>JAOTJB010000005.1:22265940-22278072 GCA_027123815.1 Erythroxylum minutifolium
AATTTAACAAAATTTTATTTTTTCTTTTTTAATAAAATAATATAATTAATTAGAATACATTAATATTAAATACAATTAATTAAAATATATTAAAATTAGAATATATTTTTTAAAATTTTCAATAAAGCAACTATTATAAATAGTAACGATAATCATGCTTTGATTATAACAACTATCATTATATATCAATTTTCATTTTTTAATTCTCATTCTTGTTACTAATAGCTCGTAATAGCACCTAAATTTTATAGCGATAACGTGAGCATGCAAACTTTGGTTAGATAACGTTGTTTCTCTGGTATGAGTATGACCCACCTCCCCTCAATCACTAACTCTCTGGATTACATTTTGTCGGCCAGATTTCAGCCAGCCGTATAATTCAAGACAACTCACAAGACTCACACGCTACGACTCTACAGATCTTCCACGTATCATCTAAAAGTAGCGTGGCGCCAACTTGTCTTCTTATAATGTAATCCTCCACGTTTGCAGTTAAATAACTACACGAATTAATTGCTTTGCCTTCGTCCACTTGCTATAAGAAATTTAATTGTTGGGTTGATATATCTAATGTATAGATATTAACAAAAAAGATTTAACACAAAACGGATAGAAGAACAATATCTTTTAAAAACATCATATATTCCGAAACTTATAACGAACAAAGTAAGCTTGCGTACGGCAATTGTATCAATTCAACATACTGATATAGCTTCCCCTTTTCCACATACTTAATGGCTTCAGTCACCAGAGACACTAATGCTGATAAGGAACGGGAACCAAGACCAAGCTTTCCTTTCTAGTCATAGCCAAACCAGAGGATTCACTCATGTCCAGGTCCTCTTTACTCTGTCCATCAGGTAAATTCCATTCAAAATGGTAAAGTAAGTTTGCAAGAGTAAACTCAATGTTTGCTTGTGCAAAATATAGGCCAGGGCACATCCTCCTCCCAGCACCAAAAGGAATGTACTCAAAATTTGTTCCCTTGTAGTCTATAGAACTATTTAGGAACCTCTCCGGGTTGAACTTCTCAGCTTCAGTCCATAATGAAGGATCTCTTCCAATAGCCCAAGCATTAACGATGATTCTACTCTTGGCTGGTATCTCATAACCTTGGATCTCACAAGCCTCACTAGACTCCCTTGGAACTAATATAGGAGATGGGGGGTGTAGCCTCAAGGTCTCTTTCACCACTGATTTTAAGTATTCAAGTTCATGAACTCTGGTCTCGTCCACACTTCCGTTATCACCATAAACACGCCGAACCTCTTCTTGGGCCTTTTGCAACACTTCTGGGTTTCTCACCATCTCTGAAATTGCCCATTCCATTGTTGCTGCTGATGTTTCTCCACCTGCAGTGACAATGTCCTGAAACTCATATGTTATTACTATTGATTTGCAGGAACAAAGCCAAATAAATAATAAAAAGAAAATTAGTAAAAATGCTCTTTTAGTTCTTTTCACTAAACCCCGAGGCTCAGTACAGTGTACTTGATAAGAAGGTACTTAATGCATTGTCTATCAAAGAAGCAATCTTCTGTGATACAACCAACATATTACAATTAATGTAAAGATAATGAAAATCTATCAAACACCTTGTTATATGGAGTAGCCTGAGGACAGTGAAGTTTGATATCAACAATTATTTATTAGGCGGCAATCATAGAAATGCTTAGAAAGCCATGTTCATTACTAACCCAAAGAATTGCTTTGATGGTATCATCAGTAATAGGAAACTCAAGGTCGCCTTCCTCTCCAAGCTTCAATAGAACATCAATCAAATCCTCAAATTCTTGAGGTTTTCCTTCACCCTGCATCCTAGTCATCCTCTCTTTATGCTCATCAAGAATCTTCTGAACCAATTTATCTTTCTCTTGATGCAACTTCTCAACTTTAGCCCTCAGGCCTGTCACAAGTTCAAAAGGCATCTCAATTGAAGGAAACAGATTGACAAAAAAGAAACCCGAAACCTGCTTCACAATGTTGTAAACAATAGACAAGTATGCATCTTTGTCCTTGCATTGTCTACCAAAAGCTGCAGTTAATGCTATATCATGAGTCATACAGTACAGCTTCTTGCTAAGATTCACTGGTGACCCTTGGCTTGAACCTATTTCCTTGATCAGATTCTTGACATGCTCTTGTCTGACTGATTGAAATGTTTTGACCCTGCTCGGGCTTAAAAGCTCCAACTTGCAGATTCTCCTTAGCTGCCTCCAATACGGACCATATGGTGAAAAACCAACGTCTATGTAGTTGTAAGACAAGATTTTGTTTGCAACTGTTTTTGGTCTATTGGCAAAGATTGTATCATACGTTGTCATTGCTTCTTTAGCCAATTCTGGAGAGGTCAGAACCGTAGTCTGGAATTCACCAAGCTGTAGGCGCATAATGGGTCCGTATTTCTTGGCTAAGTCGCTCAGCGAACGATGAGGCAGACCTTTGATTTGGTGAATATTTCCTATGAAGGGCAGTTTCCCTGGCCCTGGAGGTACCTTGGTGGAAGGGTATCTAGCTCTCAGCACTAGCTTTACTACCATGTACAAGAAAATAATAAAGCTGGAGACAGCTAAAATAGAAGGGAATCGAAAGTCCATTACTGCAGAAAAATACGAGGTTTGATAAAAGTTCTAACCAGAAAGATTTGTACTCTTGGTTAAATACCCTTGCAGCTCAAGTCTAATCCTTGCCAGACGAAACTCCCAGCTCTTTCCTTGTCCAAAACTTCTGACATTTTGTCCTCGAAGTGAACGACAGCAGATGAAATCCTAGAGTGGACCAATTGTTTTAAGACACGTTTCGAAGTCTGGGATAAGATTCTTTATCGAGAACAGCACATCTGAGGATGTGGCAGTGATGAACATGTGTGCAAAGTGCTGAAAAAGAAAAACGGTATCACTGCAGCAAATGTTCTCGGTGTTATGAAATCATTACTAACTGGGACAGATGCCTGTTTTATAAATGATATGACCTAAAAAAAATAAATAAATAAATACTTATAAGAGCAAAATAATAAAAACAGATAATCTTAACCCTACTAATTAAAAATAGATAACCTATTCCTATTTTATATGCATCTGTCCACCCAATTAACTGTTATTGATTCGGAAACGGCCATCCCATCAGTCAAAAAATTTTAACAACTTCGCTAATAATTATTTTAAGTAACCAAATTTCTGTGTTTCTAAATTTATGGATATTTCATCCGTCTTAATTTATTAGTTAATTAACTAAATATTTCTAATAAATTACTTATCAATTTGCTAATCTAATAAAATTTTAAGGCTATTTAACAATCCATTAGTAAAATATTTCAATAATTAATATTACTTATGTTTTTCGTGATTTTAAATTTTATATCTTAATTTTAATGCCTATTTTTAAATCTATTTAGTTATTAATATGAATTTATACTTTTATTATTTATAATAATGAGATACTCAATAAGTTTTATGGATTATTTAATTTTATTTATTAATTAGAATTAAATTATTTTAATTTCTTATATAATATCTATTAATAAATTTATCATAATTATTAAAAACAAATAATTAAAGAAGTATAAAATTTAAAATTTGTGCACTTTTAAGATATTCTAAATTTATTATAAAATTTGAATATATTTCATTTTAAAAAAATATTTGGAATCTAAATAACTTTTAAAAATATTAAATATAATCAAGCAGACTCAAGAGTCGTTAAAACAAATGACAAGCGGCAAACCAAGCGACTTTCTTTCCACCGCCATCATGACCGTGGACAAGCTAACCACACAATCATATTACTGTTTTCAAAATTTTTCAGGAAATGGCTTTGCCATTTGAAGAGAGAGATATTACGTATCAACCAAAACTCTCTTTTTCTGGTTGTGTACGATACAATTTAAACTTGTTGCTCTAAGTCTTTTCACATAAGGATAAATTTACTACAAAAATATTTAACTGAATTTGAAAATTTTATCTATACCTTTCACAAAGAAACACCATTAATAAATATAGTAATAAGAAGAATAATATGATTGTCAATTTCCTATACACCATGATCCGAATTCTAATGGTTATATAGGTAAACATTTTTATACTTTTTTATCTATATCAAAAAATGATTTGCAAATATCGTAATGCATAGCATATCTATGAATATATTAGATTTTTGCTTTTATAGAATTATAGGATCCTCATTTACATGTTTCTTTAAGAATAAATTATTATCAGGTGATAAGCGACTTATCTGACTTAGTAGCACTCTATTATTGATCCACTTCGACTATTGATGGAACTAAGGTAATTTTCCCACCCATTGAAATACTCCAACAAGGAGCTACACTGGGTAACAACATTGATAGGTTATTTTCTGGGAAAGAGGCGAACATTTCCGGTAGTCAAAAACTAGGCATTAAAAAGTTGGAAGACCTCAAGTTTGAAGGAAGTCCTTCTGGATGAAGGTAACTTATTCTTATTCACTTTCAATTCATCAGATGTAGCAAGGAGAATTCTTGAAAGTGGCCTATGGCATCTAGCTAGTACCTCCTATATTTCTCCAACCTTAAAAATCAAATTTACATACAGAAACTATTATAGAATCCCATATCCCAATGTGGGTTAATTTACATAATATTCCTTTAGAATATTGGTCTATTAAGGACTAAGTTTCTTAGTTAACTACTTGGGTAACCTAATTTGCATGGATAAGAATACAACTGAAAGAAGGGGAATTGGATATGCTCACTTATGCATCGAGTGGAACCTAATGTGAGCTACCTAAATCAATTCCCATTATGAGGTTAATGACAACTCTAACCTAGTAAAAGAATCACTGTGAGTTTCTTTCCATAGAAGCCAAATATCAACACAAACAAAGTATGGAGGCCTACAATTTCTCAGAGTGGACTATCAGAAACTAATGGAAGAAAATGTGGAAAAAACTCACAATGTTGGAACTCTAGAGTCATAATCCTCCAATCCCAGAATCCAAAACACATTATCTCCCTAATCAATAAGGACAACTCCAAATAAACAAAAGAAAGAAACCTCAAGTCAAAACATGGAAACTGATGCTGGAGCAACTACATGTAACACTGCAAAAATGAAAAAAGGAAACACATATAAGGAACCATCATCTAATACCATAACGGAATCCTAAACAACACCCATACAAATCAAGTATATTGAAGCAACTAATTCCCAAACAAAGATAATAGAATTTAGATAGAATAATAAAAGGAGAAATAGTATCCTACCCCATTCAAAATGTCCTTTGTATTGCGAAATGTAAGGGGACTTAACTCCCCCAGTAAATAAGAAGCTCTTAATGAGTTCATTAGGGAAATAAAATCAATGTTTATTAGTATTTTGGAGTTTAAAATCAAGGTTGAAAATTGTAACAAGTTTAAATTAGTAGGAAGAGAATGGGGAATATCTACAAATCATGCTTTTCAGAACAATGGTAGAATTATGCTTGTCTATAATACAAACTTTATGGAAATTTCAGTTATTAGTTTATCTGATCAATACATGCACAAGGAGATACTAATTAAGATCAACAAAATCAAATTCTGGGTTACTATAATGTATAGATCCAACCTAGCAGAGTAAAGAAATAAGTTATGGAATGATATAAGAGCAATTTATCTAACCATTAGTGGAACATAGAAGATTTTGGGAGATTTCAGCAGCACGTTATATAATCTACAGGCAATATGGAATATGATCCTAAATAAACACATCAATGTGATGAAGGCATGTTTCTAAGATATATAAGTAACTAATTTAAACTTCACAGGTCATCTCTTCTCATGGAACAATAAGCAACAAAGAGCATGCAACGTTATGAAAAAGCTTGACAAGGTTATTATAAATGAAAAATAGTTGAACAGGTTCCCTAACAACTTTTCAAACTTCAGTAGCTCAAGGTTCTCAGAGCACTACCTAATGCTAATTCAAAATATGGTAAAAATCCATCCTAAGAAGAGTCCTTTTAAATTTGACAAGTATTTGGCCAATATAGAAGGCTAAAATAGGATTATCAAAAGAGTTCAAGGGTTTCTTAGCTTTTAAATACATAAGGAAGTTGGATAAGGTGAAAAGGGAGCTCAAATATCTCAACCAAAATAGGATTAGGAACACATAGACCTACATGGAGGACCCTAAAGCTCAACTACTGAATATTTAATAGTAACTTCAAATAAAACCAAGAGACTCAAAACTCCTAACTTTGGAATGCATTGCTAAAATATCAACAAGTAGTAGAGGCATATGAATTTTTATTAAAGCAAAGAGCTAAGATTATGTGGCTTAAAGATGGGAATACAAACACAAAATTTTTCCATATGAGCATCAAAAAAAGGAAAATAGTAATAAAATCTTCTCCTTAGAAATTATTGATAGAATTATACTCTTGGACTAAAAAGAAACAAGAAAGGAAACTTTGAAATTCTATGAAAACAACTTAGGATTCAAAGCTAGATCCACATTCTTTATATGTCTACTCAGAGAATTCATAAAAATGAATTGATAGATATAGAGAATCACTCCTTAATAAAGCCTGTCCCTAAAAGGGAGAAATAAGCAACTGTCTTTTAGCTTAACCTTTATAAAGCACTAGGCCTTGATGTCCTCTTCCATAAAATATGAGCATGGATTAAAAATACAACTATAGATGCAATTCTAGAATTTTTCAATAAGGGATCTATGCTACAAGAACTCAACAAAACATTCATCAACCTGGTACCTATAGTCTCCAATCCAAACACAATCCTAGACCGTAGGCCCATCTTCTACTGCAATGTCACTTTTAAATTCATTTCTAACATCCTTATTGATAGATTAAAATCAATGCTGAGCAAATAATTAAATGCAGCTCAAGGTGCCTTCCTCCATAATAGGCTAATAGGTGACAATGTGCTCATTACACAAGAGTTGTTAAAATCTTATGAAAGGAAACATGCCCCTATGAATTGTGTAATCAATTTGGACTTTTATAATGGTGATTCATTAAGTTGGGACTTCATCAACAATATTCTTGAAGCATTTGGATTCTCCTTAATATTTAGGAACATGATAATACAATATATCACTATAATATGATTCATAATCCTAATTAATTGAGCTCCCATTTTGCACTTTCAGAAAAAGGGTTGAGATAAGGAGACCACTTGTGCCCTTATATCTTCATATTATGAATTGAAACATTAACTAGATTTGTATCTCACAACATAAGTAGAGATCCCAAGTTTGAATACCATAGCAAGTACAAAAAACTCCATCTTTTCAACCTCTTCTTTATGAATTATCTTTTATTGCTTTGCAAGGGAAAGACAATGCTTTAACCCCCTTAATGAGCTCCTTACATTTATTCAATCAAATCTCATCAACATAGAGAAAAGTCACCTTATTCTTTCTTAAAGTTGTAAACACCTCTTGGATTGATTCTCTACCATCGCAAGACTAAAGTTTAAAAGTCCTTCTTTCACTTACCTAGGCTTGCCAATATCAACCACAAAGCTTATATATAATAAATGCTTGCCTCTTCTAGAAAATATATAAAACAGGATTAGTAGCTGGAATAGCAAAACATCATCTTTTGTGGGAAGATTATGTCTACTTAAGGCAATACTCCAATCACTTCATACCTATTAGACCTCCCATATCTTCCTTTCTAAGGGAGTTACAAACATAATAGAAAGAAGCCTAAAGAAGTTCCTATAGAATGCTAAAAAGCTCATTACATATTATACTGGGAGGATGTTTGTAGAGCAAAGTAGCTGAGGGAATTAGAAGCAAAGCTATGTATTTCTTCGTTTTTTCAAGCTCTTCAACTTGAAATTTCTTGCAATATAATTGCTTAAAAAACTTACTCAATTGACCCAAAGTTACGGAGGCAAACACCCATGTATTTCAAGAGGAATTGTTGCAAAAGTATATGAAAATTGTGGTTTTTCAATCCTCATACTTTTCCATCTTTAACATTCACAAAACAGGTTATATTAAATGCATACCTATTAGAAAACTTGACTGATTTAAGAAATTGACAAAAAGATTGCTTCTCCTTTTTTGACATGTTGTAATAAACAAGTGGAATAATGTATGACCCATTATATCTTTTTTTCAAATTTAATTCTTTTCTTATATTCATGTCTTTCAAGTATAATCTAAGCCTTAATTGTGTCTTTCTATTTGCCATAAATTCCCATCATAGTTCCTAAAATATTCTCACAAATATTTTTTTCAATATGCATCACATCAAGACTATGCCTTAATAGCAATTCCTTCCAGTACGAAAAGTTGAAAAATATGCTTTTTTGTTCAATTCGAGCTCAACAATACTTCACGTCCGCTTTTTATTACTTGGTGTTTTCCAGGTTTAATGTCACCCAAATGTGATAGCTAGTAAACCACATCCTTACTAGACAAGTGCAAAGAAGCTCCACCCAATTCTACTTTGTCATTAAACAATTTGCTTCTTCGCCATCTTTACCCATGTTCTAAGTAACGATGATGTTCCGTATAATATATTTTACTTCGTAGCCTCACTAAATAAGTTTGAAGGTTACATGCAGGACATGCTATATATCCTTTAGTTATCCATCCAGACAAATTCCCATAAGCTGAAAAACCAATTATAGTCCACAAAATAGTCGTATGCATTATAAATGTTTGACTTTCAATAACATCAAAAGTTTGTAATCCAACCTCCCATATATGGTTTAAGCCATCAGTTAATGGTTGCATGTATACATTGATATCCTTAGTAGGAGCATTAGGTCCTATAATAAGTAAAGACAATAACATAAAAGGCTCGTTCATACACTTCCATGGAGGTAAATTGTATGACACTATAATTATCAACCACTTCCTATAAGAATTACTCAGATTACTAAAAGGATCCATCTGAGGCTAAACAAAATTGAACATTACAAAAATCCTATACAAACTATGGAAACTTTCCATCAAAGTCTTTTCATGCCATTGAGTCTGTAGGATGACGCATAATGTTGCCATCAATATGTTCCTCTTTATGTTATCTCAAATCTATAGATGTATTTTTGACATAAAAAGCCATTGCAGTCGTGGTTTAATAGGGAAGTATCTCAAGATTTTATGTGGTATCTTTTTTCCTCTCCCACCCTCAACTCACCACCTTGATTTACCACAAATAAGGCAGTCTTCAAGATCTTTATCGTCCTTCTAAAATATAGCACAATCATACGTACAAGCATGTATTAATATATATCCTAATCCAAGATCCCTTAACAATTTCGTTGCATCATAGTAAGATTTGGGCAATTTGTGTCCAACAAGTGATGCATCATTGAGCAAGTTAATTATCATATCAAAAGAATTATTACTCCATTTGTTATAGACCTTAAAATGCAATAACTTCACAACACAAGATAACTTTGAGAATTTCGAGCACCCTGGATATAATTCTTCTTAAGCAACTTTCAATAACTTCCCAAAATTATCTTCTATAATACTACCAATTATGTTAGATAAACCGGTTTCATTCATAGTCTCCATAGAATTCCCATTATCCTTTAACATCTTACCAATCCCATCATCACCATCATCATTAATTTCACAATCTTCTACATCATTATTGTTACCGTCATCAACACTTTTACCAACACTTCTCCTATATATAGGTTGCATTGAACATTCGCTATGATAAAGCCACGGAGTATAGAATTTATCTATGCCTCATATTAGCAAGTGATTATATACCACATCTTGACTTTAAATGTTCACATTTAAGCAATCTATGCATGGATAATGAATACAACATTCAACATTCAAGTGATCTTTTACAAATTGCATAAAACTCTTAATTTTTTCTAAGTATTTAGCAGACAGTTTTTGATAAGACATCCAACTTTTATTCATCTAGCTATACAATTAAAAGTAAGTTACTAAATTACTAAATTCAATCCTCACTCTATATAACATAATGATTAATCACTATAAGTCCATTTTCAAAATTTGAATTCAAACAAGCACTATGGTATGTGGCATTATGACACCACATGAACTGAGAAAGCAAGTTCTCATTACGACTTTTAGGCTTATGGAATATTTCATCGATAAGCCTTATGAGAGCTACATTACGAGTTTCTAGTCTATATACTGTCCTAAGGGTTTATTAGACAAAGGATTATCTATAATTGTAGACGAATTTCTAATGTTAATACTTCTCCATTAATCACTACAAGTTCATAAATTAAGTTTGAATTTAATCAAACACTATGGTACTTGGCATTGTTACACCATACGAATCGAGAAAGCAAGTTCTTGCTGTGATTCTTAGACTCTTGGAATATTTCATTGATAAGCCTCATGGGAGTTGCATAATGGGTTTTTAACCTATATACCATCTTATAGGTTTATTATGCAAAGGATTGTCTATAATTGCAGGTGAATTTCTAATGTTAATACTTCTCCATTAATCACTGCAAGTTCATAAATTAAGTTTGAAGTTAAACAAACACTATGGTACTTGACATTATTAAACTACATGAATCGAGAAAGCAAGTTCTCGTTGTATCACCTAGGCTCATGGAATATTTTACCAAAAGGCCTTATGAGAGCTGCATCACGAGTTTCCAGCCTATATATCATCTTAAGGGTTTATTGTGCAAAGAATTGTCTATAGTTATAGGTGAATTTCTAATGTTAATACTCCTCCATTAATCACTACAAGTTCATAAATTAAGTATGAATTTAAACAAATACTATAATGCGTGACATTATTACACCACATGCATCGATAAAGCAAGTTCTTTTTGTAACTACTAGGAGTGACCTTTTGTTAATAGTTTGCAAATGTCATTAATTGAATCAATAGCCAATGGTGAAGAACAAATATGGTTAGACTTAAAATATAGTAGACATTAATTCCATGCTTTATGTCTAATCAAAATATTGCATGATGAAAAGATTGAATTATACAAAAAAATCATGCACAAAATGATTAGTCAAAATTACTTTGACATTACTAAATATTTTGGTGGTTATAATGTGTTGTTAGATGCCAATTTTGATCTATGTATATAAATTGTTTAATTAAAAAATTAAAAAAAATTAATGGAGTTTAATTTATCTAATCTTAAATATGATTTAGGATTATAATTTATATCTATTGCCAAGATATTTGAAAACTTAATGGGTCTCATATAAAGACTGGGTTGAAGAGAAAAAAGATATTTTAATTAAGTTGAACTTGATTGTAAAGTTTAAGAAACCTTATAATTAAATATGAGATATTTAATAAATAAGGATAAATATGAGATATTGGATCTAATTTAGGTAATTGGTATTTAATTAGAATTATTTGTAATTCTAATTAAATTTTAATTGAAATTAGAATTTAATTTCAATTAAACTACTAAAATGTCCAAAATCTATTATAAATAGGCTTAAGCTCTAATGAAACTAGCATTTCTTGCTTAACACACTCTATAAGAGTTACAAAATTCTTTCAACCTATTATGTGGATATTGTTAGAGGTCAAATACTTGTTCGACTATAGTGGTTGAGAATGATCGATTTCATAAACGATTTGAGGGATACAAGAAGATTATGATCAAGCTTTAAAATAAGGTACGAATTAAGATTCATTCTTTACTATGATTTAATTGTTAATCATTTTATATAATTAAAGTAAATTAAGTTTTTAGGAAATCGAAATACGAAAAAGTTTGGTAATTTTTTCGTTAGAGTCGGAATTGAATTCTATGCCGATTTTTCTAACAATTAGAATTGTAAGCAAGCCTACCAAAGGCTCACCCCTACCAAGAGGAAAGGGCCTTGCGTACATCTTTTTACCTCTCTTAACAACACCAGTATCTCTGCACTTTCTGTTTCGTCTTTGACTGCATAGAATGGAGTTACATGGAGCGACTAGAGTTGTAGATATTGGATACATCAACTTTCTACTTTTCCTATTTGGATTCTTCTGTATGCCAAATCAAACCAACCATTTGTTGGTTTTGGTTTGGACTTGAATGTTCTGTAAGTTTGCATGAAGATAGCTAACCCTGTACCTATGGAATGTCAAGAAGTATTTGTCTACAAGCTCTAGAAATCTTAATAACTTGGTAAATCCATCCATGGCTTAGTCCAAGCTCTAGTAGTATCT
>JAOTJB010000005.1:22285216-22295598 GCA_027123815.1 Erythroxylum minutifolium
CTATACTAATACCCAATTTAGTATTGAATCCAGTACGGTATTCGTAACATTAATATTTCCCTCTAAATTTCAAAAAAAAAAAAGAGGCGCTAACTTACCCAGCAATGGCGGAAATGATGATAAACCATTTCCGTAACAAGGATTCAAGTTGGCCATATTTTCAAAATTTTTCGATGTTTGACCGAAAGTACTCTCGAGAGATTTTTTTTTTTTTTGAATAGTAAGAACTGAAGAGAGTTTGTATTTAGTTGAGAGACCAAACCAGAATATGCTATTGAAAATTTCGGTATCTGGATGACTTCGTAAACATTCCAGCTTTTAGATTCAAGTAGGACACATTGGTGGCAAAAGAAATGCAGAACCATTATACTCTTGGAGCAACCATTAACAGCCAACAATTACAAGAGCAAGACTTGTCTTCAATATCATTATAATGACAAGTTATAATAAAGAAAATATGCAACAGTTTATCCACTGGATAACCTCTCAATAATTCAAAAAATAAAACAAAACAAAAAGGCAAGAAACAAGTGCCGAGAGTTTTTAATGCCACCCACCACCAATATATTTGGGAAATAAGAAAATTCGAGTATATCGACAACAAAAAATTGTTGAAAAATAATTGTGCAAGTAACATGAAAATCTAAACTGCATTTTTTACTTCTCAATTGAAGCACCATACTAATCTCTACAAACATGCATCTTTCCTAATTGAATCCCCCGGTGATCCAAATAAAGTGATGTCCCAAAATCATCCATGTGGAATCATTTAGACTCGAGCATCCATATTTTCTAGGTGATCCCAAGGATGGGTCCCCACTTATAACATTGAAGAAACATTTCATCACTCTATACGTGGTTTTGCTCAGAGAAACAAATCCTAAACCTGCATAGCAGAAAGATGTCACCATTGGAAAGTGCGTTAACACACGAAATATTTCCAATTTTTGAACAAGCAACTCAGAGAAAGACTGAGAATCGCTTGCTTTGCATCACACTTCCACCTTGAATAAAATCTAGGTTTGACAGTTCCATCAAACAAGTTAGGAACAGGATTAAAATAGTGACTCTATAATGATGCTAATAGAAACTAGCAATCATGTCTAGCTTTAACTTGTATTCAATCGAGGTATTTCATATGACTATTTTTTCCATCCGTATGCATAAAGTCCACCATGTAAATTTTTGAAAAGATAACATCCATCTAAATTTGGTCTATCCTCATCTAATTTTGGTCAAACTTTTGTCAACAGTTTTTTTCTTAGAAGTTTATTGTTCTCATTACCTTTGTTTCAGGCATTTTGCTGGACTTGTCGATGTACATGCAGCATCCAATCAATATAACCATTGGTACCACTAATCTGGTCCTCCAAAAGATTCATGAGGAGAAGAAAGCCTTCTCTGGGTTGTTGACCTTGTCTTACAAGATGGCACAGCTGATAACAAGAAGGATCACCCTTTCTTAACTTCTTGAGTATCCCCATTAAATTTCTTGACATTTCAGTATCCCGCTCACAAAGCGTAACCTGAACTACACAGCATGAAAAGTTAACCTAGTTTCACTGGATTTTAGTCACAGTACAATTAGCAGCAGTTTACCGCCAACTTGAAAGGAACAAGGTGATGCACAAGGTACTACAACAATAGAACAGTTTCCAGTAAATACCCTAGTTCAATGAAACCTCAATTCAGCCAGTTACCATCATTTTTTTTTCCTCTAATGGATATATCTAGTTTTAGTTCAATGCTCGTATCAAAACTATTACGACAGATACCCAAGACAAAATCCACAGAAACAAAGGTCACATTAGTCCAGTAATATTGAAGATCAATACCCACACAACTGTCCTCTTGAGACAACACGACCCTAGCCGATTGAGAAGCATAAATCATGTGATTTACAAAAAGTACGAATCCAACAATAGGGTTAGTGACAGTGCATACTCTTGATAGGTCTGCTGCAGCATCTGGTCCGAGTAGATTCATGGCTATATCAGGTACGAGCATTCTACCAAACCAAACAACAAAGTGAAAACCATTATCATATATATAAAGGCCTCTAGAATCCAGGCTCTCTGCTGTTAGTGGTAGCCTCTTCATTATGCTTTTGAATTCATCAGACATGACAGATGCCTGCAGAAATAAGATGAAACTGCATCTTTACCATTATGTTTAATCTATGTAGTACCTGACAAGTACAGGGAATAGTTTTACCTTCAAAACATTATCATCTAATCTAATCAAGCTAGGATATAACAGCTTCAATAATTTTTTAACCGGTAATGCCATCATAGTGAATCCTGCCGCACAACGTTCATCCAACTGAACATCAGCATACCCTCCTCGGAGAGGCACCGACTTACAAAGAGCTAATCCATACAAAGGTAAGAACTTCAGAGACTCTGGATATATCATCCTGCCTCCCAAGCGATGCACCGAAGCATGAAGATTCCTATATTCTCTTAGAGCTTTTACAATCCTTAGTTGTAAAGAATTCCTTGCATCTTCCAACTTGTGAGATAAAGTTTTCTCAATTGCTGCAAATATTTAAGATCCTCAGCAAACTATACTCAAAATCAAGATCTAGTATTAACGCTAGTATAAGCTGAGACCTACCTAACCGAGAAAACAAAGAAACAATAGCACCAGTGTCCGCTTGGCGATACATCTCCCCCAAATCTGAAACCACTGGAGCTGCTGCCGTGTGTACTCTAATACGTCTCTCTCCACAAGACGCAGTATACCTTTAAATGGTTAAGAAAATCATGAATATAAAGAATATTACTTTCAGTCCAAAGGCAGCACTACCAATTTTAACTCAGAAACACAAACAAATGAGTGGAGATCAAAGGCACCATCTGTAACAACAGAAAAAACAGAAAAGGTGAAAGAGGAGATAAATACTGTTGCACTGGCCTGACTTAATAAACATTGGTTTCATTTGTGAGGAAAGAGAATCTCAGCCCATACGGTATGAAAAAAAATCACCGCAAAGCATCCAGAATTATAAGCCCCTGAAGGAAAATTTAGTGACATGATCTGATCTTATGTGGATAGCTTAATATTTCATATATCAGTAAGACATTTAGATGGCTGCAATAGTCACAGAAATTCAATGGCCAGCTTAAAGACGATTTGCTGTCAAACATTATATTATTGCATATGTAACTAAGAAAGATCTACCAAAATATTTTGGACTTATTTTCAAAAAGAAAAAATTTTAGACTCAAAGGATACAGCAAAGCAACTTGGAAATATACTGTCTGATTAGTCAGTAAAGTCTCTTCAAGTGATAATTGCATTGCATATGCTTTATCACAATCAGTAACTGGAAGAGCTAATAAATCAGTGGATCTTAGCATGAAGTTCCCATGATACGATGTAAACCGAATTCCTGCATATACAGGACAAAATCAGCAGGAAAGCATTAACTACCTCTTTTCATTGACATATAACTAAAACAATAGACAGTCATGTGTGGCTGTAAACATGAAGCTTATAATCCATTAAGAAAGGACCTTTTCCGCATCTTATACGCATGACCGCTTCCCAGGCAGTTTCCCTAGTAAGATCTCTGGTTAACTCATGTCTCAACTTCTCTCCATGATTAGTTGATTGGAAACTGGGATAGCAGTACACCTGTCCTCCAGTATACTTTGCCAGAGTTCCTGCAAAAGAGATAGCAATAAGATAAATCAATGAACAATTACTCGGCATTCATTTCATGGAGATTTTGGGAAATGTTACATTAAGCATACAAACAGAGAAGATCATATAAATTAATAGGAGGAGAAACAAACAAAAAAAACTTTGTAAACATGTAACAAGAACAATTTGGAAATTCTCAAAAGATAAGAAAAAAAAGCAGCAACTTGTTAGGAGTAAAACATCTTGGAGGTGATTAAGGCACAGGAAATAAGGGATATCAGAGGAAAATTGAAGACTTTTAAATAACCCAAAAAAAATTTTAAGAGACCCCAAAAAAAAAAAAGTAACAGGAAAGAACCACAATTTGTATCCCAGAAAATGTTCAGATCAACAAACAAAAGAATGTATCATGTTATCTTATGCAAATAATACACATTAGCCATGTAAAACTTTTTAAAGAATGAGTGAAAACCCAACTTCCAAAAGCTCATCTTAAAATTTAATGTTCTCCATAACAGTTGAAATTGTGGAAGAATAGAGCAACTAGAAAACCAGATACCACCTTGGTTGCATGGATCCCAAAATTTTAAAATGATTATGTTCTAAAGTATGATCAGAATAAAATGGAAAGCTAAACCATAGTCATACCTAAGGAGGCTATATCAATGTATTTGTCACTAAATGCATACACATTAACTCCTATCTGGTACTTGGTGAAATCTGCAGCCATTTGCTTATAAAATGGATCTTCTGGTACTCTCAAAGCATGTTCTTTATCTGTTCCATAAACACGACCATCATCACCACGCAACTTTAAGCGGCCAACACCAAGAGATGGCATTGTGTTCTGAAATATCAGCAACTTTCCACCAAGTTGGCTCTGCAAAGTGGAAATCCAAGAAAGTGCAAAGAGGGCATAGTAATTGAATGAGCAAGGTACTCTAGAAGACCACAGAAAAAACAACTAAGTTATTTGCAAGACTTATTAAAAGACTAAAAATTTTCCTTAAAGAGAACATATAGATATCGAATACAATGCTCATCTTCAACTATTGTGGATCAAATTGTTCTCCCCATCAACTTAGTTCCTCAGTAAAACAAACTACCTTTTCACAAGGAACTACATTTCAGCAGTTTTGATATTAAAGCAGTAGGTGCAAGGAATACCAACCATAACCATGAATGCTGATTTTAGAGCAGGACCAAAAGCAGATTCTACATTCATATTTTGCCGAAACATAGAGGGTAAACTGTCCAAAAATGCATCGACCACAGTTCTCGAGTCAGACAAGTTGACGAGAAGATCGTCAGGCAATGGAATAAATATATCATCTAGATCTGAAACAACCATCATTTGAGGCTGCACTAAAGACGACTGTCACCACGAGAAATTTAACATTTATCAGCTGGTTGCCAGATTAGTTGGACAAATAACAAAGTGAATCAACACTCACTGTAATTGCAAATCACTTACCTTCATGTTGTAAAAGTGGATTGTACTGTCATAAGTGATAAACCCAATCTGTGTTCTTGGGAAGCCAGGTAAGTCATCCAAACAAGATTTAACAGTTTGAGCTACAACCTGCAAAATGGAAAAGGTCAAGAAAAAACAGATTTTGCTTATGCATGCATTAACTCAAACCAAAGCTTACATGAAGAACTTAGTTGTTGATATAGTTCTAAACAAAATAGGCACTCATGCTCCAATGCAGTAGTGATAAGCTCCATACTTGAATTACCAAGAATAAGGTGCAAAAACAAAGTTGTCAAGCAATCAGACCTCTGATTTTTTTAATGAAGATCAAAATCTAAATGCTAAGCTTTTAACAACCAATTTTTTTTATAAAAAAAATTAACAACCAAAAAATCACATTAAAAACACAATCTTGGCTTATCCAGTTGCACAAAAATCTTACTAATACTCATTTCTTTTATTCACTCTTTCAAATAATCATAATTACACCTGAACATCTTGGAAATATGTGTTCAGCACCTGAGCAAGGCCTAAAGCATATTAGTTAACATAAATCCTTCATTTTGGTCAACAGAACATGTCAAAACAAAAAACCAGCAGTCATTGAGAATGATCATATAATTTATTTCATAAAATCAAAGAATTTGTGAACATTAAGTACATTTGCATTCTGGAAGCTGATCCCAAAATTGATTGCATAACATATCTCTGAACTTTCTATTTAAGTAAATACATGAGTATGCACCAGACACAATACCGTACACGTCTCATGGTTGAGATATCTTTTCAACATGCATTAAAGTGCCATAAGTCATTCATAGGAGACAATGCATTGCTAAGCTGGAAAGGGTTACCTCAACCATACCACTCTGAACTGCAGACATCGAAACATCAATGAGGAAGAAATACAGTGGCGGCATAGGTGGCCGCATCATGTACTCAGTTGGAGCAACAAACTCCACACTACCCTGTGTGAGCTCAGGTCTCTGGTCCAAGTCAACTCTTCTGCCAGTTGCGTCTAAATGGGAAAAATATTCACCTGGAACTGAAAATGAGAATAATAACATGTACAATATTAATATCATGTATGCTGGCAGATACATAATGTCAGACAATGAAAACACGGCAAAACGTAGAAATATAGCTGCACCAAAAATATAAATTTTGAGAACACAGTCTTATGCCCACAAAGAGAGAAAACATTAAGTATGAAGCTAGCACAGGTCATATGTCATCATATAGTAAACAAATGAGGAGTTATGCATAAGCCAAAAACACACACTTGTCCTAAATTGCAGGCACTCCCAAAATCAAAGAATACCAGACATCAAACAAGAGACATGAGTGATGAGGTAAGAATACCTAATAATTGCATTGTCTAAGATACAAAGGACCAATATATATTCTGAATTACCAGGACAGGAGTTCTTCCTTATCTATTAAAAGCAATTATATACACAAAAACAATAAATGATGGCTTCAAAGAGCTGCCAACTATTGCATAAATAGTTGTATTATTCCAGACACAAAGGACCAACATACAAAACCTCCAATTGCATAACCAATCAAAAGCAATTAGAAAGACATAAAACCAATAAAGTATGAATGCAAAGGGCTGTGAACTATTACATACAATTAAGTTAAACAGTATCTTGTCAAACCATTTGAAGGCAATAACAGCAAATTCAGCAGCCAAAAGAACCTTCAAAGAGCTGCTCATCCAGAAAACATAAGAATTAAATTAAAAATTATTGGATTAAAAGCCTAATGCTCCAAATACTTTCTCTACAAATGTGTCTTTCCAAGCTTTAGTTTTCAATTCATTACGCAACAATTATTGTAAGTCAAATTGAGCTAGGAGAAAATCAACACGATTTCCAATCAAAAGGAAGTTCTATAAGGAATGATAGCAATAGAGAGAAGAGAGTCCTTTTGATGTACCATCATTAAGTAGAGAGCAGATATTGCAGCGCCACTTTCTTCCAGCATCAGTGAAGGCTATATATGGATTCACATAAGTGCGGCATCTTCTACAACGGATGATGCCACTTTTACCAAAATTAATTACTGGAACCTCATCCTGAACAGAAAAGAGAATGGCAATATAGAAGGAAGATAATAAGAGTTCTTATAAACTGAAACTCTAGCAAATCTAAATTGAAATTCAACTTGAATTTGCAGACACTAACCGCATCAGGAGCTTCAGCAAGGGGAGAAACAACTGCTCCAAGAGGCAAATGCCACCTTGAAGCCAAGGACTGGGAATTTGGCATGGCACTAGTGGTAAGACGCAAATATCTAGTATTACAATTCATGGAGTATGCCTCAACCAATGATGTTGACTCCATATCACCATCCAATGGCCTTGGTAACGCCTTTGCATCAATTCCAGGATCTATTGACCCAGGAACAGACCCAATAGATAGGGAGTTGAAATCTTCTGCCAAACTATGGATGCCACCAGCAGGAGGCATATAACCTGGATGTTGGAGTTGATCTGTTGAGCCAAAATGGGTAGCCATGGGTGGAGCTTGAGCATAGCCTCCTTGGTATAAAACAGATGGAGTAGATGCCATGGTTGCACCAGGGACATTACTTCCTTGTTGGGCTTGAAAAGGGGATTGCAAGGGGGTTGGTTGAGAAACAGCATTGAATTGCTTTGCATATCCATGTAAAGGTGGTTGAGATGTAACCATGGAAGTGGGATACGATGACACTGTTGGAGGAAAAGATGGCTGAAAATTAGGCCTTGGTTGAAAAAATGATGAATCTGATGAAGGCTGAGGAACATTTGCACTTGTTGGTGGAGATCCCATTGGCACTGAAGGAACCTGGCTTTGATGGAAAGAGGGTGTGGAAGCTACTTGGCCCACAGGTGGTTGAAATGGTCGTTGCCCAACTCGTGGAGCTCGAAATGGTGGAGCTTGAGGTGTAGAGGAATATTCTGGCATTGGGAAATTTTGGTAGACTCCAATAGTGGGTGGCACATTGGATGGTAGTGGAGAAGATGAAGAAGGATCATGAAACCTGAGAGGCTGGATGGGTCTAAATCCAGGGGCTTCTGATCCAATGGCAGGTCGGGACACTAAAGAAGGTGCGACAGTTGGGTCAGGAGCTGACAAAGTAGGTCTAAATCCAGTGGCTTCTGATCCAACGACAGGGCCAGAGGCTGAAAATGGTGTTAATGTTTGAGGTGTTGTAGCAAAGGGTGTGTTAGAAGCTGTTATGGGAAAACTTGGACGGCCAGGATTTTCAGTCCCCATGGCTTTGAAAACAACTTTTTCTAAGCGGTACAACTATGTTTTCATAGCTTAACATGCCAAAACAAGGATGAAAACAATAGCAATTGTTAGAACTAGCAGAGTACCTTAGGATTAGCAGATAAGGTTTATATCATATATTTCCTTAGCACCAGAACAAAATGATTTTTGCAACTTTTATCTCAAAAGAATAAGAGCAGTTATTTTACAAGAATAGCTATAATTCCTTATACATGTATTCTCAAGATATAAGTAAAAAAAGTTATAGACTATTGAAAGTTGTTTCATCACCTCTAAGACCCATAGAAGGTTAAAGAAATGGCCCACAACAAAAGGAATTTGAAAGGTACCAACATGGCCCTTTCAAGCTCAACTCCCACCATTCAACAGTATATAGTCTTCTTTACAATCATCAAAATCTAGAATAAACCTTTGCAAATAAAGACATACAAATAAAGTGTATGATCTAGTCCCATGGAATTTTCTGTTTCTCTCGAGTATCCCAAGAGTATAGACAGAAATAACCTATATAAACTTCTTCCTTCCTATCCAATACATCAGAGCAAGTCTGCAGCAATAGTTTAACACCATTTGGTTTCTATTTGATAGAACTTGAAAGTAATCACAACGTCATAATTATTCCCTGACAGAACAAAGTTTCATAGGATGAAATAAAGAAAAACCCACACCAACCAAATATAATATGGCAGAACAATTGCAAGAGTAGCACATGTACCTATTCTGAATCTAAAATTTTATTCTAGAAAGCATCTAGAAATACGTCAACAACCCCTACGTATTCAAAGTAAACATTCACAAACCCCCCAAAAACGGAAAAGAAAACCAAAAGCAACAAGTAACAATGAGTGTCGGCGGCGAAGCGGTTACGTAAATCCAGCTATCTACCTTCCAATTCAGAAAACATTATAACAAGTCCATCAATAACGTCAGATTGCTCTACGGCAATCAAGTTGCTGATTAAATCACAAAAACTTAAACACTGAATGAACTAAGCAATATACAACAACAAGCACACCCGCAAATCAACAAGTCAAGAGTAAACAAACAAAATGAATTGCAATACCTCCGGCCATGAGTGGGCAACCAAATAACCACCAGTATAACTTGACCAGAGCGTAGGGTGTAGGAAACGAATCGTAGGCGACCAATACCCTAAGGATTTACAAGAAAAGCAGGAATCAATCTAGCAATTAGGGGAGAATAAAACCCTAGATCAGATCATATTGGAGAAGAAGAATAAACTTAGGAGACACTGACTGACGACAGCTCATACTTTCTCTGCTTCGTTGCTCCTTCGAATAGTCGCTACATCCGACCCGCTCTCCTCTTCCTTTCTCCTTTTTATTTTTGTATTTTTATGAAAATGTACTCTCATATATATAAATAAGCATTGGAAACATTCATATATAAATAAAGTGCGTTTGGCATTCATTTTATATAAATTGTTTGATAAATACATAATTAGAATTTGAGTTTTTATAAAATACAATGAATTAATATTAATGCCTCGAAAAGGCAAGCAAGATAAATGTCTTACGAAAATAAAGCCATTAGATACTATAGTTAAGCATAGATAAAATAAGTTCAGATACGTAGTGAATAAATATTAAAAGTTAAGTATATATTTTTGAAAGCAAGAGTGTCTGTGTTAAGTAGTTTCCTTAGGGCTGTTTGTTTCTATTTTAATTTTTAATTTTTAATTTTTAATTTTTAATTTTTGTTTTCAAATTTAGTAAAAAAAATTTGTTTGTTTAAGTTTTTTGTTTTTATTTTTGGTTTTGGTTTCTTTCAATTTTCAAAAATTATGAAAACCAGAAAAAGTGATTTTTGTTTCCTGTTTCTTTTTTTCATAATTTGATTTACTATCATTTAAATATATATTATTTAATTATTTAATTATCAATAGAAATTATGAATAATTTAATTTAAGATTATATATTTAATAAATTAAAATTAATTATCAATAAAAATATGAATAA
>JAOTJB010000005.1:22300693-22313604 GCA_027123815.1 Erythroxylum minutifolium
GGAAAATTTTACAAAATTTTCTAAAATTTGGGGTATTTTTAGACGAGGAAAAATGTCAAGTGGCAGAACAATTGACAAATGACAGTAAAAATAATTGACGCATGGTAGTAGAAATAAATGACCGTGGTAGTACTGACAAATTGCATTAGGACTTATTGACAAGTGGCATGAGAAATTGGGTAACAGTGACTTAGAAATTTAATGACAAGTGTCTTAAAGATGTAGAGAGAAATGGACTATTTTCTATATAACAATTGGTACCATAAGAAGAGGACATGTGCCAAGTGTCATTGACGCTCACCACACACCTCTCACGTTATACCCATATGAAAGACAATCAACTTTATCTTTCATTCTTCTCTTTTATTACATGTTCTTTCCTTCTTCTTCTTTCTTTCTTCTCTCCTTCTCACGACACTCTCATCCTCACGCTCACCATATTAAGCTTTATTGTCATCTTTCACTAGCTACTCCAAGATGTTGTTGCTCTCACCTTGTTGATGAAAACCTAGCCTATTTTCTCCTTGAAGGATGACGTACGTGGGTTGTATGGAGAGCTAGGGTTAAGAGAGATCTTGAAGAGTTTAAAATTTTTGGAGGATTAATCAAATAAATTATGCTTAATCTTCATGGGTATTGTTAAATGTAAATCATTTGAATAATTTGAGATTGATGATCATGATCATGAAATTATGTGTGAAAAGTGTGAGTGGTGAAATGATCATGTAAATGTCTTGTTTTTACATAAATAATGAGTAATGATGAATAAATTGATGTAGTGATGCTTTTGGGTTAACTTGATTATGAAAATGGTGTATAAAGAAGTGTAGAAAATTGATTAGTGAATGGAGTGTTTTACCGGACAGACATTAATATTTTGGTGATAACTTGCTTTGTGAATATCCAATTGGATAAATTTTTATGGAGAGTAACCTAGAGATATATGGATACAAGTGTCATGAAGGAACCGAATTTTAATTCTGTTCTTAAGGGTCCTGAAATTTAGCTTGAAGTTGAGTTCTGGTATAGGCTACAACATTACCTTTAACAGAAATCGTATCCTGTTTTGATCGAATAAACTGTATTGAATGAAGTCGAACCATATTGTCTCCATAAAAGTTGTAGATTATTCTCTTAGCTTTCTATTGATATAAATATTATAATTTTTTAGATATCAGAATTGAGAGATATGGGTTTTACAAGTTGGAGTGCATTAATTCTCCAATCAAGCACTAGCCAAAATTTTGAACGTGCACAGTCTGTGGTATTTTGAGCATAACTCGTAGAATAATGAACCAAATTGTATGATATTAGAGTCATTAGAAACTTATGGCACATAGGAACAATTGTTTAGAAGGAAGTGTTGTCTAAAAACTCCATTTTCCTTGTCATAATGATCATACAAAGTTGACCCAAAAGTGGGTTTTGAGAAAAAACTGGAATATTTAATGAGTGTATGAAGTTTGACACATTTGGAGTACAATTGATCTTTGCATCGATTTATTACAGAAGTATACCCGGGAATATGTCATTGAACATGCATGTGACATTATACATTTATAAAAATGCATATTCAATTACATGAAATTGTCTTTGATTGTATATAGAAGAGCAAGTAGAGCGACCGCTTCCAGATATTGCTGGAACTTTAAGGCAATAAGCAAAAAGGGAGCAACAATGAGTAACTTGAGATGGTCTCACCTTGATTGTTTGTTTAATTTTTAATTGAGTTGATATGTGATGTTGTGTACTGAATTTCGGACATTAAATGTCCGAGGAGTTAGATGCATGAATAAGATATTGGAAGTATTTTTTGAATGTGAATGTGAATGTGAATTGATATGTGATGTTGTGTATTGATTTCTGGACATAAAATGTTCGAGACATTTGATGTATGCATAACACATTGGAAGTGTCCCTTGAATGTAAATGCGATTGAATAAATGTGTTCTTAACTTATATGTTGAATGTCGGACCAAGTCCGAAGATCCTTGTGAATGAGAAATGTGAATGCGAATGCGAATGCGAATGGAGTGTACTGAATATGATGATTGAAAATGTGAAATGCATTTATTCTATGAATGCATGAAATATAAAAACAGTTGTGACCAGAGTTGCTAATGAAAAAGGCTCAAAGCTCAAACATCCGTGGTAAGAGCCTATGGCTCAATTTGTATGATAGAGCTCGGTATCCAAAATGGATACAGGATGGTATGATAGAGCCCGATATCTACAACGGATATGAGACAGTGAAAAGGCACTCAGTCACAACAATGTAATAAATAAATTTGAGTCTCATAAACATTGCATACACATATGATATGACTAAAGTGAGCAATTGCAATGTTTTGAGAACTTGTATTGTATGAAATGTGTGATGAATATGTCTTGCATGATTTTAATGAAACGATGAAATGTGTGGATTTTTGAAATGGGACAACTGTGTACAAAGTGTTTTTTGTTATTACATGATGAAAATTGAGATGATGTAAATTATGATGACTTAAATTGTGTGTTGCATGACAAGAGTGAACCATCAAGGATGGTTACTCAACTGAATTTGCAAAACTCAACCAAATTATAATGTTGACATTTTCAGGTTCAAGAGAACGACGACTTAACTCCTAAAACTGCTTAGAAGGATTTTTGGTATAACTTTTAGATAAAAAAACATGGCTCAAAGGTCGGTCAGCTGGGACTGAAGGAATAGTTTGTTTTAAGTTTGTGTTTTGTTTCCTCATTTATGTAGCAGAGTATGTAGATTGAGTTATAAACACTCTAAGTTGACATTGTAAAATATGGATGATGGTTAATGCTACAGTGTACATTATAATTTGAGAAATAAAATGAGGAAAATTTTAGTTTTCAGATAATGTGTTATTTATGGTTTTACTTATGATGCCATGTGATATAGTGAAGGTGAAATAGTTAACACACCATTTCTATCGGGCATGTACACGTGTGTCCAAAGGGTGCACGTGCATGTGTCAGATAGGAGTGGGGTGTTAAATTTAATATTCCAAACAACAATGCACATTATGAGGGATTTTTAGCAACGTTTTCCTTAGGCTTCCTTTATGATTTCTTCTTTATGTTTAAAAAAAATCTTCTAATTGATGGTTATCAATAGGTATTAGTTCAATTTTTTTCTCTATAGACAATGTATAGACAATTATTGCCTCCTCAAGATTCTCCTCTTCATCGAGCTTCATTATAGATAATGTATCAAGGAGTTTTATATCCACCTCTATCTCAATACATATTCATGTTAGCCTATTCTTTTTATGCTTGTTGTTTGCTCATCAAGTTACAGAGATCTACCTTTTGAACTTACTATAACTCAATATGCTTACAGATCAGTAATCTAAGGGTATGTTATGAAAATTAGTCCATACTAGAATATGTTTAAAGTTTATATCACTTAGATCTACTTATAGGCATAATCTTTACAAAAACATTGGATTACCGTTGGCATGCCAAAACCTTGCCACCAGTATCTTTCATCATGTTGAACTCAAACTAAATTTAAAAAGAAAAAAAATGGTATCCTTATTTACTAGAACATCATTGAAGCCATGGTTCTTCCAATTAGTTTATGCTTAAACTTGCATTATAAGGAATTCTATTCTTTTATCAGTGAAAACTTCTACCATTATAAAGCTTTGTTTAGATGCCCTAGCTTACAAAACCTCTAGAAGAAAGGAAAAAACAGTTATACCTTCTTTACTGCTAGGTGGAAGATATCTTAGTTTATCAAAAAGGGAGTTTCCCTAACTACTTGACTCCAAGTCATATTCATCTAAACCAAGTGGATTGTAAAAGATGACTTGGTAGAAATCAAAAGGGCTTGGATTAAGGAAGGAGAAGAGTTTAAATTTATGTTTAAGAGAAGTTCATGTTTAAAAGTAGATGAAGGAAGGAAATGGGAGGAGGGAGGATGGCTGCAAGAGGATAAATTGGAGTTATTAAAATATCTAGATCAAATAAATGAGGTTATCTATGTTATATGATATTTGGATGAGAGAAGTAAAAGAGAAAATTTTACTGCTTGGAAAGAGATTGAAGACTACCTTATGCTTAAGGGGGAGGAGAAGGTCTTGTCAAACATAAGTACTAATAGGGGCTGCCCGCATAATACTAGAATCCTAGAAATCTTTTCTAAGAGTATAAGGAAATCTGATAAGATAAGAGGTGGGAATTACCTCACCTATGACCGTTGGTGATAAAGGACTGTGAAATTAATTTAAGCAAAGGAGTGCAAATAAGGAGAGTTAAAAATGAGAAGTTGTCTAAAAGAGATTTTAGAGGAGAGATGGGAACATTTTCTCTCTCATAAATTCATAATAAAAATGAATTTTCTCTTTAATAAATTTATAAATTTTAGTTACTACTAAAGCAAAAATAAATAAATAATTGATATCATATAAAATATGATATCTCACTTATCTTATAATAGTTATCTTTGAAATGAGTTGTCTAATAATAATGTACATTTTTCATTTCATGGTTTTAGAAAAATAAATAAAAGGACTAATTTAATAATCTACCTTCTTCAATAGATGTCTTTCACAATTAAAAGCAAACTATAATTATGAAAAAGAAACATACGAAATAACATTAAAATGCAAGGATGAAAAGATAGTCATATAAGAGATTATACATTAAATATATATCTGAGTTGAAGTTGCGAACATATTAAATGTTCTAATTTTTGTATTGATAAAGTACAACATTAGTATCTGTCAATATCAAATATTGTTTCAAATATTTTTTTAAAATTATAGAAATAAATTTTCAATATTTATATAAGTAAATTTTAGTCTCATTTTATAACTTAAATTGAAAAAATTTTCAAAAATTTACTCAGTAGCTCTATTTATTAAAATTAGATTAACATATTTTATTTTTAAAAATAATTATTTTTATTTAAAATTATTTATATTTTTATAATATCTTAATATAAAATATAAATTTTAATTTAACCCTCTAACTTTTTTCTAATTTATAATTTTAACCTAATATTTTCTGGCATTTTGGCTTCTCATCTATATCAGCTACTATATTCTAAAACTTTACTATACAACAACTTAGTATGATACAAGAAAATTTAGTACCATATTCAATCGATATAACATGCATCAATTATTATAGTATAAAATTTACCATAGTACAAGAAAATTTAGTGTAGCACATGTCAATTAGTACAATATGAAATTTACCATACTTGCTTAATATAAGTTTATTACGTTACATATAGCTTAGTTATTAGTGACACTTATTTTTAGTAGATATGTAAACTTATATGATTAATTAATCCTAGATAAGTTGAATGAATTTGGAATAAGGATATTATTGAATGAAAAATATTTTTAGTTATATAAAAGAAAGGAGACATATCCTAATATATTTCTTATGTAGAACATGTAACATTTTATTTTTTAAAATCATTTGCTATATAAAGTGGTATAAAATATTGCCATTTGGCTACTCATATTGCACCTGCTGAAGAAATACTAGGTAAGTGGTTAATGGGTGTACAAAGCAAATACTATATATCATATAGTAAAATAATTCTATAACAGTTAAAAAAAGGAGGGGAAAAAGTAAAATAAGAATTATCTGAGATTATTTAATAAAGAAAATGTAAATGTTGCTAAGGAATATTAGGAAATGAAGAGATCAATTGTTTCTTAAATTGATGGAGACAATTAAACTTGTACGCAAACAATAAACATTATCTTCTTGTCCTTTTTCTTTCATGATTTTATATAATAATAATAGTGATAAAAAGATAATAATTTTAACTTTATTCATTTCAATGAAAAGTAACTAATTAATTTGTTTCCTATATTATTCTCCAAAACATGTGGTGTAATAATGATCCAAATAAGTAATTGAAGTTGCTTGTTGATAATAGAAATAATATATCTGAGCGTTCGATAAAATTGACAACCACCTTAAATGAAAATAAAAGCTCTTTTCTAACTTAATAAATGATTTAGGCTTTTAGGTAGTTTTAATTCTCTTGTTAGTTTCCTTTATAGTTAATCTTTTATTAAAAGATGAAGATAATAAGTCCCAAAAGGTAACCACTGGATGAAAAAAAAAGATAATGTACAATTTGTTGTTTTTTTAAACTGTGATGAATTAATTTGATTTGGTTGAGAGTAGCCACCCATATATATGAGTAGACAATAAAGAGAATGACATAACAACTTCATATATAAATAAAACATATAGTTAGATAAGATCCAAACCAATATTATACATTGTAATGTATACACTCCCAAATCTTATTAAACTATGCTTGTACAAAAGTTTTAATAAATCTATCAGTCGAACTGTTAGGAAATTGGAGTTGGATTCAATCTTGTGTACAAGGAATAATAATAAAACTTTTTTGTCTTTAAGTTTTGGAAAGCCAAGATCACTTAAAATTCTATAATATGATTAACATATGAAATATAATAAAGCATAAATCATAAATTATAAATCATAATTCGCATCTTATTTTGAAGTTTGATTGAGTTCTTATCATATTCCTCAAACTATTTCTGAAATTGGTTCATCTCAACTACCATAGTCGCATAAGTTTCCGACCTTTAACGGTATTCATAGAACGTATTAAGAGAACTTTACAATTGTTGTAGAGAGGGTTAAGCAAGAAGTGTTAGCTCCTTTAGAGCCTAAGCATATTTATAATATGTTTTGGACATTTTAGTAATTTAATTGAAATAAAATTATAATTTCAATTAAAATTTAATTAAAATTAGAATTTTATTTCAATTAAATTACTAAAACGTCCAAAATATATTATAAATATGCTTAGGCTCTAATGATAAAGTTTTTCAAATTTATAATCAAGTCTAACTTAATTAAAACGCTTTTTCTCTCTTCAACCCGTTCTTTATATATAACCAATTATGTTCCTAAATATGTTGATAATGGATATGAATTATAACCTGGAATCATATTTAAGATTAGATAAATTAAACCTCTTTAATTTATCTTTAATTCTCTAATAAATAATTTATATCTATAGATCAATATTGATATCTAGCAATGCATCATAACCAACTAAATATTTATGAAAAATAGAGTGGTTTTGACTAACCTTTTCATACATAATTTTTTTGTATAATTCAATTGTTTCATTATACAATGTTTTAATTAGAAATAAAGTATGAAATTAATATTTACTTTATTTGAGTCTAATGAAATTAGTTCTCTATCATTAGTAACTTATTCAATCAACAATGATTTTTCTTAGTAAAAGCTGGGAGTTTGGCTCTTACCATATCCATCATTTCAATGACAGAATTGTATTTGCTTACAATAGGGAGAAAGTTAATATGTCATTACAAAGAAGCTCATATTAGTATGTTCATCCTTTTTGTAAGCTTGAAAATTGAGATATTTCCTTTAAGGTATCCATTATATATGCTTCCAAATTTGAATTTCAAAGAGCTAAGTCTTGGGAAGACCTATCTTTTATAAGCAACTCAATGACAAACCCTTAGATAATAGTTAATGATTTCAACTATGTACTATTTCCATCTGAGGCTAAGGGGATAAGGCTAATTATTCCAACTGGGTAGGGAGTTAGATAGAATGATTACCAAGCTGGAGGTAACTGATTTAAAGTATGTTGGGAATATTTTCACCTAGAGTAATTAAGCAAAAAGGTGGAGCTTTAATTGAGAAAAAAATAGACAAATTCTTCTCTAATCAAAGCTGGATAAGATGCTTCCTTAACTCTCATATACTGATTAGATCAACCTTATGCTCAGACCATTCCTAACTAAAGATTCAAGAATGTCCCCTAAGAGGAAGAACAATGTTCCTTTTAGGTTTTTCAATTACATCTCCAATAAGGAAGGTTTTATAGATTTGGTCAAGGAAACCTGGGATAGTAATTTTAGGGTTATATATCTTATCAAATCATGAGAAAACTCTAGATACTAAGAGAAAAATTAAAGTTGTTTCTCAAAACTAGAGGTCCTCCAATAGAAATGAGATTACAAAATGCAAAATATGAATTAAGGGAAGTCCAAAGTGCTTGCTATCTTTCACCCTACAATCAGGATTGGCATTTTGACAAAACTAGGAAACTTCAAGAGTACAACAATGCCCTAATTGATCATAATTCCTTACTTATGCAAAAGGAAAGGAATATGTGGATAAAGGATGGAGATATGAATTTTAGGTTTTTTTTCCTTAACTTAATCTTGGTTAAAAGGAATTCAAATAAAATTCATAGCTTGCTAGACAATAATGATCAATTGGTGACTGAAAATATCTTGATTGAAAACATGGTGACTGAATTTTATATTGACTTGTTAGCTTCAAATAGATCTGGGATGTTCACTCTTTAGGATCTAGTTGAGGTAATTAAACCATCCCATCCTAGAACAACTTGGTTATGATCTAACAACTATCTACTAGCCAAGAAATCAAGGGAGTTCTTTTCTCTCTCATTCTAAGGAAGGCCCCAGGATTTGATGGGTACAATGCTTATTTTTTTCAATGTACTTGGAATGTTATAGGAAAGATACTAATAAAGGTTATTCATGAATTTTTACACACTAGGAAGATATCGAGGGAGATTAATTTCACTCATATTTTTATGATTCTCAAAGTGTGTAATTCCATTTCTTTAAATGATTTCAAACCTGTATCTTATTGTAACATAATGTATAAGGTGATTGCAAAGCTGCTAGCTAATAAACTTAAGGATCCTCTTAAGCATATGATTCATCATTCAAAGGAGCTTTCATCCAAGTAAGTTCCATTTTAGACAATAATTTGTTAGCACAGGAGCTGATGAAGGATTATAATAAAAAGACCTATCAAATGTTGTGCCATTAAAATGGATTTCAGTGTTTGGTCTAATAGGACTTAACTACCTTAAAATTCATTGTTAGCATTTAGCTTGGTACTAATAAGAGTATCTATCACCCATAAGATAGATTTATGTAGTGTGAAGCTACTGGTGTCTAGAGTTCTGTCATTTTCAAGAGAAAAACTATTGTGAGCCTTATGGATGGTAATTATTTATGACTTATAAGTTCTATAACAAAATAAAAAAATATCATTCTACCTTAGCTAAGGATTTCATGAATCAATACTAATCGAAAATAATTAAATATTCTCCCTAATTACTTTAAGGTGATGAATCATATATTGATTGCTCAACTGCATCCACATAGTCTAAGCTATATCCAATGAATATTGATGAGCTACCCTTGACTAGAATAGGTCATAAGTAGTATCAAAATATAGAAATCCCTATATAAGGTACTCCGATGGTCTCAAATTAAATGATCACTTATACAATCATTATAATGAGAATTTTCATATACATACAAGTAACTTCCCAAATGGAATTCTTGTATAGGGTGGTTTAGTGAACTTTTTTTTTTAAAATTAGGTGGTTCAGTGAACTTGTTCTCTAACAAGCACTCATATGTTTTTTTAAGTATCTCCATACTTCAGTTTATGAGATCAATAACTTCTTTCATAAGAAATAAACATAACGTGTACTAGTTTTTTTACACTATATTAATGTCCAATTTTAATATACTAATGACAAGAAACAATTTATGGATAACATATAAATGCAGTATGAATCTCATAATTACAATTTCATCATAATTTCATTTGTAATGTATAATTACCTTATGTACTTTATCATATACATCTTAATATATGCAAGATAAAGAACTCCTTTAAATAATTTGTTCACTAAACTAAAACCAAAAATCAAGGACATAAATAAAAAGCCATGAATAGTTTAGTCGAACCTTTTTATTTCATCCATATTTTTGATTCCATTCATATAGGTCAAAATATTTCGCGACTCAATCTCATGTGTGGTATAGAGTCCAAGATCATGATTTTCAAAAGTAAAGAGTTATTTTAGCAAGAAACTTTAGAGATTAGTGTTGTGTGAAAAGCAAGGGTTATGAATACCATTTCATATTGGGTGTTACTAGCCAGTACGTATCGTACTAGCCTAAAATTGACATTTATACCTCTATTATTGTACTGATTATGGATATTGATCGATATAGGTGTTTTCACTAAGTACTAACCAGTTACATTCGATATCATACTGATTATGAATATTGGTCAATATCAGCGTTTTCATTAGGTATTGAATGATACTAGTCGGTGCTTAAAGTACTAGTATTTATCACATAAAATTTGTCATTTAAAAATTTAAGGGCCAAATTTAAAAAATTAAAACATGCTAACCTAGCCCTAGCTTCATCCCTCATGGTCTCAAAAGTCAAACCCAATGACCTACCTATGCCGATTCCACTGCCTCACTTTCTCGATCTCTCCTTCATCTCATTTTCTCCATTTTAACTCTCCACCATTGATGACACTATAATCTCTAGCTCCTCTAAGTCTTTGACAACATCTTTTCTCTTTAGCTCTCACATCTCCACCAAATCGTCACTTTCCAGTCACCACCAAATATGCTAGCCTCGTCATTGATTGTTACTAATATAGCCAAGTCATCACTCCTTTCCTTAGTTAACATTGCTGCCACCAATCACCTAATGACCCAATCTTTAGCTTTATCTTTATATATCTCTTAGATTTTGTGTGGACTGTGGACTATGGAATCTATAAATATGTCTTCGTATAATTTATATTAATGTTTTAAGACATGTTTAATCTTCTTGGCATTTAATTTTTCATTTTACAAATTTTTAGGTTATTATTTTTTAAGAATTTTCTGTAATTTGAGATAAAATAGAGCAAGTTTGTAGGCTTTTAAATTTATGTTTCAAAGATTTTAATAATCTCTTAGAGCAATAAAAATTGTTGTTCAGTAATTTGGTCGAGTACTTACAAGCTGTTTAGTTGAGGGTAATAGAAAGATTTTAATAATCTTTTAAAGCAACGAAAATTATTGTTTAGTAATTTGGTTGAGTATTTACAAGCTGTTTGGTTGAGGGTAATAGAAATTCTATTACCCTCCTATTCTTACATATTATGTATTCCTTTGTTTGGTTTAATTTTTGATCCTCAGAATAAGATTGCTGTAGAATACGTATTCCATACATTAAGGAATAGCCAAAGACAAGCCCCCCCTCTTTAGCTATTCGATGCAACTGGGAATAACTTTTGATCTCTTTTGGACAACCCATACCCCTCTATTTTCACGCAGATCTCACTTACCTCAATCACCTCACTCACACAGACCTCAATCACCTCACTCACCTTACTCACGCAGATCTTCACGTAGCACCTCACTCATGCAGCACGGTCTTCATAGGCAGGCATCGCTTTATCTTCAAACCGAAGAGGTAGGTGTTCGTTATTTTCTTTTCATTTTGCTGGATATGGATTCTTGGGTTTGTGTGTGTGAGTTTGTGTGCGTTGAGGAGTTTTTGTGTGTTGATGAGAGGTGTTCTTCGAGTTTTTTGTAAAGAGGTTGAGTGAAGTGAGGGGGTGGGCATTTTGGAAACCGAAAATTGAGTTTTGAGAAACCTAAAAATTGGGTTTTGATGAGTGCCTCTTTCAGTTGGCAACACTGGTTTTTTTCCTTTTTGATTTTGTTGTTAGGCTTTGAAGGGTTTGATATGTTGGCTTGTGAAGATGTGAATATGCACCAGTATTGGATTTTTTATTTTGTTTTTGGGTTTTTGAATTGTGAACATGCGACAGAATTGGAAAATGTGTGCTTGGTTGGCTAAAAGAAAATGTGTGCTTCTTTGGCTAGAAAAGTATTTAGCAACGTGATATTACATACTGTCATACTTGGTCATTTTCCATCATTGCTTTATCAAATAAGTAGTTGCATGTATGTAAAATAGTCATGATAAGATTGTAGGAGCAAGAAAAGTTTATGACATATTAGACAGTGCATATATGTATATGCACAAATCAATCATAAGTCCACATACGAAGCATTAGTACATCAATATACAACTATGTTAAAGGCTCTTTGGTTTTGGAAAATGTAGAGGTTGTAGTGATACTGGTGTTGATAAACTACGAAGAATATGGTAAGAAGTAGACAAAGAAAAGGAATGTTAGTTGGCATTTAAACAAAAGTAAGTAAATCAGTAGACAGTGGAGGATAAGGGCTTACTGATGCAGTCTCCTATGTGAACAATGGGGTTTTTCCATTCTGAAACGCCATCTACTAGTATTGTGTTGGATTGAGAAGGTTGAGTAAGTAAAGATAAGAGAGGTAAGAGTGAGAGAAGCATTGAAAAAGTCTTTATCAGCTATTCGGACTCTTGGCTTTGTTGTTTATGAGAAAGTGATTAAATTAGAAAGAAGTGTCAAGACTTTTTCTTTATCTTAATATCCTTGTTATCTTCATCCTCTTGCGTGTGATGAAACAAGGACTGTGAGGTGAGGTTAGGCTGAGAGTTATGAGCAGCAACTTGAGAGCGACAAGTGAAGTGCGCACTATACATGGTGCCACCATTGAAATCGGGGGCAATTATGCATAAATATATAGTATGGCCTTTCCAAAAGAAGCAAGAAGGTTGCAAGTAGTGAGGGCTTATTTTAGTTCAGATTTTAAAGCTTTTGGACTAGAAAAATTTGCATATTTGGGTCCTAGGAATGTTTAACATCCGTATTTACAGATAACATTCAATGGTCTAATGTTAAGAAGGATTTGTGATGTGTAATACCAGAATGGGAAATTGAGTTTGGTTCGTTTAATTGGATATTGCCTTAGGAATGGCTGCATTTTTAGGTTTAAAATAAACTAATATGGTAATGAAAACAGAATGGAAAATTGAGTTTCTATAATCTATCCTTTTTAACTATGGAAATATTATCTTCTTTTCTCTCTCTAAATCTACTTTATGTCTTCAACTATTTTGATTTTTTTCATGGTTCTTCTCTTATACATTATACATTGTTTGAAAAATTTT
>JAOTJB010000005.1:22325495-22344907 GCA_027123815.1 Erythroxylum minutifolium
GGAGAAAGAAATAGAACGTATGTCGAACATTCCATATTCCAGTATCTATTGGTAGTATCATGTATGCCATGCTTTGCATTAGACCTAATCTAGCATATGCGGTTAGCATGGTAAGTTGTTTTGTGCACAATCCTGGCAAGGTTTATTGAGATGCTGTCAAATGAGGATCCTTCGATATTTGAAGGTCTGATCTAGGCTTGGTGTTTGATAGGAACAAGGCAACATCTAACACTGTTATCGATTTTGTGGACTCTAATTACGATGGTGAACTTAATAAATAGAGGTCTCTCTGTGTTTATATCTTCACTTTGTGCTTCAGTGCTATCAGTTGGAAAGTGTTACTGCAATCTATAGCGGCTTTGTTACTACAAAAGTAGAGTACATTGTACTACAAAAGGTGTGAAGGAGGCTACTTGCTTACCTGGTCTATTATCGAGCTTGGTGTCACATAGGATGCTACTATTGTGATTTTAGATAGCCAAAGTGCTTTTTATCTTACTAAAAACGATGCCTAGTGCTCCAAAATTAAGCACATTAGTGTAAAGTACCACTACATCAGAGATATTGTTGCTACTATTAAAATTATTGTGAAGTTCACATGTTTGACAATTCTATGGATATATTGACTAAGCCACAACCTATCGCTAAGCTCGAGCACTGCTTGCACCTAGTTGGTGTTCGCAGCATTTGATTACCATTCGGGTTTATATGATAATGATTAACTCGTCGAATTGAAGCCAATGTGGAAATTGTTGAGTATATGACCCAAATTCTTCCACATCAACAATAAATTTTTGCTATAAATATTGGTTTATTTATTATGGAATCTAAGGTCAAACTTTTCAAGTCAAGCATTTAATGCTCAAATTAATGCAATGTTTTTTAATGGACAACACAACTATTTCTACGGACTTTTGAAGACAAATTGTTTAATGGTGCAAGACAAAGGCAATTTTAAGCATTATAAATACATCGTGAGCCCCTCTATTTTTATGTGTGAAAGTCGAGACACTTAGCAAAATTTGAGAGTTTCTTTTCACTAATATTAGCTCAAGTTTTTATTTACTTTTATTTTAGGAGAGGGTATTTTGTGAGATTATATACAAAAATTTATATCCCTATTGTGCTTAGATGATTTAATTTGTGCTCTTCTCCATTATAGCAAATTTTATCGCTCATTGTCATCCGCGAAAATAGCCTATAACTTGGATGAACCACATAAATCCTCGTGTCTCACTTTTACTATTATTTTTGACCAAATTTATTTTACTCATCGCTCATCTTGGTCTTGATCCTGCTTCCACTATTGCCTTATACCTTAACATATTGGATTCAATATGTCCTTTACATGCTTGAACTTGCCTCTTGTCACAGAACTTCTGGCATTGGCTTCCTTCCAACTGACTGCATCTTGATTTTTTGGCTCCTTCGGGTGGTCACAAGCTTCTGCCAAGCTCAGTTCTATTATCACGCTAATGAGTTACCCTGATTCCATCACTCATCTCCATAACCAATCTCAATCGTCAATTTCAAAGGATCAGCTTGACCTATCAACTTGGAAAACGTTGGATTTCGAGGACATTATTTCCGTTCAGATGCTGCAATACATAATTTAAGCATTCAAATGGGCATATGATATCCATGCCTTAATGAATTTCCTGTTAAGACATTCTAGTGATTCAACAAAGGATGTTGTAATTACCGAATTAACTATAGTTACTTCCACAACCAAGTCTCTAAAAGCTTCCCCCTACCGCATTCAATGATAACCAAGTTTAATAGATAAGTTGGAGCTAGAAATTAGAGAGCTCTTGAAGTTAAGAACTGGAACCATGTTTCAATTGCTTCCCTTCTAGTGATGTACTATGAGAAATATGGAAAAGTTCTTCAAGCAAATGGGCACCTTATAGAGAGTTAGATTCTTGGTAGGGCTGATTATTTCAAAATAGAAAGTTGTTCGTATTCACGATCAACAATATCTATCAAAAGTGTTTACATGCTAAATTTGATTTTGCAGACCTCATGGACAACATTCGGTGGTTTTGGCTGCAAACAACAATAATCAGGGAGATAGATAGAAATGATCCTTGTCCAATTGTTAGTAGATCTCACTATATGTATTCACAGAAGATGATGTCTCTAAGTACTTCAGGTAACTGTTTTTACTTCAAAAAATTCTCTAGTTATTCTTATTGAATATCTTTAAATTTGTGCCATGATAGGTTATTGTTATAGTTGATATCATGTTTAGGTCGCCTAGTCCAATAAATATAGTTGTTTGTTTTAGTGAAAAGGGGAAACGAGAGCCCAAGGATACTAAGGAGACAGTTTTTTTTTAAAGTTAAAGAATTGTATTAAGTCAATATATCCTTACAAGAACGAGTAAAAACAATCCAAACAACTTAACGACAACGTTTAGCGAAGAGCTTGACACAAGCTACAAATGACGACGTTTTAGCATAACAACGTCTTCATATAAAGAAAACCCATAAGCAAAACGTATCGTATGACAAAAATGGGTTAAACACATATTGCGTCTTACCCCATTCACCCCACCCTACCAAATTAGGGTTGGGTGGCTGGCGTCCTCTAGGTCTGATAGTCGATCTACATCAGAAGAGCATTTTGTGATCACCTTTTGAGCATCATCCACATCTTGGATCGGAGTTATGTTTGAAGTTCAGAGTCAACAAGCACACTGGAGGGGAAGGTATCGCCTTTCCAGGTTTTTTTTTTCAAGTTTACGATCCAATTTTAATCAAAAGTAAGCCTTTCTGTAATTTAGTTAACTGATTCTCCATGAAGATGCTAGACTAGGGTTAACTCTTTTTGACATGGTAGAATATAGCAGATGCTTTCTGATTCCACTTATTAATGTGTAGAGTACCTCCTTTTTAGACCGTGCTTTGTTTTGAAATCATTTGTAGTGCCTCTCTCGCCATATCTCCTTGATGGAGGAGGCGAAGGATATAATATAAATATGTTCATTGTACCTGGAACTATGATTCAACTTCATGAGCCATTAGAGAATTTCTATGAAAGTTGAGCCTGCATTAGAAATTAGACATAACACCTGTATCTTCTCCTATATAAACTAGGAAAAGGGCAGTGAAAGAATAGGTGATTCTTAGATTCTTCCTCTATCTCATATAGTACATAGATAGGATCGGTAGTAATGAGGTGCATTCTGTCTATTGTGCTTAACTTATTAAGCATAGTAAGCCATAAAAGAATAGAGTAATTAGGCCTGAGTGACTTATGCCAGATGATAGGAGACCATATCTGCCTTGGGTTCTTCTGATTCTACCATTTCTGAATCTAGCAGTGTTGAAGGTATTTGGAGGCAGATTAAGACAATGGAATATGTCCTCCTTGTCTAGGTTTGATTGGTAGTTAGGAGTGAGATACTGCAATTCCGATGGAATGTTCCATTGGCCACTTAGTAAGATGGAGTTAACTTTAGTGTTGATAGGAAATCCATTCCATATCTGAAGAGCTTGGGGATGTCCAATTAGAGGGCCTTTACTTGTCTAATTATCAAACCATAAATAGGCCTTATCACCATTTCCCACCCTACAATACACCAAAGGTTCTAAGATAGGCCTTAACTTCAACAGTTGGATCAAGGGCCAAGAGAAGGAAGGTTTTATCGGTATAGACCAAAGGCTAGATCCTTTCAGGATATAACTATGAAACCACCGAATCCATAGAGACTTCTTTTCCAATAGAATATTCCACAAATTCTTGATGAATGTTGATTATTAAAAGAGGCAATAGGAATCAATCTTAATCCCCCTTCTTCTTTTCTTTTGCAAACTTCTAACCATTTAACCTTAGCAAAGTGATTGTCTGAGTTTAAGTTTCCCCGTAGAAATCTTTTGAAAAGCTTCTTAATGGTTTTGATGACACCTTTAGCTAATAATATGTTTGAGGACCAGTAAACATGAAGAGAATTCAAAATCTATTTGATGAGCTGAAGTCTCCCACCAAAAGAGAGAACTTTATTAGACCATATACCCAATCTTCTTTATATTTTTTCTATCAAGGGAAGGCATTCAGTAAATTGGGTTCTTTTTGTGGTAATAGGTAGTCCCAGAAAAGTTAAAGGAGTTGGCTTCCTTCTCATCGCTGTGATTGCAAAGATATTGTTTTCCATTATAGTAACACTAGCAACTAGGATGTAATGACTCTTTGTAAGATTAATCTCCAAACCTGAAAGGTCTTTGAAAATAGACAGTGTCAACATGAATAATTCAATAGACTTCCCATAGGCCTTGGAAAAAAGCAACAGATCATCCGTAAAACATAGATTGATTATCCATCCCTCTTACATTTACTATGAAATTTGTATTCCTTGTTTTACCTACTTCTATTGGATCAACAGGCTTAGGACTTCCATGCATATGATGAATAGATAAAGGGATATAGGATCTCCTTGCCTCAAACCTCTTGCACTCTTAAAGATATCAGTAGGTGTACCATTAATGAGAGCATAGTACGTAGGAGTGGTGATATAAGCCTCAAACCATCTGACAAACTCACTAGGGAAACCTAAAAGCCGTAAGTTCTGAAGGATAAAATCCCATTCCACAATGATCAAAAGCTTTCTTGAAATCAAATTTAATGATACAATTAGGAGGGTTGTTCTTCCTTTGACATCCTTTCATCAGCTCCTGGACTATCGAAATATTATCCCCAATTCTTCTACCATGTAGAAAAGCACTTTGATTATCAGAGATCAAAGAATCCAAGACTAATTTTAGCTTGTTTGCTAAGATCTTTGAAATAACCTTATAAAGGAAATTGGTGAATGCTAGTCATCCAATGAAGAAGAACAAGTGGACTTGGGGATTAAACAAATATGAGTTTTATAGGTCTCTTTTAGTAGAACCCCCCTAGAGGAGAATTCTAGAATAACTCTTTTAATCATAAGACCAGTTTCTTGCTATGTCTTTTGAAAATATCCATTAAGCCCATCAGGTCCAGATTTATTATGATGCATTTGAAACACAACCTCTTCTATTTCCTTCTCTTCCACTGGTTTAATGAAGGTTGCTACTTATTGCTGGGATAACCTGTTATGAAGAGCAAAGAGGGACAAAATTTTCTATTGTTCGAGAAGATCCATAGAAACTCTTAAAAATCTCTTTGCTTCCTTTAAAAGGTCCTTTTGTTGGAAAATTTCCTCTCCATTTTGCAATTTAAGAGAGTGGATTCTATTTACGTTTCTTTTGGTTAAAATAGAGTTAAAGAAAAACTTAGAACAATTTTCACCATCTTTTAGTCAATTGATTTTAGCCCTTTGTTCCATAAGACTGTCGTGATCCCTAGCTTTTGATAAGTAAGACATCAGTAAATACCTCTTGGTACTTAGTAAGATAGAGTTTACAGGATCCAACTTAAGCTCATGTTGTATCGCCTGTAGATCTTCCTTAGCTTTTGTAACTGCTTGTTGTGTTGAAGAGGATCTTCTACTCATTAGAGATTTCATCTCCCTTTCGATAGCTTTAAGCTTCTGATTATAAATAAATTGTTTTGTTCCCTCCACCGTAACCTTCAAACCCTTCGTAAGAGCATCAATGAACCCATCATCATCAATCAGCAGGTTGTTAAACCTGAAACGACCTCTTATAACATAGTTTTGGAGGAGATTCTCTATATGCATAGGCGTGTGGTCTGAAAATAAAGAGTCAAGAAAAGTAGTTACACTATTAGGAAATTGTGTAATCCAATCCTTGTTCACCAATGTCCGATTCAGTTTGTTACTCCGGGTGTAGAAGTGACCCTATGCCTTTAAGTCAAAGACTTCAATTTTATCAACACAGTCACTAAAGTCAGCTGAGAAGTTTCTCAGACTATAATTCCTATCGGCTTCAGTTCTATATAAAGTTGAATTGAAGTCTCCATATAAAAGCCAAGGTCTGTTTACAAGCTTCTGGAAGTCTATTAAACTATCCCATAAAAGTTTCCTTTGGAAATTATGGTTAGCACCATAAAAAAAGAGGAAAAGATGTCAACATTTACCTGAAGGAGTTTAGATTTCAGATGAATAGCTTGCATCTTCGTGACAAGAACATGGATATCTACCAAAGTAGGATCATAACCAATAATAATTCTCCCATACCTATAGGTTTAGTGATTGGAGATGAATTTCCATTTAGAACCCAACTTATTCAATAGACCAAAATTCTCAATTCTGATTTTAGTTTCAAAAAGAGCAAAATCCATGGTGTAGTGTTATAGACAAAATCCCTTAAAACTGAAAGTTTTTTAGCGCAATTAATCCCCCTCGCATTCCATTCTATTATTATCATAAATCAAAAGGTTTTGTTTTTAGAGCCCTTCCCTTTTCCCCTATTGGATTTTCTTTTAGTGGTTGGAAAAAATCCCCCAATGAGGGGATCATCATCCTTATTATCCACCAAAGTAAGACAACTATTTTCCATCTGAACCAAACCATTATAGTTGTCATTATGGTTCATAGATAGTTTATACGCACTGATCTCCTCACCTGTACTAGTAGCTTTTGCTTCAGCAGTCACCTCTAGAGCTTTCCCCCTAGCAATATCTTTGACAATATTTTCTTTTCCACCCTTAACTGCATTCAATACTCCTTGCCCATCACTTGCTATAGCATTTTCCTCATGCTGTCCATTAATGTTGTTTCTTGGAATAGATTTTTCAATCAGTTCATTCTCTAAATTAGTGATCCCTTCTCCCATTAGCTCCTCATAACCCATCTTTTGAAAAGTTTTACTCGTAGGGATCCATCTTTTACCTTGAGAAGCAAGTGAGGGCTTCCATTGGTATTAGACAGACTCATTATCCTCATAAAGAGATCCATCAAACCCCAATCTCATAATAGGAATAGTTTTCGGTAAACCATTAGAAAGATCCATGTTAATGTATATTCTAGCATGCCCTAACCTCTTTCTATTCGTTGTATTATCATCCAAACATAGAGGTTTGCCTAGGAAACTAGCTATCATATTCAATCCTTTTGTTGTCCAATATTCAAGAGAAATATTATAGAGATTTACCCACATTAGAACAGGCCTCTTTTCCTCACAATTAATCTAAAAACTAGGCTGTCAAGGTTACAAAAAAAGTGGGAAATTTGCCACATGCCACGACCCTTCTTTTACAACCTTTAATGCTTGAGCTTTGGGAAAAAAAGATGAACATTATATATTTGTCTTCAACTATTGGTGCCTAAACAAAACCTTTGTTTTTCCATGCTAATTGAGCTCATTTTTGAATGATAGGAAATGTAGGTCTTTTGTCCTAGAAAATGGCAGGAACTAAGGTAGGAAAAGAAAAGACGGGAGAGAAAAAGGAAGGATAAAAGACCTTAACACTCTTGCCACAAGACAAGGAAATATTCAGATCTAAAGAAAAACTTGGGAGGGGGAGAAGTAGGGAGGGGCAGGAGAGTTTATGTAAATGAAGAGAAGGAACAATGAAGTATGGTGATAGGAGAACAGCAAAAGCTTAGAGAATAGTTAGGAATGAAAAAGATTTGCAGGAGAGAAGTATAGAGGTTGGAGAGATGACAGAGAACTTCTCTCTAACCCATGGTTTTCTCTAACTTGTTTCCTGTTGAAGAGGAAGAGGATCACCCTTTTGAACTTGAGAGAAGGCATCTGACACAGCTGAAAATGGACAATTCATCCTACTTTGACTATGCTATGGACGGCTTAAAACTCACAGGTGGTCTTTTTTTCTAAAAAAAATCTCCGACTTTGATTATTTGCACTTCTTGTTAATTCGATTGTTTATATCATTTGCAGAACGCCTTGGTTGTCTACTAGATACCCTGAACACTGGTTCAGGGAGTGACAAGCAAAAAAACACTCATCAAAGACGGGTATAGCTGATCAGATTGTTACTGGATGGATTAGTGTTTGATTTCTTCCTGATTCCTGCCCTTCCACAAAATGCAGCAGTCGAGGAATTGTGCTACCAAAGGGCCCAATTGCATCTCCAATAACTGGCAGCATTTCTACAACCATGTCAACGGACATCACCTCACCTATAGAGTTACCAACCCCTTGAAAGCATTATCTCAAATTCTGAATACACAAGCAAATATCACAGGAATATATGGCAATTTGATCCTCTAGTGGAACATAAACATGTAAGCAGTTGTTCAATCATGCAAATTTTGTTAATATCTGAGATTTTGATTTAAATACTACCGCTAAAATTTAGTATTCTGCTGTCAAGAAAGTGACAATCATGTAAATATCGTATTCCTTCTTAGTTACGGGTGCTTCTCTTTCATTCATTCTCTCCTTAGACTTTTGGCTATTTTTACACGAGTTGGAAGTTTTAACCATACAAACATCTATCTGCTAATTTGTTGACTTAATATCAATAAGTGAATAGACTACCACCTCGGCTCATGATTTCATTGCCTGGTTGTGGAATTTTAACAGCTGCTGTTATCATCAGTCAATAAATTGCTCGCCATATAGCTGAAGAGACTTTGGTAGTGAAGTTACCACCTTCTATAACTAACAATAAATGGTCCAAATACGGCAATTAAAAACAAAAGCAATCCCCTTTTCTGAGAAGGAAGATACTGAAATTCCTAACCAACTCTTCATCAAAGGGCTTGCCGGATTCAAGGGAAGCTTCAGGCCTGTAAATTGTTAGAGAACTAAAGTAGTGGAGATATGTGAAGCCAAAATTTTAACTGGCATAACTCATAATGGAATATTATTTATGACAAAGCCCCACCAGAAAAAGGCAAGTTAGGCAATATAGCCATTCCTCACTAGTGGCATCCAGATAAAATAAAAGGGACTGCAACATATTATACAGATTTCATAAAAGAGAAGAACATGTCTTTGATTAAAATAGTCACCAAAGCCACAACAAAAAGTAAAGACAGACCAGCATGAATATGAAAAGGGCAACAACTTGCAAGCAGTTTGTGAAAGACAACATGCATTATTTTAATTTTGTCCACCTGATAATCTCTTTCTGGTGGGTCTAAACAAATCCTGAATAGGGACCACCAGTTATTGGGTCCCTCTTCATAATATCTCCTGATCTAAACCATAAGCAACAACTTATGCCCCCAATTTCAGGGAGTCAATCTCCTTAGCAGTAGCAACTGGGAGAGACCTGACAAACAAATTCTACAATCTGCAAGATAAAAACTTCCAAAATCTTGACAGTCTTAAAGAAGGCATAGATATTACCAACCTAGCAGTTGGTGTATCGAGAGACAAACTGATAACCAGAAACCTCTAGTTGCCAATAAAATGGAGAAAGTGAAACAAGTCTTCCCATCTACTCAAATTGAAAGTCCATTTTTCTGGTAACATTGACCTCTTTTCTGACATCCAACGAGAGGAAATTACTCCAAATATAATAAAGCTACAAGAAACTAGTAAAGTAATAGCTCCAGCACTTACAACTCGGAGAGAAAAAGGACACCTTTGTTTCAGTTGCAGTAGCAATATATCATAAGATCATATATTCCAGATTGAGGAACGTCACATCTTTGACTAAGTTAATTAGACAAATAGAAAGTAATTTCAAATAAATAAATACCAGAATTTGTAGGACTACAAAAATCCGTTTGGTGATGAGAGGAGAGGGGCATTTTCATCTTATCTTTCTATAAGCTAAATATAGGATAATAATCCTAGTCATGTTTAAAGAAAAAGACATCAATGGCCAGTTCAAGAATGCCATTAAAATAACATATCCAGTTCCTGCGTTATGGAAATATAGCAGCACAAGCAGCAACTAAATATTTATGGAAATTTCACTTTATGCAGCCTATTCCTAGAACCTATCAAACAGGTGTCACATGCCATTCATTCAGGTAATGTCCAAGGAGGGTTATCAAAAGTTCCCAAAGGACAAAGCTTCAGCTTCGGATTGAGGACATATAACTCTTATCCGTAGTGGCTGGTGAATTTAAAGAGGCTTCAGGACTGACAAAATTCCAGACAAACTACAGCTAACAAAAGCTGTAATCTACTAAGTGTTTGCCAGGCATGTATGGACCAGCAATGCATATGCGAAATGCCTCTTTTTATTTTATTACTTTTCCTGAATATACCCGTGACATTTTAAATATTTCTTTTGGCATTATACAGATCACTCATCACAAGAACGAATCTCAGATCTTCATGAAAAATGGTGCACTGGAATAAAACCATTATGTTTCCTTTACAAGTTTGAGGAGAGAACATACTCAGAATTGTAGCAATGAATGTGCAATTTATGAACTGTAGAGTATATTGCAGTAGGAAGAACTTACAGCAGTTAGTACAGCTCGAACTTTTGCATTGTCCTTGTATTGATCTTTGGTTGCAATACACCAGCAATGGTTTGGTAATAATTAGACAACACAGAATAGAACTCAATAGCATCTAACTATAAACATAATGTTCATCTATGTACCGATACAACTAATAAAGACAACATATCAAGGCAAGCACCTTAGGGGCACTATTTTCTCCCATATTTTGCTGTATAGCATGTCCCACAGCATAATTATGAAAAAGGATAAGTAAAAAATTAAAGACCACGGGGCAGCCGAATTATAAATTACTGACCCTGAATTTCATTCTCCTTCCCTTCACAATTTGTCAGTGGTTGAAATATGCCCTCGTCTGTTTTCCTTTTAAAGCCACATATCATTGCTAAAATAGTCATGTAAGGTCAGCATACTGGAGCATTAGCTGCACAAAAATAATTGAATTAATGACAAATGATCATGAAAACTAATAAATTCCAAACACAGAAATCAGCATAACACCAAATTCAAAATGGGTGGCAAAACAAGACAATTGGCTTACCAGATGTTCAAAGTAATTTGCATGTCAGAGCTTCAACTCAAACTTGCATGATCATGTTTTCAAAATCAGCCATATGGTTGGCTAAGTTAATGCAGAGATATTGATGCTCTATACTGACTGGGGCTGAAGATAATCATGGTCTTTCATATTTATTTGCAAACTCTTTCAGTAACAATTGCTGCCGAAATGCTAAATACTTATCTACACTCGTTCCAGCCCAGTTCTGACAGAAACATTCATCAGTTGGAACTAGTGAACTCAGAGGAAAAGGCCCCTTTGGAGCTTTTTTCAAGAAAACCAAGAATCTATGTCGAGGGCGAATTCTCTGTTTCAAAGACAAGCTCAAGTACATAGGGTATTTAGTCAAGGACTGCACTTCATTTTGAAGCTCATTGATCAAGTACATATATTTTGGTTTTAGATTGTCCTCCAGGGACAGAGAGAATACCTGAATAACATAGAAAATAACATGATTCAACAGAAAGGGGGAAAAATGATATAACAAAATAAGGAAAAGCAAAGTATAGTCCAATCTCTCAAGGTAACATGTCGGGAACATTGCATTGGCTCGATCCTTTTGGTAACTACCTGGAGGACTTACCACAAGAGTATATAATTGTACAAGCTTGCTAAATCAAAAAATAAAAACATTGGGGAAATAAACTACTTTCGAAACTCACAGGAAGAGGAATTTCAGTATGAGTAGCAATAAAGCACATTTGTAGCAAGTAAATTTAACCTGGGCAAGGCTAGTCAAGACTTTCAAGATGTCTGAATTGCACATCCCAATATTCCGCAGGAAATTGATCCTAGGCAATAACCCGTTGTCTATGCTGTAATGTAGAAGTTGGGGATGTTTCATTACCATCTTCACTACACTATCCCTGGATGCTCCCAGCTCCTTTGAAAGAAAAATATAGCGAACATTCCATGCTATGTCTATTCGTTGAACCAGGATTTGAGGACTCAGTTGCACAACTTTTCCTACACTCTTTTCATCAATGCCAACCTCTTCCACCAAATATCTGACAGTTGGTTTCAATGAATTTTCAATGCTGTACGAAAATAGGGAAGGAGCAGTAGCAATTATCTGTCCAATTTTGGAGGATGGAATGCCTAAACCTGTCAAAAATGCCACATGGGACTTCAAATTGTTCTCGACTGTATATTCCAGAATTTGTGGCTGCCTCAGAAGAATTTTTCTGATATCTTTGTGCCTGACACCAGCACTCAATAGATACTCCAACCTTTCCCGTGCAGAATATACATTTATTTGGAGGGCTGGCACGTGCCTCTGGTACATGTGTTTAAAATCTGTTTCCTTAAGCCCAAATGTGCTTAAATAATCAAGAAGAGGGATCCATCTGTTATCTAGATCAATTTGTTCATATAACCCTTCATATTTACTAGTAGGTTTCCTTGCAACAAGCTGCATGAAAAAAATTTTATGAGCACTTTTTGCAGCAATAGAACAATTTAAACAATGAATATCAGCTCATAATGCACCTTTCTTTTGTCTTCAATATCCAAAGAATCAGCCTCTTTCTTTTTGTTTTTTACAGGGTAAGAATTTCCACGCTTTTCTTGGGTGCTCCTGCCAGTAGTTGTACTCATATGTCCATGGCTGCCTGAAACAACAATTTCTTGGATCAGACATTCTCACAGTTGTCATCAAACCTTGTCAAAACTTCAGAGCATACCCTCTTTTGCATTTAATTTTCTTTTAGACTCAAATGTCTTGCCATCAACTTCAAATTCTACTGGTTCTGCAAATCCGTCCTGAGGACGTATCACAATGCTTAAATGCAGTTTAAACAGAGAAAAAAAATGGAAATAAATAACATTAAGCCAGAAAGATGTAGGAACATGATAAATGCATAGCTAATAACAACTAAAACAATCACCCACCAACTTGAAAAGTAGTGAAATTGAGAAACAAAAGGATTTTTTTTTTAAAAAAAGAGCAATCCAGAAAAAAAAGCATACTAAGATTATCCAAAAGGTTGCAGAAACATAAAGTAGTATCCATGTACGCTAACACACGTGCTAATAGATCCATGCTCAATCCGAGTACATCCTTGTCAACGAGTTACCAATGTATTAGCTACAGAAAAGCTACGCTACCAAGACCCAACCCGACAATCTTGAGAAAGTTCTCAGATATAACATAAAACAAGAAATTTATAGTATCCTACTATTTACTTACAAGCTCGTACAAGCCAACTTTGCCAACATCAAATACGCTATAAGAGAAGTTAAAGACAATTTCTCATCCATCGAACCGGAAATTCAAAGAAGAAAAAGAAAAGACAATAAGTATTTTGTTCGTCACAATAATATATAGCCCCTTTCCTATGCTATACCACACATAGAAGTCATAATTCTTGCAAGCGACTCCCAGTTTCAGTAGGCAGCCACTAAACGCTATTGGGAAGCTTACTGAATACGGTCACGTCTATCAGTACTTAAAGACAAAATTCAGAAACCCTTGTGGAAGAGAAGATAAATTCAACCCTTTACTGAAAAAGAAATGGATATGAGTTCATGGAGTGATTATAATGAAATTAAACCAAAAAGGTGTTCTATTTTAGAGCAAAGAATCCTTGAACTCACGTTCAACAGCCAATCATCCTCTAGCAAGCCGTCATATTCCTCCTCTTCGTCTTCTTCGTCCTCCTCTTCCTCATTTTCATAGGGGTCGCCGTAACGTGACTTACGGTTTGGCTTCAAAATATAAGCATTGGAGTGAGTGGATAAGACTACAACTCTACTCTTTTCTCCTCCTCTCCCCAGCTTATTATCACTACCCACTAATCCAGTTCGTGGTTGTGATAGAATTGGGGAATGAAAGTGAAGAATAGCGTTCAATGAGTAGAGAGAGGAAGAAACTGCCATGTCCAGAGAAGAAGGGAGACACTTGAGAGAGATGATAGGGTAGAGTGAGAAAAACAGGGATGTAGAATATTCCCATAAGCCCTAAACCACTAGATTTATATTGTCAACATAATATCGTATGAATGATTAATATTCCCATAAGCCCTAAACCACTAGATTTATACTGTCAACATAAATATCGTATGAATGATTCTTTCTCCCTAATGAATGACAGTGACAAGTTTTAGTTTTCCCCTTTCTTGAAGAGAAGTTGAATGGATAAAAAGCGAAGAACTTTGCTGCTAACAATCGTAATTTGTATTAACCAGAGGGACCAAGAAATCTTTTGCTTTATTCTATGCTGTAAATTTGTGAAATTTAAGTAAGGAAGTAAGCATATGATAGAAACTTGTGTGGAAGGCATCGAACCAGCCATCCCAAACAAACTAGATGTGGCTCATGAAAGTTGGAAGATCTTCTTCACCTTCTACTCAGATTTTCAACAAAATTTGAAGTGTTATCCATCAAGGGTCATGGTTTCGTCAGAAAAAGGAATAGCAGCCATCAGTGATGTTTCTGATGCAGCTTATCCCAATCAAGTTGTTGTAGGAGTAAGAATTTATTATCACGTGTTCTGCAACTTGAGCTTCTTATTATACGATCTACGCTTGGTTCTTTTCGAGTAAGTGCTTTTGCTATCCAACGCTCCTAAACCAATTGACCACTCGTATCTGTTTTGCTGTACACTTAAATGGTCCTTTGATTGCTTGATAAACCATTTCTGTGCTGTATGTCGTGGGCTACAGCACAAGTCAGACAACATTTTGTTAATGTTATTATTATTATCTCTACCAACAGTTAGTTTCATTATAAATACTACATGAAAGATATATTGTACAAAGAAAAATAAACATAAACTATATAATTATATATGATATGGTGTTAAACTCAAAATCAATTTCTTGAAAAATATACATTGAACATATGAAGTTAATAAAATTATGTAAATATTGAAATATAATTAATAAACATTTTTATATGTATGTTAATTCATTATATTCTCATATCCAATGAAAAATATGTGTTGATATTATTTATTATGTTATATCAATTAATTGTAAATTATACTTTATTTGTATGAAATATTTTGTATATGGATCAAAAGGTATATCAAATAGATAAGAGATTGACCTTTGTATATGAAAAATACCTCTAATATTTATAATAACACGAAACATTTTGTTATTGTTGTTATTATTGTTGATGTTTGCCTTCGCGTCAAAAGGTTATAATGACATTCTAACCAAGCCTCTTAATAAAAACATGACCTAGTTGAGTAATTAGGAAACATTCATTACAAATGTTTGCCTTCGCTTCAAAAGGCTAGGTTCGTGCTAATAAAATTAACAAAAATAATATCTTGTTTAATAAATCCTACTGATCTTGTGAATAGCATGATTGATTATGAAAAACCATTTAAGGATAGTTACAATTTTGATTGATCAAAAAATTATCAATGTGTGTGTAAGTGATAGGAGTGAATGAGTTTGACATTAAAGTCTTGATTAGTATGTATATTCCTAAAGTACTTAGACACAAATTTCATAAGTTAATAAGTGAGAACAGCTTGAAGGATCATGTTTGTAGTTAAATTTGTTCCGTGAAGTTTAATGTCATTGTCCCATTATTGCATATGTGTATGCTTTGTGTTTGGTGTGTTTTGTTTTACTTGTTTTGTCTTTGCTTGAAGACAAACAAAATTTTAAATGTAGGGATATTGATAAGGGTAGATTGCATAATGTTTAGTAGGTAGTTTAGTATGTGTTTAGTTGTTAAATTGAATTATTAGTGCATGTTTAGGTTAGGATTATATTATTTAGTTAGATATTTTTGTTTTGAGTGTTTTATGGGTTAGAGCATGATATCGATCTTAAATTTTGTGTATTTGAGGTGTCTTGATATATTTGTTAGTATTTGAGATCAGATATTGAGGAATGAAAAAGACTTGGAGGAAGCCCGACGGAACATCTAGGCCCACAATCGTGGCATATGTGTATGTGTTGCGTTTTGTTTTGCCTATGGGCCATGATCGTAGCTTGCACAAAAGAAAATGTGGATCAGCTTCGAAAACTCAACTTTGCGGGATTATTTTGGACTTTTTGGTCCAAGTAAAAACTAGATTTTACCCTAAATAGAAAAGACTACAGAGAGGGAAAAAAACCCTAATTTTTTGTGAGCCTCCATCTGCCCTTTTGAGAGAGAACACAAGGAAGAGAGAAGAAGGAGAGAGGGGAGAGGAGCATTTGCAGCTACTATCCAGCCACTCCAACCCAGCCATTTCAGGTTCCTTCCTACTTTCTCTTGTTTATTTACTTTATCTTGATGTATGACTTGGGTTTGAGAATGTTGAACATGTTGTTAATGATGTTTTAAACTCCTTTAGGGATTTGTTCTTGAATTAATGTTAATGTAATTTCTTTTGATATCAATACATTGGGTATTGCAATTATTTGTTGTATTTGCATGCTTTGGTAACAAGTCAAGAGAGTGAGCTGATAGCAAACCAATTAGATTGGGTAATGAGAGTTAAACGATCTGATAAATCATGCAAATAATGAAATCAGTAATTTATATGAAGAGAGATCTCGTGTGAGGACCTGATAGTCTATTAGAGGGCTTAAGATCCAATTGGATGTGTGGGCTTTTTGTTAATTGAGAGATTGTAAATTACATAATTCAATTATAGTTTATGATTTAGGGTTTCATGATTCTAACCCAAGAGAGAGTAATCCACCCTTCGAAAGTCTAGGACCGATATCGAATTAACTCAAAAGTAATCGTGTTAGCATTTGATGATAAGATAAATCTCCCTTCTCATAATTCTTTGGTCTTATATTTTTGCGATATCTCAATTGTTAAGTGGTTATGCTTCATTTTGATCTACCTTTGTTAATTTCGAAATTTTATTTTCATTCAACCCCTATTTGATTGTTTAATTTTCTGTTTATCTTTATTTTCATTTAAATCATGTTTTTACAACCTTAGATAAAGTTAGAATTCAATTAGTTCACTAATTACCTGTAGGATCGACACCTCAACTACTACACTTACGACGTATGCACTTGCGGAACATTGAGGATTTGTAAAACTTGCTCAACAAGCTTTTAGCTTCGTTACCGAGGAATTAGTTGAGACTTTTTGAATTTCTTTGTTTTAAGGAATTATTACCCTTTCTTGTGATTGTGGTACCCTTTCTTGTGATCACACAAATTAAAAAAAAAAGAGTGATTGTGGTACCCAATCACACGAATTTAAAAAAAAAGAAAGGAAGAGAAGGAATTTTAGGCGCAAAATAGAAGACATATCAATTTAAACATCATGAGGCAACTATAAGGAATCTAAAAGGTTAAATGCCCAGAAGAGATAGAATGAACGATGATGGAGGAAATAAATCACAGAAAGCAAAGGACACTTATGGACTTCATGAGACCAGAGTTCAATGCCTATCATCAAGGCATTACACGACCGTCAGTGCAAACGAATACATTTGAGAGCAAACTAGCACTATTGAATATACAATAAACCAACGTGCAATTCTATGGGTTAGCCAATGAGGATCCCAATGATCATTTGGTTAATTTCTTAGAGATTTGTGACACCTTCCAATATATTGGGATGTGAGGCTTTTTCCCTTTACACTCAAGGATAAAGCCAAGGCGTGGTTAAATTCTCTCAACCCAAAAGAGTTGTCCTCATCATAAACTACCTAATAAATTCCTATTACAAACCTTCTACAATGGAGTTAATCCACCCACGAGTGGCATTATACATGCAACCGCTGGAGGATCATTCATGAGGAAAACAGTTAGAGCAGCATATGATCTATTGGAAGAGATGGCGTATAACAACTATCTTTAGAAATCAGAACAAAGTAGATAATAGTCAACCTTTTAAGTCCCCAAAGGAATGATTACAGTAGATTCAGTGACAAAATTGCAGGCTGAGATTAACAACCTAACCAAGCAATTGAATAGCCTGAAAGCTGGCTCTTCCTATCCATTCAAAGCAATTCAATACGGGTTCACGTTATGCGGACAAGAGAGCTATATCACAGTTGATTGCTTCCTAGTGGAAAATAACAACATGCAGCAATTCTTCAACAAAGTACAAGTTGGTTGGGGTGTCATTATTCTTATTTGAATAAGTATAATATGGGGTGGCAGAACCACTCAAATTTATGTTGGTCTCACAATATAAGTACTCAATTGGGAAATTAAGACCTATTAGGATTTTAACAAGATGAGTCCAGTTCATGGGATTCTAAATTGGACAAGATCATCGATAAGCTTATGAACATGGATGAAGCTCATAAGAGGCTAGAAGGGAAGTTTGAGTAAGTAACAGAAGATTATGCCTTTTCTATTCACAATCTAGAGGTTCAAATGAGACAGCTTTCTAGCGAATTTTATAAGAGAAGCGTGGAAAACTTTCTGAGCATCATAGAAGTACATTCAAGAGAGCAATGTAAAGTTATCACACTTAGGAGTAGGAAAGAGCTAAAAGCACTAGCAAAAAGATAAGCTAAAACCCACCTTGTAGAAGACCAAGAGAATAAGAATGAGGATGAAGAAAAGAATAAGGACCCTCCATACATTCCTCCTCCACCCTCATTTAGGAAAATTGATATGGTCGAATCTTTAAAAGAGCAAGAAGAAGAAGAACAGATGACAATGGACATAGAGTTTAAAGCAGATATGAAAGTCTCTGTTCATAAAGTGAAAGCAGAAGAGGAGACGAGGGTAACTCAGGAAGAACAAGAACAACTCACCCTCTTACAAGACAAACTGATGGATTCAATAAAAGATTTAGGGAGTTTTGTTATTCTCTATTTTATTGACAATTTATTAGTAAAAAGAACATTACTGAACTTAATTGGTTTCCTTAATTTTATCAATATTATCCTTCTGATTATCTTGCAATTTGTAGCTTATTTACAAGCTGCAAAGCTGAAATTGGGCAACACGGGTAGAAGCAAGCCACTTATAATTGATCCTGACTAAGTTTTGAATGATGCAATGTCAAGCTGATAACCATAATTTAGCACGTTTGGTAGTTAGATTGAAATTGTTGCATAGTTATACTTGTTTTAAATTCAAAAAATAATTTTTTAATGATTTGGAATGGTTTAGATTGCTAACTCTCTCATTCCTTTAAAGCAATTATAAGATAGGGCAACAATCTTGGCCTCAAGCGTATTTGGTCTCTAACACCATCGCCACCTCAATCACCATGATAGGTTCTTATGCTCTAACCCTTATCTTTTCATTTATGTCTTTGTTTTGTTTTTATATTTTCGTATTATTTTATTTTTATTTTGATTCCCACCTTGTATGTTATTTGTCCATCTCACATTGAGGACAATGTGTTGGCTAAGTGTGGGGAGGGTTGTGTTATATGCATTATATGTTTTATTTTGAGTGTGAATGTTACATATTATATGTTAGTTTTGTTTAGGTTTGCATGATGTGATTCGTATGAATGTGTCAATAGCTGGGACTTAACAGAATCGATTTAGCTTTGAGCATAGTCTTTTAGGTTGCGAAGATTTATTAGCTTATGAAATTAGTGTTTTAGGTTGTTTCGGTTAAATATGCATGTAATTAGGATATGATGTTGATTTGTTCACTATAAGAATTTACCACATTCATTTATAAT
>JAOTJB010000005.1:22384343-22405622 GCA_027123815.1 Erythroxylum minutifolium
TTTCGGTTAAATATGCATGTAATTAGGATATGATGTTGATTTGTTCACTATAAGAATTTACCACATTCATTTATAATTTTAGGCCAATCAAATAAGTAGCGTCATTAGTATCTTTTCATAAGAATGATTAGCTTAAGAAATAAGGTCAGCAATAAAATATATAAAAAATTGTGTAATTCTTAAACACGTAACTATTCTGCTGGGCCTTTTTGAAACAAATCGGGTTATGAATAGAGTTAGTAGCCAATTAAGAATGTGATGTAGCTAAGTAACCAGGGATCCTTCATAAAAAATGTTTATCTTCGTGTCAAAAGGCTATAATGACATTCCAACCAAACCTCTTAATAAAAACATGACCTAGTTGAGTAACCGGGGAACATTCATCACAAATGTTGCCTTCGTGTCAAAAGGCTAGGTTCATGCTAATAAAATTGACAAAAATAATGTGTTGATTAATAAATCCTACTGATCTTGTGAATAGCATGATTTCTTATGAAAAGTTGCTTAAGGATAGTTACAATTTTGATTGACTGAATAATTATCAATGTATGTGTGTAGGTGATAGGAGTGAATGAGTTTGACATTAAGGTCTTAATTAGTATGTATATTTAGTCTGAACTATTTAGACATACATTTCATAAGTTAATACATGATAACAACTTGAAGGATCATGTTTGTAGTTAAATTTGTTCCATGAAGTTTAATGCCATTGTCCCATTATTGCATAAGTGTATGCATTGTGTTTTGGTGTGTTTTGTTTTGCTTGTTTTGTCTTTGCTTGAGGACAAGCAAGATTTTAAGTATGGGAATGTTGATATAGGTAGATTATATAATATTTTAATAGGTAGTTTAGTATGTGTTTAGTTGTTAAATTGAATGATCAGTGCATGTTTAGGTTAGAATTGTGTTATTTAGTTAGATATTTGTGTTTCGAGTGTTTTATGGGTTAGAGGATGCTATTGATCTTAAATTTTATGTATTTGAGGTGCCTTAATGTGTTTGTTAGTGTTTGAGATTAGATATTGAAGAATAGAGAAGATTTAGAGGAAGTCTGGTGGAAGATCCAGGCCCAAGATCATGATAAAAACAAAATGGACAAGCCACTATCATGACCTACACGATAGTAGACGCGGATCAACATCGAAAACTCAACTTCGTAGGGTTATTTTGGAATTTTTAGGCCCGAGTAAAACCTAGATTTTACCCTAAATAGAAAGACTACAAAGAGGAAAAGAACCCTAATTTTTCGTGAGCCTCCATCTGCCCTTTTGAGAGAGAGCACAAGGAAGAGAGAAGAAGGAGAGAGGGGAGAGAAGCAACTGCAGCCGTTGTCTAGTCACTCCAACCCAGCCATTTCATGTTCCTTCCTACTTTCTCTTGTTTATTTACTTCATTTTGATGTATGATTTGGATTGAGAATGTTGTACATGTTTTTAATGATGTTCTAAACTTATTTAGGGATTTGTTCTTGAATCAATATAATGTGATTTCTTTTGATGTTAATATGTTGGGTATTATTTATTGTATTTGCATGCTTTGATAATAAATCGAGATAGTGAATCAATAACAAAATTATTAGATTGGGTAATGAGAGTTAAACAATCTGATAGATCACGCAAATAATTAAATCAATATTTATATGAAGAGAGATCTCGTGTGAGGACCCAATAGTCTATTAAAAGGCTTAAGATCTAATTAGTGTGTGGGCTTTTTGTTAATTGATAGATTGCGAATTCCATAATTTAATTAGGATTTATGATTTAGGGTTTAATGATTATAACTCGAGAGACAATAATCCACCATTTGAAAGTTTTGGACCGATACTGAATTAACTCAAAAGTAATCATGTTAGCATTTAATGATAGGATAAATCCCCCTTTTCATAATTCTTTGATCTTATCTTGTCGTAATATCTTAATTGTTAAGTGGTTGTGCTTCATTTTGATCTACTTTTGTTAATTTCGAAATTTTATTTTTATTCCACCCTTACTTGATTGTTTAATTTTTTGTTTATCTTTATTTTTATTTAAATCACTTATTACAACTTTAAACAAGGTTAGGATTTAATTAGTTCACTAATTGATAGATACCTCAACTACTATGCTTACGACTCGTGCATTTGCAGAATATTTAAGGTTTTATATTTTGTAAAACTTGCTCAACAATAGGGGAGTTTCAAGGAGATGTTAAGGAAGTGATCACACTATGGTATACCATTATAAATGCAAATTTAGACCTTCTAAAATGGGCTAAATCAAATGATGAGGAAGATTACTTTAAAAAGTAAAACTCCACATACAGCTCAAGAACTCATTGAAAATATGACAATGAGTAACTAACAGTGATGCTCTTCTCGAGCAAAATATATCAACCCAATATTAGTATATGATGCAGATATAGTTACTGCAGTGGCAAACCAAGTTGAAAAGATAGATGGATTGACAATGAATCCTTAGCTACTCTAAGTAATACAGGTCAAGAATGTCAAAAACTACAGCCCAAGCATGTGGATTGTATGGGAAATTCTTTTAGACCATATAACAATCCCTACAGTAATATATACAATTTAAGATGGATGAATCACCTAAATTTCTCTAGGTTGTTTCATGATGATCAAAATAATTTAGGAATCACCCAAAAATTATCATGATCACTGAAACACCGATAAGAGGCCATAAACGAAAAATATGACTTCTAAAATTTTTTGGAAATAAAATTTCGAGAAAAATCATTTAGATATGCATCAAACATCAAATTAACACATTTTTATTAGATACAAATATTTTTAAGGTTCTGGAACCGAAATATAAACATACAAAAACATCAAACAAAACAAATCCTACAATTTTTGGAAAACTGTCCAGATCTAGAAAATTTTTTGATAAAATTATTAAAACATTTTTAAAAATTCTAAAAGGATTGCAAAGGCATAAACACATCCTAAATATATTTACATAATTTTTCCAAAATCAAATTCCACGAAAATCATGTGTAACTTCATTAGTTTAGCCAATAGACATCACATGCCTAGCAGAAAGACAGATTTCATGCATGTTTTTGTAAAGTCAAAATTAAATATTTTAATCACATTAAAAATATTTTCAATCAAACTGAAGCATTCACATACATCTTATGAATAGATTGGTGAAAGAAAACCATGAAAACCATTTTTCTATAATTAATTTCGAACAAAACATTACAGGACCCTAAGCTATCACAACCATGAAAACAGTTTTCATATGTCATGTATTCTACATCTAACAAGGCACAAGATGGCTCTGATATCACTGCTAGGTTCTAATCATACATCTCATACATAATATATATCAAATATGCACAGTAAAAATAAAATGAAACCTCAAAAACTAGATATACTCATTCATATAGATATAGAAAAACAAAAACATGAAATGTAAGATGTTTATATACCTTTCTAATGATCTCCTTCGTTCTTTAATCTTCTCCACGTTAGGTTGTCGTAAACCAAAAAGATCAATGCAAATTGTTTCTAATGAAATTCCAAATGAATATAGAAGGATGAAACCTCACTAGGAGATCGCTAAAATTCTTTCTTTGTGCTAGCAAAGACAAGAACTCTTGAGAGAGTTAGAGAGAAAAAATGTGTGTAAAAAAAAGAACCTTTTCTTTTCATTTTGTGTCTTACACAAGATGCACAAAAATAGCATGGAAAGTTATGGGAAGTTAATGGTCATGAATAGCATGGATTAATGGAAGTTACGGGAAGTTAATGACCATGAATAGCATACATTAATGGAAACCAACAACACTTGTTTCTAATCTATTCCATGCAACATTTTCTACCACGATCACATTGTGATACAATCCCAAAACACCCTCTCATATCTTAAATCACCATTCAAGACCATTTGACTCAGCCTTTCGATCTCCTATGTGTGTGACCCATTAGGTTCCCAGTTATGTTAGCCACTTGAATTAACACTTAATTTAAGTAAGTCAAGAGTGATATTTAACAACACGTCATGACCCCCAATTGGCCAAAAAGTTAGTGGTTTGACTACGAACCTCCATACGTAATGTTGCTAAGCAATTTGTCCTTTCTCTATGTATACCCACTTGGTTCAAAGTATGGTCAAAATGTCAACTCCCATTAGACTGACTACATCACATCTAGTCCAAGTGATATTAGATCTTATCTTGAGGATTTCTTTAATCTATGTATCGTTTAAGACTCTCTTCATGACACATATCTGCTCTAGCCAGAGACTCCCGAGTAATGACCCCAACAAGAGGTCGTTGGTATCATCTCCTTTTATTAGAAGTGGTAAATCCTTTATTGGCTACCTAATTACCTCTGAATACCTCAAGCTGTACCCAATCACTACCCTACAAGTAACCTTTGAAAGGCACCGATGAATGGAGTCAAAACACAGGATCAATATCCGAGATATCCTTAAGCACATTAAGTCAAAGGATACTTGCACTACTGCTATGATGAGACTATCATTGACACTGGAATAGAATATCCATATGATTGACTCATAGTAGGTCAATCCAATATACTTACCACCTTTAGTAAGCATCCATATTTTAACTATAAACAACTCAAGACTACAGCTTATGAGATCTATTAGTTGATCTAATCAAAGAGTATAACATGCGCTAGTCTATCCAGATTAATGATATCTCATCTCATTAATCCTATGACTAGGGAAAGTTAAGATACTAATATAATTACACAAGATAGGAATCTTATTATCATGATCTCATCATTATTTCCTCCATGCTATGTTTTGTATCAAGGACTTCATTAAATCAATTTAAGACCAACATCAAATCCATAAACATATGAACATTGAAATAATTAAAATGCCTTTATTAATCATAAAATGATTTATACAATAAGTGCTAAAGGTGATTGCCTTTAAAGCACTTATCTAATATGCACTACTTGTTATAACCTTATGTTGTTTGTTTTTTATAGTCTAAAAGGCTCAAAATCCATAAATCTCTTCACTTTACTTCATTACATAAGTATTTCCATTTATTAAGAGGCGTTGAAGCTTTTGTCTTTAATATAAAAGCCTCTCGATCTATTAAATAAAGTGTCAGGGAACATTTTGAGATGTTTAATTCATAATTGCATTAATCAAATTGAGTTTAAGCATTTGAAGGTGATAAAATAATGTTTTTATGGTGATTGGTTGACCTATATAGGTTAGTGGTCGACCAATGTAGGTTAAAGTTGTTAAATATGATGTATCATGAGTTTGTCATAACATTGGTTGATGTATTCACCAATATGCCTACTAGTCGACTACTGTTTTAACAAATAGTGAATTTGAAGCTTTTAATGCATATTAGTTGCCTAGTATGCTATATTGGTTGACTAGTACTCTACAAATAGTCATTATAATGGCTAGTTCTTAGCTCCAACCTCCATTAGGGGTCCTAAAAATACTATAAATAAGTGTTCTCTATTTATTTTAGTAACAAGAAGCATTTGAGGACCTTTTGGTACTAATTTCTAAGTATTTTTTTAATCATTTGAGTATTCATTATATCATTTTGTATAAGTGAGCCTTTTGTGATTATCAAAATTAGCAAGTGAGCAACTTTGAGTTGTAAATTATTCTTAGGTTTTGTAATCATTATATTGGAAGTCCTTAAAGTGACTTAAGGTTCCTCTTTACTTTGAAGAAAGATTGAAAAAGAGATTCCTCTTTGCCAAAATAAAAGATTGTACAAAGGTAATTCTTCGCCTTAAAAGAAGGACTATAATGAAAATTTAAAAAGAGTCATAGGAATGGAGGTAAGCAAGGATTGTTTGTTGAATCACTATAAATCAGTTTGTGTTTCTCTTCCCTTACTCTTTACTTTATTGTTTACAAGCATAGTTAAATTCTTTTACTTTTATTTCATTCTTACATTTGTGACAATTTGTAGGTGTTCTTTTAATAAGTTAGTATCCTTTAAATAAAATCTTAAATTCATCTAATTCATGCTCCTTTATGGGTACCATTAGGAACATAACTAAACTACAACATTACTTCTTTTAAATAAACTTGTCAACAAGTTTGATGATAGGAAATCTCTTCTAGTAATTAAATAGAAACTTAATAGGGTTCTTTAAAATACTTAACCAATAAATAAAGAACCATATGATTTTATTGTTCTGCCTTTTAATCATATAATGATGCAGTATAGTTATTGTTGTTTCTCCTCAAACAATAAGGTGAAGACAAATTGGTTTAAACCATAAAAAAGCATGCCGTATGATGTTTACCTATTACCATTATAAGTATAAATAGATTATTATAACTATAAATGGATTTACCTATTAACTGTAAAATAGATTAACTATAAAATGAAAATGGATTTAGATTTAGTAAAAAAGATTTAACTATAAATAGATATTATTATATATAATTCTAATTTTAGTTAGGAAACACGAAAATTGAAAATACAACTTGTAAGTTACTCTCCCAATTCAACCAATGATCTTATAAGGGTTGTAAAATAAGGATTATATCCTATGGTTCTTCCTTTAAACTGTGGACTTTTGTCTATAAAATTGGAATTTAGTATATATACTAACTCTTCAATTCATTATTCTTTATCAAGTTCTTTTGTAGTTGGTTTATTGTTGCATCTTCTTTTGATCCTTTTAAAGGTGAAATCTGACTAATTAAATGGATGCTTACTTATCAACCAACATCTGGTCCACTGTAAACACTCTAAGGTCTACCATAGTAATTTATAAGGGTGAAAGATAATCATAAAGGACTTTAAAAGGAGTTGTATTGATAGTTGATTGGTAGGTTATATACCACCATTTAGTTAACGGTAACTACTAGAATCACATGATTATATAATCGCTTGTCATATATCATAGATAAGTCTTTAAGGTTATGCTGAGAACTCCAACTTGCTCATCTGTTTGTGGATGATAAGCATATCAAAACTATAGCCCAACTCCTTAAAATTTATAAAATTCTTGCTAGAAAATGTTAAGAAACACATGATCTCAGTCACTAGTAATAGTCATTGGCGTCCCATAAAGGCTGAAACTTGGGTAAGAAATGTCTGAGTCATGAATTTAACTATGTAAAGATGTTTAAGGCTTAAGAAATAGCCACACTTTTTAAACCTGCAAAAGATAGTAGTAAGCCTTTTATGAAATTCATATGTATATAAGTTCAACACTAATTAGGAACCAAATATGTCTATAGCAACCTAATAGTGAATGTTGTTTCATATCTGCTTTCATTAGATTTGATATCTTTTTTATAAAAGTTTTTACATCTTTATGCATTCCTTTACAACATAAGAGTTTGTAATTTTCTCTATGTTGCTAATATCTTTGAATGACCACTATAAACTCCTTCATAAAGAATAAAGATTAGTTTAGACCTCAATTCAAAATTGAACCCCACTATAACCTCCTTTTTCACTTAACATCTTATCACTAATAAGCATTTGACACCCATACTCATTAAGAAAATTTGAAAATTAGATCATTTATAGTATTATCGACTTTCCAACTCTTATTTTAGGCAACAAATTAGTTTGTACTTGAGAAAGGATAATAAAGAAGAGTTTGACAATTGTAATTCTTGAAAGGGAATCTATTGTCAAATTTTCAATATCCTTTTATACCTAACAAAAAAGTCATACCCTAGTAACTTAAGCAGATACATTTTCAGAAAAAGAGTGATTATCCTTGGTAAGTAATGCTTCAAACTCTTTTTATTAGTTCTTATTATGAAAGCCTTTCCATTTAAATAATGATGTCAATAATTAATAGTCGTGAGCATAACTAAGAATTCCTTTTCATAGATAGAGAAAAATTAGTGTTATAGTGCAAAACTTTTTCTCACAAAGTTAAGAAGGGGTGTTCTTTCATAAGGACTAGCTATAAACCTAATTTAGAAGCATCAATATCAATCACAAAAGGCTTTGTATGACTGGGTAAAACCAATATAAAAGTATTAGTTATTGAAATTTTAAGTTCTTAAAAATTAGATTGTCTATTATCAATCCAAGAAAGTGTATATCTATTTAACAGTGTAGTTATATATTTGCTAGTAAAGCCAAAATGTTGAATGAACCATTGGTAAAACCTAAGTAAACCAAGGAAACCTCCAAGTTCTTTAGTGCTCTTATGAACTAGCAACTAAGAAACTGTTTTCTTTGGTGCTCTTATGAACTAGCAACTCAGAAATTGTTTCAATCTTCTTAGGATCATTAACAACCCAATATATAGAGATTAAATGGCTTAAATACTCAATTTCAATTTCCCCAATGATGCACTTATTATATTTAACATAAGACTAAATATAATTGCAAAATTAGAAAGGTAAATCAAAGATAGAGTATATGATCTTTAAAGATAGGATTGTAAACTAAAATGTAATCAAAGAATATTTAAATAAACTTTCTCAAATGTGGTTTCAAGATTTTGTACACAAGGATTTGAAGCGTGAAAGGAGAATTAGTAAATCCAAAACGCATCACTAAGAACTCATATCGACTATCATAAATTCTAGATGCAATTTTGGGGACATCTAAAGGTTGCATCTTGATTTGATGATATCCTGACCTTAAGTTGAGCTTAAAAAATTATAAAATTCCATGTAGTTTATATGACAACTCCTCAATAAAAGTATAGGAAACTTATATTTAATTATATGCATGTTTAATTTCTCATATTTAGGGTTGGTAAACGGTCTAAGTTAGTTTATTCAAATTTTTTTATGTTAATCCAAATTTGACCTAAATTTTAATTGAATTTTAAATTAGAAAAAGATATCAAATGATACCTACAAATGGGCTTCTCCTAATATATATCTGCTACTCAAATCTTCCTGTGTCTTTTTTATGTCTTCATTATCTGATGAACATTTATAGATATTTCTTTATTTCTTCTTTATATGATGAACAATTATAGATATTTCTTTGATGTGAATATTTTAAACCATGTTCTCATATTGAAATATGTTTATGGTATTGATTTATGTTTCATGCAAGAATAAAAGGGGAGCTAATGATTATCTTGATATAGATAACTATCTGTCTGATTAAATTCTCATATTGCTTTCTAATATCACAAATGTTTTGTCATCATCAGAAAGGAGGAGATTTTTAAACCAAATGAGGTTTCAATTAATGTTTTGATGATAATAAATATAATTAATATTAATGAGTTTAATATTGTTGATGAGAAGGAATATGAGAAAAAGATATCACTGTATCGAAGAATTGTGAAAGAAAAGACAATTTTCAGTATTCAATATCATGATCAAATCAAGAAGAAGATTAATATACATCGAATTTAGTATATGTACTACTTATTATAAGTTCATCTTATTTGTTTTTGATAGCCTAAAAAGCTCACCATGCATAAATCTCTTCACTTCACTTAATTACATAAGTATTTCCATTCACTAAAAGGCATTAAATTTTTTATTTTTAATATAAAAGCCTCTTGATCTTTTAAATAAAGTTCCGAGGAAAATTTTGAGATGTTTGATTCATAATTGTGTTAATCAAATTTAGTTTGAGCATTTGAAGATTGTTAAAATCATATTTTTAGGATGATTAGTCAATTTATATAAGTTGTTGGTCGATCAATATAGGTTAAAGTTATTAAATTTGATGTACCGTGAGTTCGTCATAAAATTGGTTGATGTATTCACCAATATGTCTATTAGCCCACCAGTGTTCCAAAGGCTAGTGAATCTAAAGCTTTTAATACATATTGATTAACTAGTATGCTATATTGGTTGACCAGTACCCTGTAAATAATTGTTATAACAACTAGTTCTTAGCTCTAACAGTTATTAGAGGTCTTAAAAATATTATAAATAGGTTTTTTTTATTTATGTTAGTATCAAAAAGCATTTGAGTGTCTTTTACACATATTTTTTAGTATTTTACAATCATTTGACTATTCATTATATCATTTTGTATATGAAAGCCTTTTATGATTATCAAAATAATCAAGTGAGAAAGTATGAGTTGTCAACTATTCTTGGGTTTTGTAATTATTATATTGGGAGTACCTAAAGTGGTTTGAGGTTTTCTCTTTACCTTAAAGAAATACTGAAAAGACGTTTCTTCTTTGCCAAAATAAAAGATTTAAAATTTTATTCTTCACCTTGAAAGAAGAATTATAATTAAAATTTAAGAAAAGTCTTGAGAATGGATGTAGGCAAGGATTGTTTGCCGAACCACTATTAATGAGTTTGTGTTCTCTTCCCTCAACCTTTACTTTATTGTTTACAAGCACAATTAAATTCCTTTACTTTTATTTCATTCTTACATTTATGACAATTTGTAGTCATTTAATATGTTAGTATCTTTTAATTAAAAGCTTGAATTCACCTAATTCACCCTCCTTTTTGGATGCCATCAGGAACATAACTAACTGTAACATTCCATTTTTCAAAGAAACTTGTCAACAAGGTTGATGATAGGATATCTCTTTTAGTAATCAAATAGAGACTCACAAGGTTTCTTTAAAATACTTAGCCACTAACGAAGGACTTATAAGATTGTCTTATTATGCCATTTAACAATATAATGATGTACTATAGTTATTGGTGTTTCTCCTCAACAAATAAGGTGAAGGCACATTGGTTAAAACCATAACAAAGCATGTCATATGAAATTTTAGTTAGGAAATATGGAAATAGGTGAAAATACAACTTATAAATTACTTTCCCAATTCAATCAATGATTTCATAAAGGTTATAAAATAATGACTATAACTTGTGGTTCTTCCTTTGAACTATGGACTCTAGTCTATAAGGTTGGAATTTAACATATACTACCTCTTCAATTCATTATTCTTTATTAAGTTCTTTGCAATTGGTTTATTATTGCATCTTCTTTTGATCCCTCTAAAGGTGAAATCTGACTAATTAAATGCTTACTTCCTTATCAACCACCATCTGGTCCACTGTAAACACTCTAAAGTCTACTACAAAATAAGTAATGTATAAAGGTGAAACATAATCATAAAGGATTTCAAAAAGAGTTATATGGATAGTTGATTAGTAGGAGATATACCACCATTTAGCTAGTGTTAACTACTAGAATCATATAATTACATAATCTCTTGTTTTATACCATAGAGAATTCTTTAAAGTTCTACTAAGAACTTCTGCTTGCTCATCTGTTTGTGGATGATAAAAATATACAAATTATAGCCCAACTCCTTAAAGTTTATAAAACTCTTGTTACAAAATCTTAAGAAACAAAAGATCATAATCACTTGTAATAGTCATTGGTATCCTATCAAGGTTGAAATTTTGGGTAAGAAATGTCTAAGTCTCAAATTTAACTACGTAAAGGCGTTTAGGGCTTATAAAATGGCCATAGTTTTTAAACATGTATAAGATAGTAGGAAGCCTTTTATAAAATTCATATGTATATGAGTCCAACACTGATTAGGATCCAAAAATGGCTATAGCAACCTAATAGGGGATGTTATTCCATAATTGCTTTCATTAGATTTGACATCTTTTTATAAAAGTTCTTACATCTTTATACATTCCTTTGCAATATAAGAGTTTGTAATTTTTTGTATGTTGTTAATATCCTCGAATGACCATTACAAAGTCCTTTATGAAGTATAGAGATTAGTTTAGACCTCAATTCAAAATTGAACCCTACCATAAGCCTTCTTTTCATTTAAGCATTTCATCCTACCACTAATAAGCATTTCATCCTACCACTAATAAGCATTGGACACCTATGCTCTTTAAGACAATTTGAAAACTAGATCCTTTATAGGATTATCAACTTTCCGACTCTTGAATGGCTCCTAAAGTTGAAAGATTCTCCCTAATTCAGTAAGCTGATATTTATCATCTCTTTTACTTTAACTATTAAAGAATTATGGAGAGAGAAAAACTTAAGGAGATTTCAAAATAAGACTCGCATTAGGGATGAGATTTTGTTCTCCATAATTTCTAGAATTAGGGAGTAATTACTCTGTACCTGAGGATTAGACAGAGTAAGTCCTAATCTAGCAGCTTTTAGTAGAATTAACTAATAAAATTCCTGATTCTTAAAGCAAGTGCACCCAATCAATAATAATCATAAGGAAGAAAACCTCTTATATGAAGAATAATTGAGTTGTGTATGGTGGGGTAGTGTTATCTTCCATAGAGGATCTAACTATGCAGTGCGTCACAATCCGCATTTGTATCTATGATGAACCAGAGAGGGAAAGAAGGCTAAGAACCAGATCCAGGTAGTAGCACAATCTAAAGTTGTGGAATGTTTTACCTTATGAGTGGGTGGACGATGCATGCCCTTTGGAGAGGAGTAGAAAGATGGAAGCCCTAATTTGGGTATTCCCTTCTAGATGCTTCGATAAAATGAAAGCATTTTACCATTTTGTAATATTTTTTCAATCTCAATAGTGCGTTTAGATTGTTATTAATTTTATGTTGTTTTAGGAAGGGTTCGTATAACTAAAACGACAGAGTTTCACTTGTCTATCACTCCACTTGTAAGACTATCTCTTATAAGCATTTTAATATATACAATTAATCCTTTTTACTTTTTACTAAAAAAGATTTCAACTCTTATTTCACGCATTAAATCAGTTACTTGAGAAAGGATCATAAAGAAGAGTCTAACTTGTAATTCTTGAAAGGGCATCTATTGTCAAATTTTCAATATCCTTTTATAACTAATAAAGAAGTCATACCCTAATAATTTAGGCAATCATATTTTCTGAAAAAGAGTGCTTTTCCTTTGCTAAGTGATACTTCAAACTCTTCTTATAAGTTCTTATTATGAAAGCACTTCCATTTAAACAATGATGTCATTACTTAATAGTCGTTAGCATAACTAAGAATTCCTTTTCATACATGGAGAGAAATTAGTGCTTTAGTGCTAAAGTTTTACTCATAAAAGTTAAAAGGTGGCGCTATTGCATAGGACTACCTTTAACCCTCATCTAGAAGCATCAACCTCATTCACAAAAGGCTTTGTATGATCAAGTAAAGCCAATACAAAAGTATTAGTTAGTGAAATTTTTGTTCTTCAAAATTGATTTGTATCTTATCACTCTAAGAAAATGTATGTTTCTTTAATAGTTCAATTAGAGATTTACTAATAAGGCCCAAAATTTTAATAAACCATTGGTAATACCCAACTAAACCAAGGAAACCTCTAAGTTCTTTGGTGCTCTTATGAACTAGCAACTCAGAAACTGTTTCAATCTTCTTAAGATCATTAGCAACCCAAGATATAGAGATTAAACAGGTTAAATACTCAATTTGAATTTCTCCAAAGATGCACTTATTATCTTTAACATAAGATTAAATATAATTGCAAAATTAGAAAAGTAAATCAATGATAAAGTATATGATCTTTAAAGGTAGGACTATAAACTAAAATGTCATCAAAGAATATTTAATAAACTTCTCAAATGCGACTTAAAGATTTCATACATAAGGATTTGAAATGTGAAAGGGGAATTAGCAAATCTAAAATGCATCACTAAAAACTCTAAGCAACTATCATAAATTCTAGATGGGATTTTGGGAACATCTGAAGGTAGCATCTTGATTTGATGGTATCATGACCTTAAGTTGTGCTTGAAAAATTATACTATTCTATATAATTTATATAACAACTCCTCAGGGACAAGTATAGGAAACTTATATTTAATTATATACATGTTTAATTTCTCATAGTTAGGGTTGGTAAATGGGTAAGTTAGTAGATTCAAAAAAATTTTATTCTAATCTAAATTTGACTTAAAATTCAATCAAATTTTGAATTAAAACAACGATCACTTTAACATTTTGACTAAATTGTTTTTGACTAAATCAAATTGACCATCTAAGATTTGATCTCATCAACTCAAGTTAATAGGCCTCCCTACTTATAATCTATGAAAGCCTGCTAACCACTATTTATAATCTATCAAAGCCTGCTAACCACTATTAACTTGATATTTTGCACTTAAAAAAAATCAACGTAATCCACATATAAGACTTTTCACTTTACGAAGATTAGAGAGATGTCATCGCAACATTTTTTTTTGTAATTTTTACAAAAAGATTGTTTACGTGATTTGAACACCTCTCACTTTATGCACTTAATACCTTCATTTTTGAATCACGAATCTCTGAATCAAGGCGATTATGTATTATACACAAGTGGAGTCCCAAAAATACCCCTCAGATGATAACTTTAATTTGAGGAGGAGTCGGTTTATATGTCCATAGTGCTGGGAACTCCTTTTTGGTGTAGTTGGGTGGTTCATATGTGTGAAGCTAAATTGACAGGTGATGCTGAAGTCGTCGGTTTCTGGTTAATAACTATTGTTGTTGAAGATTCCTGCTTTGTTTCAGTTATTTTTCTTGCATCTCCTTCTGTAATACCGAATCTCGTTACAAAAATTATCCTCCATTTTCTTTTTGATATTTGAACCCCTGGCACCCTTTGCCATTCTCCTAACGGTCACATTACCAAATGAAAATTAATTTATTTTCTTACAAAAAAGAAAGTGGCCTTCTCCCAACATATACCCGCAACTCAAATCTTCCTAATTTATTGGACCATATTATAACATACTAACCGATATAAACATTAACGAATGCTGGTCTGAATAATATCATTCCTCTGGGAATTTGATCCAATTAATCAGCAGACTCTACATTCACTCTTTCATGGCAACAAGAGTGTTGTACCTACATCTTTCCTCTTCACCCTCGTGATCTTCCTGGGTAGCTTTGATGGGTTGAGTTGATGACCCCTTGAAAATCATATTCCCTGCTGGGTCTCAATGTTCAAATCTGTCCAGAATCACAGGAAATGTGCAACCAGAATCCAAATTGATGAGGGTATGACACGAGTTTACTAGAAAACAGTGACCATCTCTTAATTAACGTCTTCTACCATATATGCACCATCAACTTAAAGCTGAAAGATGGTTTTGCTTCTGACAAAGTTTTGGTTGCAACGGTAAATTTTCTTTTCGCAGAACCCAGTTGAACAATGTTAGTAGACAAAATTGATATCGACACAACATTTAGGACATCTTTAAACCTTTGACATATACATATTATATTATATTTCCCCGATGAATGGAACAAGGTAGCTAAGTGGCAGCAAGAACTTAAAGCTGTGGAGACTGCATATAGTTTAGAACTTAATTACCACAAAAGTGAGTTGCAACTGGAATCACTTAGATTTAAATGAATTCTCCATTTGATGAATGAGCTTTCTGTTTAAGTGTTCCTTGTCAGCACCGTTTCAGGCTGCAGTTAGATAGTTTTGGCCGGTTAATCACATCACTTGACTCATTCGCACGGTTGACGTTCTCTATCAAGGACACACAAAACTTTCATTTCTTCTCTCCCTCTCCCATTGGTAAGTATTGGAGGTCTCAGTGTGGGAACCTTGCTAGACAGTGAGGAAGGATTTAGTTCGGAAAATTGGTAGTGGAGAGTTGGGCCATAACGTGGTTGAATGATTACTGAAGATAAGACCAAATGGTGAAGTAAAAGCTTCCGTATGCTCTACGTACAATGCCTTATTTGTACTTTTGTTGATAACGAAACTTCGCTTGAGGTTACCTCGGGAAAGAATAGTGATAGGAAGAGTTCCGAGTTCGATGGAGTGAAGACTTTACCATAACAGCCTTACAGAGACAATTTAATGGTTACGGTTTGTATTTGTCTGAAGAAGAGATTGGCAACTGCAAACAGCTGGGTCCAATGAACAACTTCCACATTCCCATGAGCCTCAGATGACTTCGTCTCTTTCATGATGGCTTATGGCTTACTATATTTTCTAAGTGAGAAGCCATTCAGAATTTTAACGTGCAAGACTGACAAAAAAGGCATAGAAGTGGTGAATAGCTATGAACATTGAGAAATAACTTAGTATCTTCACCCTTTTGGGAGTAAGGTATGCACTTCAAACATTATTTACAACAAACATTCTGTTGGGAATAAATACCTGTCACTTTCATATTTGTACAGAGCGTCAAGCTCAACCAAGCTGATAAAAGAGCAGTTGGAAATGGTAGAATTTACAACCAGGAAAACTAATACAAAGATCTGCCCTAGGAAGAGTGAGCTGGAACAAATAGAGCAAGTCTCGCTGCCTGGAATTAAGATTCTAGCATTTGTGGGAAGAGAAACTGGAACTTTATAGATGGAAATTTGAAATTCCATAGGATTTTATTTACTCTGCATCGAAGTTAAGAAAAATTCATGGTCATGGACCGGTTAATAATCTTCCAATGTTTTTTGGGTATGGATAAGAAGAGTGGTTTAGAGGCGGAATTGTAACACTATGACCATCATTCCCACGTTGTTGAGATCTTAGAGGTGGAATTGTAACACTACGACCATCATTCCCACGTTGCTGAGATCCATACTGATCCATGCCGCCATTTAAAACACCATGGTAAGTTGTAACTGGATTTCCTTGAACCATTCTGAAATTGGATCCACTTGTTTGGAGTTGGATTTGTGCAAGTTCACAATCCAAAGCTTGTTGTTGATCACTCGATCTATTTTCAGCAGCCGAACTAATCCCAACACCAAGATCAAGGCTAATTGTATCGCTTTCATCTGATCTCATCCTTGGTGGCCCATTCATTGCTGTTGATCCTGCTGTGTCATGACTACTGGTCCTTGATACAGGCACATCATGATTGTGTTTCCCTTCGTATGTTGTTATAACTGCTTTCGGATCATGAGATGCCCTCTCCACATGTTTCCTAACTGGGCATCCAGCATTTGTGCACTTATAGTAACTCCTGAAGAAAGAGTAAACATGAGATGAGATGAAACATCTTAAGCTCATGAAGACTATTTATGAACATGAAGATATGTAAGAAATAGCTAACCACATAAGATTGCCAGACAAAGAGTGAAAATATTTAAGCTATTTCTAACTATTTGTTCTCTGGAGTCCCAGATTAAAAGAATCCTGTTCCCAAACAATCAATCAGCCAATAACAGAACCACTAGCAACAGCATCAACAACTTTGTAACATGTTTCGGTAGCATAAATTCCAAATCTGCATTTGCGCAAGTATCGCATTACTTTGACATCCATATCACCATTAAAATTTGGAAACTTAAGTTTCCTTTGGTACTGAAGTTAGTAGCAAAATGAATTTATTGGAGGAACTGAGCACTACACATTGATGCCAAAACACAAAAGTAACGGTGACGTCATAAGAAGATCTGCTCTGTACAACTCTGAATGAATAAGTTGCCTAAAAGGTCTTTCAAAAGACACGCAAGGAAGATACACAAGCAAATAAGATAGTTAAAGAAACTAGTTGTCACTTGTCCCACTGTGATCAGACTGGAACAACCAGAAGTTATTTGTACCCATGATGTCATGACAGCACTAGACCTCAAAATACAGGACATCTATCAATTTACAGAATGTCTTTTGGTTTAGAATCCAAAATTAGTTCTGAAAGTGCATAAAGTGAGCACAATATCAATATGTATTCAATTAATATTAACAACATTGAATATATACCTTGGATTAGGATTGCCTCTCACAACTTTCTGCCCATATTTACGCCACCTGTACCCATCATCCAGGATGTCAACCTCACTCAGAGTCTGAACAACAACACGTGGTTCCCTTATTGGCTTAACAACTGGCATAATCTCAAAACTCCCAGGATCCATCTTCCTGTTTGAAGCAATTGACCTTACATTAGTTGGTAAACCATTGGGTGATCAGTATTAATGAATGACCTGAGAAAGTATTAAGTACCTCCGTTTTGCAAGGGCATCCTCATCATCCTCAGCACCTTCTATGCTATCATCATTTGCTACACCGGGAGACAGATCAGGAGTTCCATTTGGATCCATGGATTGAGACATCTGACCACACAAACCCAATGTCTTATCTGCAGAGGAAAACAACATAACAGAAGCACATTAGCTAAAAGATAATAAGACAAAAAGAAGATTTACAAAGAGAAAATTATAAAGTTTCTGCTTTACCATCATGGCCTGGTAAAGATGAAATCTTGTCAGATCTTTCTTCTTGTAAAGACAGAACAGAGCCAGCGGTATTTCGACGACTGGGTTGAGGCTTAGGATGATCATGTGTTCCTTTATAGATAATCTCGGTTATCTGTCCATCATGTGAGCGCTCAAATAGCTTTTTCACCTCACAGTTAGGATGTGTACATTTGTAATAGCTCCGAGGGAATTCACTTCCTTTCACATGTTTCTGCCCATACTTTCGCCAGTTGTACCCATCATCAGACAGAATGGCAGTCCCACCTCCTTTATGATCAGATTGAGATGCCTGAAGACCACTATTAGAGAGCCCAGTCTGCTTTAGTTCATCAGGATCAACTTCAACAGCTGCACTATTCCCTCTATCAGCCATATGCAGAGGTGCTGATAGACTTAACTCACTTGAGGAGACTGCTGCCTCACTTTTAACTAGAGAAGATGACGCAAATGATCGAAGCTGACTTTGGTTTTGATCTTGAATAGATTGGTCACTTTTATGCACGTTCATATCTGCAGAAGCCTTGAAGTCAATGAAAAATGTCAGGAAAAATAACAATCACAACAGTTCAGTCTTGCAGACAAATGAAAGAAGGCAGCATAACAGAAGATAGTTATGCAAGATGAGAGCAGTATCAAGGTTAAATCTGAATATTAATTAGGATGCATGAGTATACTTTTGATTCTCAAAGTTTAAAATTCGGCATGCTGACAATTGATTAGTTGCGTCACAAATTACCGTGTTTGGAATAACTTGGGGTCTGAATTCAAAGCAGCTAGAATTTCTTTCTCCAATAGCATTAGGGGAAACCATAGTTGCAGGGTAAGAATTTGAGACAAGAGAACCATGTGCTAATTGAGGTTTAGCAAAGGAACCAGTAGTTGGGGAAGGCTCTGCCTGCAAAAATGACAAATAGTAAGAACCTATTCATTTGGAAAATACTTTTTAGGAAGCTATGCTGAGTCAATTGCTTTCCCATTCTTCTAATACTGACAAAGACGGAGCTGATCTACTGAAAAAAACAAAGGAATAAAAGGGAAACACGGAAAGTTGCATTATCCTTTTATGTCCTAAGTCTACATCTGTAACTGAACTAATTAATGGAATAGATATCACCCTGCTACCTCCAAATTGCTCCAAATAACAACATCTTCAGATCTTCTAAAAATCCTTCCTCATCAGCAACATTAAATAGAACAAGATCAAGGCACCTAATCATATGAGCCAAATGATTCTTACAAGAACACATGTGCCACTACTAATAAATAAAGATCATAGATGGAATAATGGGTGATGTTACTTTGCGTAACATGTCTTTTTTAGTCCAATACAACTTAATGAATAGACTTGAAGGATCAAAGTCTTAACCAAAGTCATATGCTTGGTGCTGCACTTTTTGGAAGTGCATTCAGCTCTAGATAGGCTTTTCCTTGACCCACATATTCTTTTAACTATCTGCGTTTATGCCTCACAAGAAAACTATCAATTTTCAAATGAATGCATTTATTCCATATTCCAGGCGCAAAAGTTCTTCAGTTCTTTAATTTTTATTTTTTTAATGAGGAACATCCAACTATCTTCAAGTGTAGACAAACCAAAAGAAACAAATAAAGGGAAAGATCCATTACGTGAAAAATCAACAGTGGCAAAAAGCAAAAAGCCATGCTACTACCACAAATAATATTCTCCAAACAAATTCTGATAGAACAAACCACGTGGACAATGCGCCAATGTAAAATTTCATTTCATTGAGCATCAGAATCAAACTTCAGTATCCAACATAATGAGCACCAAATATACACAAGTTCTAGTCACATGAACATAAAAAAAGACAAAAAATAGTAAGTGGCATTTCAACTTTTGAGTATATAGGATGAAACAACCAGCATCTCCTTTTAAAAATTATTATCTTTAACACAGAAATGCAAGTGCACCATCAATTCATCCACTTGATGATTGCACCAACTTCTATAAACTATGGACAGGAATCTCCAAACAATACCGTTCTTTTTTATAAACATTAAAAAAAAGAGAGAAAACTGAATGAAGAACTCAAAAAGCGAAAAACAAAAAAGCTTTGAATCTTCAACTGGTGGATGCTTCACTGACTAAAAATTTCTAAATTAACAACTCTGTTTGGCAACACAGTCAGTAAATGGTCATTTCCCTTACTTTTCTCAGCTCCCAAAAAAGATCTCAACGCTTTCAAGTTCCAGCTAAACTAATCGACCAACCAAACAGCACTCAGAAAGCACATAAAATCGAATTCATTTCGCAACATTCCCACTTTCCATCATTTTGCTCATAAACGACACAGAAACTAACAAAAAAAGGAAAAGCGAACTCGATCCACAACTAACCTTAACATTAGAGAGCAAAACCGGAGATTCTAGAAACGAAGTGGGACTAAGACCGGGAGGGATCGTGATGCACGGCGACCGCGAGATCGGAAGCTTCGCCGGCGACATGAGTTTGTACCTGGCGCCGACAACGGCAACGCCGCGGGAATCGGAATCCAATATCGCAGCCGGATCACCTGAATCTCCGGCGCAGACGGCATGGACTCCTCGCTGGATGTTGTCGCAGTTGTCCATTGAGAGGGAGAGAGCAGCGAGTGGAGAGTCGAGAACAACGAAGAAGAGCAGAGGTGCTAGAAAAGGAAGAGGGTAGGGACAATTTGGTAAATTTGAAAGAAACTTTGTTTGTGTGAGAGAGAGAGGCCCTTTTGACTTGTTACATTGGATCTGCATTCTGAAGATGTGTCATTGGCTCGTGCTTGTCCTTTCTTTTTCTTCATTTTCTTTTTAATTTTTTTTATTTTGAAGGGGAAGGAAATTATATAATTTGGTTCTAAACTAGAACCTGAATATTGTAATACCCGTCAAGCATCATAAAACGTAGACGTATATATCTCATCCTTGCTTCTTATTATTCAATATCAATTAGAATATATTATACCGTAGAATGAGATTTGTGTTGAATGTCCAGCTCTATTTTGATATCTTGAATAATATGGCAAATAAGATTATAGTAAATAGGTATCAATTCTAAAAGATTAAAATCATATGGGAGGATTATTTGAAGATAGTAAAGATCTTCGTAAGTAGGGATATATCATTTTTAGTTAAATATAATCTCTTATCTTGTTAATAGTGATATAGATAAATCCTATCGAATAACGTCCTATTTAGATAGGGACGTTATTTTATTAAAATAATATAATGTAATCTGATTATGATAAGATATGATTTAGTTAGTTCAGTT
>JAOTJB010000005.1:22457493-22472734 GCA_027123815.1 Erythroxylum minutifolium
TCATTGGCAAACCAAACCATCAGAACAACTAATACAAAGTTGCTTTAGTTGTTGTTAAACGAAACCATCAGAACACATATTGGAACTTAAGATCATCACACATTCGAGTCTTAAAAGATGCCACAGGACAACTAAGACGACGTTTTAGCAAACAAAAGACTGATTCTTGATTCACAAGGAAGAGTTGCAACTCAAATTACTTTGATAGAATCATATCATATCTCATTGAATTGCCAAAAGTAATAGGATATCACGGGTAAGCAAGTTCAACGTAGGTCTACAACAAATTGATATGGACAAACAAAAGGAAGGTATAGATGAGATACCAAATTAAGTAGAACTAAGGATGATGTTGTTGACTGGGATGAAGACGGCCTTAACGACGTCCCCTACGAGTCCCATTACAACAAAACCGAGGGCAGTACGGCAAGCCACTTTGGTGAATTCTATACATAACGAAGAAACCACAAAACCAAACCCTAATTATACGAACTGAAACCAGAAATTTAATAGAAAGAAAAGACGAAGAAGAAGAAAGATGATAAAAGAAAAACCTTGGCGATCAGGCTTCTGGCAACGCTTGATAAAAAGCGGACGCCGCCCCTAGCGAAGTCTCTGAGAGGGTCGAAGGCGTAGTCTACGGCGTCCATTGTCAATGCCAACTGATCTGTGTCTTGGGAACAACAGAAGCCTTCAAGCGCAGAACTTGTTTTCGTTTGGTGGTGTGGCATGACGTAGTTCAGTTTACAGACTTTGTATGAGGTAGTTCAGTTTACGTAAGACCTTGTATGACGCAGTTCAGCGCACGTAGGACTTGTTTAATCGGTGAGCAGTTGTTTTTCATTGTTAGTCTTCTTTTTTTTCTTAAATAAAAATTTGTTAATGTTTCTACTTTTTAATAATAATAATAATAATAATAATAAATTTTAATGATTCAATAATACACAACTTTGACTCTCGTAAGGAAAAGGCTGATATACGGGACCAAGTGACTGCATTCCGCTTATATATATGTGCAAAGAAGGTTATGAAACTGCACATTCCATATAATTAGGCAAGTCATAGCAGCGACTGGAAAGTTAAAAGTTGTCGCAATATCATCAAGTTAAAGGGTTTAAACAAGGTAGCTGGTTAATCCATTACAATTAAATACAACCTCCTTGACAATAGAAGTTGATAAACACAAGCTTGCAAAACTCCAATCCAATCTAATGTAGTATTCTGCGGTTGATTGCCTTTTGCTGCACCACCGAACACCACCGCCATCACATTCAGGTCCCGTCAACTGCAAAACAGAAAGGAGATTGCAAGTTGGATCTCATAAAAGATGAAGAAAATAGGAAAAGGCAGACCCAAGTGGTACGATTAGAACAAATTGTACAGCATAAATTTAGTTGGATGAATGAATAGAACAGAGATTTAACTTTCTGACACTTACTAGCACAACAGCTAGTGCAAACCAATTATATCAAGATAAGCAAATCCAAGTTCCTTAAAATTCCACCTTGGTTACAAAAGCAAGTAGTTCTAAGTTGAAATGCCGAAGATAACACAATTACAACTGCAATATATTTTCTTTCTGCAGATAACACATTACCCATTAGGTCGAATATGGATCGCAGAATTTAGCATTAGAAGCTCAAGTACTGAGAAAAACTAGACCAATTTCCTTCTCTAGGGTGGTTAAGGGGGGTAGACCTAAAAATTTGAATGCAAGAGTCAAAGATCAGAGTGGATTTTCTATCTTAGGTCTGACAGACAAATCAATGTGTGTGGTTCAAATATATAAAGTACTAATGCAAACAGATCGAAGACCATGTATGCTGAATAACAGTTTGGCTCACAGATAGGATTTATAATTGCTAAAAATTCTAACTAGAAGCAGTAAACAGGATGTCATTCTAGTAATCAGGCAAACAAAAATAACATGAATCATACATGGAGAATTTTTATCGTACTGACAATAAAATAACTCAGTATTTTATTCTTAAATGTTGTCTATCCTTGATTCTATTTGGCACCTATCAATTATACATAAAGACTTGCGAACTCAACCAACATCTCTCAAAGAGAAAGAGAGAGAACTATGCGAGTAGCATCTGGGGCAGACATTAAGTTGCACAGTAGTTCAAGCAAAAAGTGCACTTAAGATCCAAAATCAGATTCAACAGTATCACTAGAAGTCTGTTTATACACGTACTAGCAAGGAGAATAAGAACCATGTTGTGATTCTCTCATCGCAACAGTCTCTAGTGCTCATGAAGCTAAAACAATTTATGTCAGATTGAAGAAAGACAATTCATAGGCCTGCTATTTATCTATTCACAACACTGGTCGAATGTTTTTTACACTACATATAAATGGGGAAAAATTAGGCATCGCGGCGATCGGTGACAAGCTGAGGGAGTGGAGATTGAGATGGTTTGGACACGTGAGTAGGAGAAGTGTGACGGCCCCAGTCAGGCGAGTTGAGAGGATCCAGGTCGAAGGAAAGCGAGGTAGAGGGAGGCCAAGGAGGGCATGGGAGGAGCAAATCAGACTGGACCTACAGGCGCTCAATCTCTCTGAGGATATGACATCAGATAGAAACAGTTGGCGACGTAGAAGTTCGATCTTAGACATATAGGGCGCTCGGGGTGCAGCAAGCTTTAGACTGCTCTGAGGACCTGACTTGTAATCTGTAGTGGGGGCGACAAAGCTCTACAGGGCTCCATATTGGCTATAGACTCCTGGGGTGGCGGATAGCCTGTCTGCTGGGCGCCGTACCCCTGAATAACCGTTTGCCCTCCTATTGAAGCCCCATGAGGATACGACCTCTGTCTAGGCTAAGCAGAAAAAGTTTCGGGTGGGACTAGAGTCTCATATCAGAGATGATTAAGTTTTACCTCGGCTCTAATAGCTAGTAGACGTTAGATCAGGAACAGGTCATTTAGGAAGTGTTTATGTACATAAATATGTGTGTAATTAGAGCTAATATTTACCTAGTGATTTTTTTATTTCATTTATTATTATTATTATTAGTATTATTTTATTTATCAAGTACTTTCTTCTCTATATCCTTTTCTATCCTTGCTTATACCTGCTCACCTATCTACATCTGCATGTATCTATATATGTATATAATTTCATTTTCATATGCTTCCTATCGGTTATAGTCTTCATGCATTTACATATATTGCTAGAAGTATACAAAGATTGTTTTTGCATTGGTTTGGTATGTTTGTTTTGTGTGTTTGTTTTTGTTGTCGGTATTTGTTGGTTTAAGTCTGCTTATTTGGTGTTATTTGTTTTGATCTTATCTTAGCCGGGAGTCTTTAAGGAAACAGTCTCTGTATCTCTATCGGAGATGTGGACATGACTGCGTACATCTTACCCTCCTCATATTCTGTTTAGACAAAAATTTAGGTATGTTTGGTTCGGTTCTTATTTACAAATTAACAAAAATGTGTACTGTGCGTAAAAACGTAGACGATGACATCACCCTAATCCAACGGAGTATCTGTTACCCGGGTAATGCCTACGACTGTCTATGGTCGTCTCGGTCTTTGATGATTTGGCCTTGAAAAATCTAATCTACTTATGTCCTTTTCACTCCCTTACCTCTCTTTCTATCCTCCTTTTCACACACGCCATCACATGAGCTTCATCCCGTCTGTCTCCATCTCGTCTTGTTCGGTTGTTCCTTCCTATAGGTCCAACATTGACGTTTTCCACATATCACATAATCTCGCACTTCTCTTTCTCATCTGAGATTTTTCTTGATTTCTATTCTCATCATATGTTTGCCACTGGTGTTCAGTGTTCACACTGTCTATTTAAAAAATTATACTCTAGGCTGTTTTTCTACTTCATCATCTTCCTTCTGGTTTCTTGTGGCTTTTTGGGGCTCCATTTTCTTTATTAGTTTTGATCTTGCTTGATAAAATTCTTCATCTTCCAACCCACTTTGCCTTTTCCCTTCTCTTGCTCTGTATTTTTCGCCTGAGGGAGCAAGAGCAATAACTTGAGATTGCGGAAAGTTCTGATATTGAAAGTTTAGAAGATATAATGAAGTGTTTTTCTATCTTCAAGGATAAGGCGAGGAGTAAAAATAGAGAAGCAAAATCAGCCCCAGAATTAAGAGATCAAAACAGAACAGAGGGTGCATCTGTGAGCCGTACAGTAAGATCGTTGCCATCTCCAAGAAGCATAACTGAATTGTACCAAGAAAGACGAGAAAATTTGAGAGCTTTCTCTTATGAAGAGCTCAAAGATGCTACGAATGGATTTAATAGATTGCTGAAGATTGGAGAAGGTGGTTTTGGAAGTGTGTACAAGGGAACTATTAGGCCTCTCAATAGTCAGGGTGATTCTACTGTGGTTGCCATTAAAAAGCTCAACAAGCACGGCTTGCAGGTACACTTAAAAAGTCTCTGTCATTGGCATGCTTAGGTATCTCATTCGCCTGCAGGTTCTAAAGGATCAAAAGTTTGCCATCAATGTGCTCGTTATGTTGCAGGTTTATACTTATTTTTTGTTGGATTCAATTTAATCTCCTTTCTTTCTCTAAATGAGGTAAAAAGTTGCCAGTATTGAAAAGCTTACAACATTTGAGTGCTTGATGGTGTTTACAGAATGTGAACTTTTACTTCTAAATGGGAACTATTATGTATGTTGGAACTTCAATAAAATCCCACTGAACCTTGTCTCATATCACGTTTCGTGGGTTCATAACTTATCATTTCATTCTTTATTATCATAGGGTCACAAACAATGGGTAGCAGAAGTTCAATTTCTTGGGGTTGTAAATCACCCAAACCTGGTAAAACTCCTTGGCTATTGCTGTGTGGACAATGAAAGAGGGATCCAAAGGATGTTGGTATATGAATATATGCCTAACAGGAGTTTAGAAGATCATCTGTTCAACAGAGGTTTACCGCTTTTACCTTGGAAAACTAGATTGGAGATTATCCTTGGTGCAGCTGAGGGGTTGGCTTACTTACACAGTGGAATGGAAGTGCAGGTATCATTTACATAGGATTAAACTTGCTGAATTGTGCTGACAACATATTACTGTGTTTAACAAGGCGGTATAACAGTTTATACATGTGAAATTGCATAACTTCTAGCTTTGTAGGATTGGGAATTATGGATAAATTTCACACTTCACATATGGTTGCGTAGGTTCGGATGGTGGATAAGATTATGTTTGCAGGTGTCTTATCCAATAGCTATTAGTAGCATTGTATGTGTAATTGCGTCTAATTTGATTATATCCAAGTAAATGAATGTTTTGCTTGATGTGAATCATTGCTAGAATAGGTGCCATGAAATTGATGTCTGAAAATCCAAAAGAAAAAAGTTGGAGGATTACTTGAACACGCTTATCAATCTTCCGCTGAATGCTTGCTTCTGATTCTCATGTTTGTTGTTCTAAATTTTTTAGGTAATTTATAGAGACTTCAAATGCTCCAATGTGTTGCTGGATAAGGATTTTAAACCGAAACTCTCAGATTTTGGTCTTGCTAGAGAAGGACCTACAGGCGATCGTAGCCATGTGTCCACTTCAGTAAGCAACTATACTAACTTCATTTTCTGTCAATCAAACTTTTCTCTCCATGTCTTAGTTTTTGTCCCTTGCCATTTGAGAACAGAAGAGACCTTATTTGGTATGAATTAAGATGGATATGATGCAGCTTTTAGGTGTTAACGAGTTGGTCTGACTATGCAGGGCACTGTTAATTGTAGCCATAAACAAGAGTTGCTAGAATTGAATTGCTACTGCATTCTGGTTCTTGTGCTCATGCTAAACTTGGTACTATTATGCAGGTCGTCGGCACGTATGGGTATGCCGCACCGGAGTACGTTGAAACAGGCCGTCTCACGAGCCACACAGACGTTTGGACTTTTGGGGTAGTTCTCTATGAAATCCTCACCGGCAGACGTACTCTTGAAAGAAACCGTCCACCAATGGAGCAAAAGCTTCTAGACTGGGTGAAACAGTTCCCAGCAGAAGGTAAACGATTCAGCATGATAATTGATCCGAGACTCAGAAATGAATACTCCATCACCGCTGCAAAAATAGTTGCAAAGTTGGCAGATAGCTGTCTAAACAAAAATGCCAAAGAGCGGCCAACTATGAATCTAGTTATAGAGCGTTTGAAGGAAGCAATTCAGGAATCAGAAGGACAAAACCTGCCTTCAACCAGTGGGACCGGTCAATCTGCTCATCAATCTAGAGTGGTTCAGCGAAAGCAAAAGGGCATTGTTGCATGAGTCTAATACTTCATATTCTTCCGAGTATACAAAAAGTAGGAAAGATTAAGGTTCTACCTTTAAGAATCGCTTTCATATGATCTAAATTCATTCACCTGCAACTGGGTTTGTTGGCTCCTGCTGACCCGCATTGGACCACCTACCTAGTGACCACCAACCTAGTAGTAAACTGTTTTTCCTTTTCCTTTTCCTATTTTCATTTATCAATTTACATCTTTTTTTATGTAATAAGTAAGATGAGGTTGAGGAAGAAGTCTAAGAGTAGATACGACGCCTATGTCTTAACTTTGGTTCCATGACATGAAGAACAATACTCTTCCTATAGATTCATGCAATACGAAAATTATTTTTAAAATTTTTGTAAGGCGCAAGGTTTTGAATAAAGGGGTACTTTGGTTTGACATTTTTTGTAAGTTAACACAAGTCTTCTTTTGTTTCTACACGGCAAATCTTGTTCACACAAGTCCTTTTTTGTTTCTCCACGGGAAGTCTTCTTTGGCTTCTTCGCCGTGAAGAAAGGTCGCGTTCGTACACTCATCCTAAGTTGGAACGAGTTGATAAGAAGTCAAGTAACGTAGTATTGACGTTAATCATTAAGTTTGGTAGGTGTATAAATTAAATGATCGACTCAAAATGCAGAAATAGGAAGTTCAGTATTTAATGTGGATCAATCATCAACTTATGAAAGGAAGACTCGAAGAAACGAATTAATTAAAAACTTTAAATTATCAATAAGAGCGTTCACTGGTCTCTTTCAGTCTAAGGCTGTATTTGTACCTATGATGGAAATAAGTACTTATTTACCTCAGTTTTCAAACATAATCATATATTTAGATTTGCAAGCGAACAATCGGAGGTTAGAGAAAGGTGCGGTGCTATCGCAGAAATTAATAAGTAGAAAGAAAGTTACGGTAGGGAAGTGCTTATGTGGTATAAATTCTACTCTTCATTAATAATCTTCTGATAATTAATATTTTCTATTATACCCTCAATTAATAGAAAGCAAGTCCAACGTATCGTCTTTTCCTTATTTTAATTTAATAATTTAATATTTATAATTTAAATTTATATGACTAATAATATATTTTTATGAAATATTTAATTTACTAAATTTATTTAATTTTAATTTTAATTTTAATTTAATATTTTTTATTTATAATTTTAAATTTATATGACTAATAATATATTTTTAATTATTTATACAACAATTAACAGTTGATTAAATCAATCCGCTTTGTAGTTATTTTACCTCTTTTCAGCAACCGCAATCACACTTGTCAATTACTTATTTTCACGTTTCAGCAGTTATCAAAATAACAATCCTAAACACATAATCATTTCAGCAGGTTAATTTTAACAGGCTATCAACCGTCAGCGCTCCTCAAACCAAGCCTATATGTACTATACAAAACATAAGTCACGCATTCATAGGTGACATATAGATCACAATATAAATCCATAAAAAGATAAAAAATACCAATTACACACAGGACATTAGCTATATAACTTATTATTGGTATACAATATACCGTGAATCACTGGCATCCGTATCTCCACAAAATTCTTACAACAAGTCACAAAACAACCTACAATTTCATCACATAACAGGCAACTTATACATCTTAATGATGAACGAACTTCTAATTCCATCAAATTAGGCAAACACATATAATTTACTATAACCTTACGTAAGATTTTTCCAATTATTTCCCAAAATCAAGAAATTGAAACAATGAAAATAGATATAAAGGTTAAATACATTAATACTCCTTTGTAGTTTAACATTTTTTTTAATTTTCATATTTGGAAAAATATTACTTACCTTCTTTAATTTATCATTTTTATTTTAGATATTATATTTAAAAAAACTATCACTTATTTTATGTAAATTGAAAATTATCGTTTATTCTTTTGAGGAATTCGTTTAGTTATTATACAACCCTTATATAATATATATTTTTAATTTTTATCTATTTTTACTCAAAATTATGTAGCACTAAAATTCTTTTAAGTGTTAATATGACATTGTTTTAAAACTATGAATTATCGTAATATGATAGACACAATTGTGTTAGATAAATAATATCACAAAGATAGTTTTCAGAACATGAAAATTAAATACAGGCCCGACTCTGGGCAGCGGCGAGCTGAGCCTATGCTAGGGTCCCCCAATTTATTCTGTTCTTCCGAACCTCTAGCTTCCGGTAAGAACTAGCTGTTTTACTGTACATAGAGTTAAAGTCAGGAGGCTCACATCTTCTCTTTCGCCCTGAGCCTATAAAACCTCAGGACTGACCCTGATTAAATAAAAAAGGAGTTTAATGAAATTAACCCTAAATATAAATTGTATGAAACAATATTTAACAACATAACTGTAACGTATTACTTAATTGCCCTAAAAACTCTAATTGATGCATATCAGTATCACCTATTATGTGTACAAAACGGAAATTAAAAGTTAAAACTCTTCTACGAAAAGTCACGTCACTATTGACGAACCTTACCGTACTGTTTGACTATGCCTATATATTTTCTTAATAATTGTAGAATTATTTTTACTTTTATATTAATAAATAATAACCTTTGAATTTTTAATTTTATATTTTTACTTTTATATCCCTATATATATATATATATTATATTAAAAATCAAATTAAATTTATAATTGGTATTTAATATCAAAATTACTAGTTTATTCTCTAAGATTATAATCTTAAGATCAAAGTAGGAAGACAAATGTAGGTGGTGTCTAATTAAGTAAGCTGGAAAGGGATGGTTAAAAAATTTTTAAAATGAGAAATAAAACCCTTGATGATTTGGTTCTAACATGCAAGCAAAGGAGAGAATGGTATGTGAGTCTGCTCAGTATAGGATCTGAATTACCATTAAAAAAAAGTGAGATCAAAAGTAGAAAAATAATTTTAAAAAGACGACATCATCATCTCGCCCGTCATTGCTCTTTAGGCTCCTCCAAATATTCTTACACCAGAGGATTGCCAATCTCTCTACCCCTCTCTCTCGCTCTTTCTCTCTCTTTCTATTTATATATTCTCGATCACCTTCTTGGCTACGAATTCCATTTCTTTTGATTTAATTAAGAGGAGTGGAATAATCAAGAAAAACATTTTAAAAAAAAACAAACACACACACAGGGAAAAAAGAAATATACACAGACATAAAGCCTCTCTTGTAGAGAGGGATAGAAAGCATGAGCACATCCTCCTCTGTCCCATTTCCATCTTCCCACTCCTTAGATCTTAACTTATTTCTGGTTTCCTATCTGGGTCCTTTCCAAGATGGTAAATTATCTGTCTTCCACTCTGGTTTTCTCTTGATCTCTAGTAAACTTTATCTGGGTGTTTATATATATCGGCTGTGTGCTTAAATTTTGAAGCTTTTGCTATTCAGGAATTGTGGGTTGGGTTTTGATTGTTATGTCAAGGATCAGATGATCCCAGATTGGATTTCACAAGCACCTCCTTTGATTTTTTTGATTGTGCACCGATCAGATTCTATCTAAATTGCCATCTAAGGTATGGCTTATCATCTGTTGGATTGTTTTTATTCGTAATTTGATCTGTGGCTCCGTTTATCCGTTGATAAAGATTGCATTTTTCCGCTATATTGGCATCTAGGAGTGTATCAGGAACATAATTCTGTGAGCTATATTGGTTTACTGATAATAGTTGGGTTCTATTTGAATTATGAAGTTTTATTCATTCACTGTGATGCTTTCAAGTTGTTTTGCATTCTGGGATTGGTATCGGTAATTGATAAGGCCTTTTGTTGTCACGGCTGACAATAGAAAAGGGATGGAATCAGATCTTGGTAAGCTCTTCATTGGTGGGATTTCCTGGGACACTGATGAGGGACGTCTTAAAGAATATTTTAGCAAATATGGGGAGGTGGTGGAGGCGGTGATCATGAGGGATCGAGTGACTGGTCGTGCCCGTGGCTTTGGTTTTGTGGTCTTTGCAGATCCTGCTGTTACGGAGAGGGTGATAATGGATAAGCATGTGATTGATGGCCGCACAGTGAGTAGCTTGATATCGGATATCTGTTGTTATCAATTCAGTAGCTTTTACTTTGGCTTTCTTTATTTGGATTCAGTTGTAAAACATGAAAGTTGGCAAATCTATAAGTTGGACATGATATTTTCCTCAGTTTGACTTTGATTCCTATGCATATTACTTGTACAGTTATGGTACATTACTTATTCTAAGATTTGTGGTGAAGCATATCAAAATTTTAGCACTGTTAAGTTTGAAAATGGATGGTCGTTTACCCTGAAATTTGTATATCTCCCATTTGATGAACTAGGAGTTGAGTTTCTCCCTCTTCTTTTCCATTGCCTCTTTCTTCCTCTCACTCATAACTTCTGTAATAAAATCTTCTTTGCCCAATATACTTTGTTCTGGGTTTAAATAGTAAATTTATTCCTTGGAACTGAGAGCAATATGCAATTGCTCGATTTAACTGCTTATCCACAATTTTCAGGTGGAAGCAAAGAAAGCTGTTCCAAGAGATGATCAACACATTTTACAAAGAAACACCAATACTATCCATGGCTCTCCAGGTCTTGGACGCACCAAAAAAATTTTTGTTGGGGGCCTGGCTTCTACAGTTACTGAGAGCGACTTTAAAAGCTATTTTGGGCAGTTCGGAAATATCACTGATGTTGTAGTGATGTATGATCACAACACTCAGAGGCCAAGAGGTTTTGGCTTCATCACTTATGACTCAGAGGAGGCAGTGGACAGAGTTCTGCATAACACATTTCATGAACTTAATGGTAAAAGGGTTGAGGTCAAGAAGGCAGTCCCAAAGGAGCTCTCCCCTGGACCTATTCGGAGTCCTTTGATAGGATACAACTTTGGTTTGAGTAGGGCTAACAACTTCTTGAACACTTATGCACAGGGATACAACATGAGCTCATTGGGAGGTTTCAGAATGAGGGCAGATGGTAGGTTTAATCCTCTTGCCAGCGGTCGAAGTGGGTTTCCTCCCTTCAGCTCAACTGGTTATGGAATGAGTATGAACTTGGAGCCAGCATTGAGTCCAAGCTTTGGTGGGGGTTTTGACATTAGCAACAGTCCAGGGTATGGACGGATGTTGAGTCCCTATTACAGTGGAAATTCAAGCAGGTATAGCACCCCCACTCCTATAGGTTACAGTGTCGGAAATACAAGAAATGATTCTGTTTTAAACCCAACTGCTAGGAATGTCTGGGGTAATGGAGGCCTCAATACTGCAGCAAATCCTAACAATGCGAATGCATTTTTGGGTTCTGGAAGTGGAAGTTTTGGCATCTCATTTGGGAATAGTGGAGCAAATTGGGGCCCCTCGTCCATTTCAGCTCAAGGTGGAGGAACTGCTTCCAGCTATAGCGGTGGTTCTATGGGTTATGGGGCTAGTGATAGCAGCTATGGTCTGGGAGGAGGAGGGTATGGAAGAAACAGTGGTGCTGGTATAGCACCAGCGTCAACATTTTCTGGGTCGACTGGTAGTTATGAGGGGACATATGGGGACTTATATCGCAGTAATTCAGTTTATAGTGATTCACCATGGAGGCCTGCTACTCCTGATATGGATGGTTCTGGTTCATTTAGTTATGGACTTGGTAGTATAGCTTCAGATGTTACAACTAAGAGCTCTGAAGGTTATATTGGAAGTTATGGCGTTACAAATAGGCAAACAAATAGAGGTAAGATTTTCATAACTTTATTGTTTCAGTTTGGATAGATAAACACAAAACATAACGTATGGCACCAATAAGTTGTGTGATTGGAAAATTGTCTCCTGAAACTTTTAACACAAATCCTTGGTGAATATGTATTCACTATTGCGTATATCTTCATGAAAAATATATCAAGGATAACATCTGAAGAAAAAGAGAACTCCCGCCTATCCTCGTGTTGCCATGTGTGACTCTTGTGGATGGCTTGTGTGTACTGAAGTTAGAAGACTTAGTTACATTGCATAGTTTTGTACACTATAGTTACATTGCATAGTTTTGTACGCTAACAGATGCACACTGAGACAGTAAGACAGAAATTTGATAATTTCACTATTCAGTTCATTCATTAATTCTTAAATTGAAAGTTGACATTTCAAATCTCTTAAGTCTTGCTGCCATACGTTTGAATTTAAGTTGCCAAATGCATGCATGCAATTCAAATATTGTCATCCAAACAAAATAACCGATTGACTCTCATTCTGTTACGCAAGCATGCAATGTGTATAACCTCTGTATATAAGTCACGTAATGAAATATGAATGCCTTTCATGTATGTACTCTATAAATTCCTTTTAACTTGTATGTTGCAGATGGTTCTAATAGTCCTATGATGCTATTTTTGTCATTTCTTTAGGAATTGCTACCTAGGAGATCTATTTTGGATGTCACAAGATAATCGTAGGCTAATGGTTCAGGTAAATAGGTGAAGGGTTGTGAATTTCATACATCTCCCCGTTGATTACATTCAACTTCTGAGGCAGTTGATCTTATAGTGCTAACAAGGGTTCTTGATTTGAATTATAAGCTCCAGAGAGAAAGCAGCTACAAGGGATTGTCTGTGAGGTTTGAGGTCTCTTTTCCATTCAAATTCGTGAAAAACTTAGGTTCCTTTCTTGGCATTTGAGTGAGCTGTAAAATCTGATTGCGGAATTATACACTCAGGAAGATTGGTTCCCATAAACGTAATTGTGCATCTGTGGCAAGGTGCACTTGTGATAGTACATTAAGAAATAGTTATTGATTTTTATTTTATTTGTAATGCATGGCAAAGTTGCTGGTTGGTGTCCTTATAATTTTCATCTTTTATGGGAGTTTGTATGTCTCCCAGATTGTATGTCAGCTTCTGTTTGAGCTACTAGTGTGAGACGTTATAAAGGGATGCTGTTTTATGATCCCCTGCAAATAAGTCACGAAATATTCAGATTCATTTTTCATTCAATCGGTTATGACAACATGCTTTTTGACATTCCTGGTATTCATTTTCTGTTTCAAGTAAGTTTTTACACTTCTCTGGTTATCGCTTGTATTACTACTTTAGATTGTTTCACTTTGCCTCTTCTTTTCTAACCACCCTGGCTGCAAGTGGTGTGTTGATGGGAACTTTCTGTACTGCTGCGGTCTAGTTCTCTATATCTCCTAATTTTAATCCTGCCACAGCCTTTTACGCTATCTTATTATAAGAAAATATATTCTAGTGGTTGCCATGACACGACACGCTTGACGTTTGGATTGTTTTAGGCTTTGTGTGCGTGGTTACACTGATGCATTTATAAGCATCAATTGTTTTTTTATTATCATGGTCACGGGTTCCATCTATCTGCTACTGGACTGGACATTTCTGATATTCAAGGCCATTCTGTGTGGTCATCCTATGTCTTATCCTAAGCTCCAATGGAATATAGGGTATGAATTTTCTTACACTTCAATATCACTTTCATCACTTCTAATCAGATAACATCACATGTGGTCCATCTCTTGTCTTCCTTTAACATATGCAGACTGCTTATTATGCAGTATGCTATCTTTTCCTATCACCTTCCTCTGCGGTACAGCACATATAAAAACATAAAAACACCGATTGGCACTACACCTTATAGGCTTTGGGCTTCTTGGCCTGAAAATTCCATCCCAACTTGGTGTAGTTGGTTGATTTATTCTTCAGCTTGTAATTATAGACCAACAAATGAAACACTAATATACGTTACGATTCCCAAACTTTTACAGGTAACAGTTATACGTGTAATATGGTTAGCGTTGGCCAGCTGATGTCACTTACAACTTTTGCTCTTTAATACATGGGTAGTTAAATGCCTCTAGTTGGTAGAATTGTGCTTACCAGGTGCACTTTGAGCACCATATTCTTCTTTGGTCTGGTCTATCAAGCATTATTCTTTCTTTAATTGGTTGTACTTCTTTATGATTGTTTTGTATCCAGTATTTTGTTCCCCTTATTGGTTGTAAGTGCTTATAACAATCATTCGCATATATCTCTAGTTGTTTCTTGGCATAAAAAATGACATTAATAGCAATAGTTACCCATATAGTTTTGTATCCATGCAGTTCTAATGCCTTACAAATGCATGTCTTATCCGTTTTCAAGTTGATCATGTGTATCATTTCCATTTATCACTTCATATTGCCTTTCTCCATTTCAAATAGTTCTCTATTTCATTGTAATTAGTTATTCTTGTTTAGCATTTTCATCATCTCTCGTGCAATATTTTCTTCTCATTGCTCCTTTAACTATAAATGACTCCTCGTCATTATAGTCTTGATTGTCTCTAATATGCTCATAATTGGCCTTTTCCTAACTGACAAATCCATAAGTTCAAATTAAGTGGATATTTCGATTCAATGCATTGAAATGCCTACTCTAAGTTTTCTTAGGATATTTTAATAAATCTTACACATAATTTAATGCTAATCTATTCAATCTTATCAGTCTCTCTTCAAACTCTTATGGGAATATTGTCATGCACAATTCCAAGAAGCTTTTTAAAGATCTTTTCCTCTCCCACTTGACACTCGATTATGTTATATGTTCTTTGCACACATCCTATGTGTAGTGGACGGAAGTATATCATTCCTGACTCTCTTGTGTCCCTGAAAAGCTAAAGAATAAATGATAAACAAAACAATAAAAAATAAAAAAATCATTATAGTCCTAGTATCATCTCGTAGTTCTAAGTCAACTATCAATTGTTCAATGAATCAAGTCTAGTTTTCAATACTTTCCACCTTTACAATTGCCTATGCAATGCCAATCTTTAAAGGATACTTTGAAATTTTTTTTATCAACTGTCTCACACTAAGCAAATTTTGGTTAATATTAGATACATAAAGAATATCTGAAACTGTCTTTGTACCTCAATTTATTGTAATAGCGGTGGTTCCTTTCCCTCTCATAAGAATATAACCAACATTTCCTATTTTGACCTTTGTGATTTCATTAGGCTTTAAATCCTTAAA
>JAOTJB010000005.1:22476073-22492649 GCA_027123815.1 Erythroxylum minutifolium
TAAATTTAATTAATTAAAAATAATTTATTTTTAAGTTTGATCTCATATGTAATTATCATCAATAATAAAAATATAATTATTTTAATATTAACAGCTAAACAGGTTTTTATTTTTATTTGAAAGAAAAACAGAAAACTAAAACTAAAAACTACAATAAAAAAACAGACGTGGAATCAAACGACCCCCTAGCAAATTTTGGGACTTGTTATGACTATAATAATATGTTTCGAACCAATTGCTTAAATTGTGACAACTATTCTTTTTAGACCAATAATCAATGTTACAATTAGATGATATCTTTTCCTTGAATCAAAGTTAAGTATTTTTGAATTTCTGACTTTGATATTCAGTTGATTTATTTTGATATCTTGTTAATTTTAGTTAATTAGTTAATTAATCGAAAACCCCCACTTTATTTTATTAATTGAAATTAATAAATTAGTGTTTAGAGTCCTTGGGATTCTATTACATGACTACTATAAGAAAATAGAGAATCAAAATTAATTTTTAAGGCTTCGATAACTCGATCATTCGTTCATCCTTACATTATCATCATCTTTACTGAGCTTCAAACTGGTCGTCATAGGTGTACTCATAGACTTACAATCTTACATCTTAAACCTATCTAGGACATTAGTAGCACACTTTTGTTAACTTAAAAAAATGCCATTATTGAATTGTATCACTTCCATGCTTAAGAAATATTTTATGACTCCTAAATCAATCATATTAAGGAACTTCTTCTCATCCTTGAACTTTTGGATTAATTCAAATTAACTTCCAATTACAAGCATATCGTCAACATAAATTAACTCAATTATGAACTCACCTCTATAGGATTTCACAAACAATATAACTTCACTCTAGCTTTTGTAAAACCCAAGTTGAATGAGATGATTGTCCAACTTGTTATACCAGGCCTTTGGAGCTTGTTTCAAACCATGCATAGTCTTTTTTAGAAGATAATATAGGTTTCCTTCCTAGGAAATACATATCTATCAAGTTATTCTATAAAAATTCCTTTAGTAAGGAACTCATTCAAGAAAGAAAATATGGCATTAAGTTAATGGATTTGCTAAGATTTATGAGCCGCAAGAGTAATATGGAGCCTGAATGTATCATACCTTGCTACTAGAGCAAAAGTGATGTGAAACCCCAAGGCTAAAGAACATAAAATCCCTTAAACGCACACTTTAGAGAAAACATGAACAAGACGAAATCCCCAACCCTAATGAACCCCTAATAAATTATATGAAATAAAACACATATATTAAGGTTGATTTGAAAATAAGAATAGAAATTCACCACAAGTGATTACCTTGATAAAAATTATATTCTTGATGTAATAGAAGAAGACAAGCAATCCTCCTTTAAAGAATTTGTTATTCATCCAATCTAACCCTAAACAAGGTTTATTACGATGTACTTATACCCCTTGAAAAAAATAGAAACCTTAACTATGTAAAAAGCCGTTAACCATGGGTCTCTCATCAAAATAATTAAAGCCCAGACTAAACCTAAAAGATTTAAACAAGCCCAAGACATAAGTAGTGGGCTGCCAAAAGTTATGCTTCTAATATAAAATAATTAATTAAACAAGAATAAAAGTTTTCTTACTTATTCGGCCCAACTTTAATAGTTATGATTCCATTGGCCCTCATCGTCTCTTGAGATTCCATGTCATCTACAATTTGGCCCATGTAGAATTGAAGTGTTTCTTTGAATTTCTTTGCTCTTGATCTTGTTATTAGTCCATCTGACATTACTAGCTTATCTTTAGTTCCATTTCGCTTATAAAGTCCCAAGACCGTACTCACAACATCTCCTCCCTCTTCAAAAGGATTTGTCCTCGAATCTAAATCAAAGTCAAAAGGAGATAAGTCAAAAAGTTGCACTAATATTATACTCACCTGGCAAGTCTATCTTGTATGCATTATCACTGGTGCGTTCCAACACTTGGAATGGTCCATCACCCTTTACATCAAGTTTTGACTTCCTTTGCATATATGCACCCAAACCCAATCACCTAATTCGAAGAGAACTTGCTTTCTACCTTTATTTCTTTTTTGCATATATGCAATTCTTTTCCTCAATCTGTGCACGTGATTTCTCGTGTATTGTTTTAACCAAGTCAACCTTCTTCTTACCATCTAAACTAGCAATCTCAATCAAAGGTAAAGGCATCAAATCCAACACAGTTAATGGATTAAAACCATCACAATTTAAAATGGAGAATAACCTGTAGAAGAATGTATAGAACGATTATATGCAAACTCAATGAATGACAAACAATCTTCCCAAGTTTTCAAGTTCTTCCCAACAATTGCATGCAACATGGTTCCTAAAGCCCTATTAACTACGTCAGTTTGTGAATGACATATAGTAGAAAATAAGAGTTTAGTACCTAACTTTCCCTATAAAACTCTCCAAAAATGATTTAGGAACTTAACATCCCTATCTAAAACAATGGTTTTTGGCACATCGTGAAGTCGAACCACTTCCCTAAAGAAAAGATCAGCAATATTTGTTGCATCATTTGTTTTCTAGCAAGCAAAGAAATGAGCCAGTTTACTAAATATGTCCACTATAACAAATATGTTATCTTTACCTTTCTTAGTCCTAAGTAAGCCCAATACATAGTCCATAGATATATCAGTACAAGGTTCATTAGGTACAGATAAAGGTGTATACAAACCATGAGGTATGAACCTAGACTTAACTTGCTTACATTCAATACAGTTGGCATAAAACCTTTCCACATATCTTCTCATATTTGGCTAATAAAAATGTTCTCTAAGCATATCTAAAGTCTTTTGCACACCAAAATGCCCCATTAACCCTCCACTATGTATTCTCTAACAAGCAACTCTCTAATAGAACATGCAGGAATATAAAGTTGTTTACCCCTAAAAAGATTTCCTTCATGTCTATAGAACTTATCAAATGCAACATGTTCACAAGCTTGATATACATTAGCAAAATGAACATCATCCACATACAACTCTTTCTAATGCTCAAATCCAAGTAACTTAGAAGTAAGCATAGAAATTAAAGCGTACCTTCTCGATAATGCATTAACCATAACATTTTCCTTACCTTGCTTGTATTTAATCACATATGGAAATGTTTCAAGATACTCTACCCAACTTGCATGCCTTTTTCTCAATTTTCCTTATCCCTTCAAGTACTTGAGAGATTGATGATCACTATATATTACGAACTCCTTAGGTAGCAAATAATATTCCCAAACTTCAAAAGCTCTCACCAAAGAATAAAACTCCTTATCATAAGTGGAGTAGTTCAAAACAAATCCATTCAACTTCTCACTCAAATATGCTACGGGACGATTCTCCTGCATCAAAACAACCCCTATACCAATCCCAGAAGCATCACATGCAATTTCAAAAGTCTTGGAAAAATCTAGCAAACGTAAAACAGGTGTAGTAGATAACTTTTTATTAAATGCATTTTCCTGTTCTTTCTCTCATTTAAAACCAACATTCTTCTTAACGATTTCATTCAATGGAGTGGCAATAGTAGAGAAATCTTTAACAAATGACCTATAAAAACCTGCTAAACTATGGAAACTCCTAACCTCACTAACTGACTTAGGTGTCGATCATTCTTGGATAACTTTCACCTTTTTAGAGTCAACCTCAACTCCTTTAGAACTCAGCATAAATCTTAAGAAAACAACTTTATTCATGCAAAAAGAACACTTTTTGAGGTTTGCATACAACTTCTCTTTTCTAAACACATCCAAAACAGCCTTAACATGCATAATATGCTCATTTAAGTTCTTATTGCAATATTACATCAAAGTGAACAATCACAAATTTACCAAGGAATTCGTGCAAAACATGATTCATTAAGCGCATGAAAGCAGTAGGTATATTAGATAAGCCAAAAGGCATAAACAACCACTCATATAATCTATATTTGGAATTAAATAAGGTTTTCCATTCATCACCTTTTTTCATCCTAATATGATGATAGCCACTTTTTAAATCAATTTTAGTGAATATGTAAGCACTATGCAACTCAGCTAGCATATCTTCTAATTTAGGAATAGGTTGGCGAAATTTTATAGTGATTTTGTTGACAGCTCTATAGTCCACGCACATCCTCCAAGTTTCATCTTTCTCTGGTATTAAAAGAACTAGTATAGTATTAGGACTCATGCTCTCCCTCATGTACCCTTTTTTAAGCAATTAATCTATTTGCCTTTGTAATTCCTTTGTCTCCTCTGGATTGCTTCGATAAGCTGGACGATTAAGAATTTGAGCTCCTGTTACCAAGTCAATCTGGTACTCAATCCCTCTCAAAGGTGGTAACCCGTAGGGTATCTCTTTAGGAAAAATATCAACGTAATCCTGCAACAAGGTCACAAACATACCAGGCAAATTTAGGTCAAGGTCAGTGTCAGTAAACAAAATTTCCTTAAATCGAATCAAGATTAAAGCTCTATTTCCTAAGTATGCACTCTTTAACACTCTCTCTTTTGCATAAAAACATAGTTGTGTCTTACCTTTTTCACTCTTCTCAATTTCTCTTTGCTTACTTTACACTTTCTTTTCTTTCTTTTCATTCACTAACTTCTTCTCTCTTGCATATCCCACTTTCTTTTCCTTACTTGTGCAATCACTCACCATTGGGCCTTTAATTTTATTCTTTTCTCTTATGGCCTCTTTTCTCTCTTCTTTCTTTTTCACCTCACTACCTGAATCTCCGTTTGATGATTGTTGAATTTTCAGTTGTTCACGTATGCTTCTTTAGGTGATAAAGGAGCAAGAGTAACTTTCTGCCCATTATACATAAAAGAATACCTATTCATTTACCCATCATACATAACACGCCTATCAAATTGTCATGGCCTACCCAAAAATATATAACCAACTTGCATAGGCACGACATCACATACAACTTCATCCGCATATCTACCAATAGAGAATGCAACAACTACTTGCTTAGTAACTTTGACTTCACCACTTTCATTCAAGCATTGTAGTCTATATGGATTAGGGTGTTTATCACATTTCAACCTCAACTTCTCTACCAAAGTAGTACTAGCCACATTAGTGCAACTATCCCTATCTATAATTATGCTACAAGCTTTTCCACCTACTAAACATCTCATGTAAAATATGTTCTCCCTTTGTTCTAGACTACCTTCCTTCATATTCAAATTCAATGCACGTCTGGCAACTAAAGATTTATCCTTAACAGCATACTCATCATTCTCATCAACATCAGAACAATCTTCTAAAGGTCTCATTACTATCATCAGACTCAGAAATAATTTCACCAGTCTTAATAAACATTATCTTCCTATTAGGACAATCAAAAGCATAATGACCACGCCGTTGACATTTAAAGCACTTAATATTCTTATGTTTAGAAAGTTTAAAGGATAAATCAGTAGTATCTTTTTCAATTGAAGTACTCTTCTCTTTGTCTTTATTTGACTCATTGTCTTTTTCTTTGGAATCTAAATAGTGCCCTCTCTTCCTATCTTCATTTTTGATCCATTTTTGGATTCTATTTTTTGCTAGAATTTGAGAAATACTTGGCTGCCCTTCTTTTTTTTTGGTAGTCTTTCTACCTTCATGGCAACGTTCACTAAGTCCTCCATCTCTACATAATGTTACAACTCAACCATATCAGCAATTTTCCTATGCAATTTCACCCATAAATCGAGCCATTGCCACCTCTTCCTCCTCTTCTATGTTAGCTTTAATTAATAGTATCTCCATCTCCTTGTGATAATCTTCTACTGATCTAGTTCCTTGTGTGAGTCTTTTTAATTACTAGTACAACTCTTTATAGTAATAAGGTGGCACAAACCTCTTTTTCATCATTCTTTTCGTCTCTTCCTAAGTGGATATAGGTGGTTCCTTATTCCTCCTCCTATTCTTTACCAATTCATCCCACCAAACTAATACATAATCAAAGAATTTCACTGTTGCCAATCTCACTTTCTTAACTTCAGAATAGTTGTGATAAGCAAAAATCATGTCCACCTTTCTTTCTCATTCCAAGTACACTTCAACATCATTCCTACCTTTGAAGAATAGAATTTTCATCTTGATGGCATTAATGTTGCTATCTTTTCTCTCCACTATTTCTTCCCCCCTTACTTTACCTGTCACGGATTGCACTTCATTTTCATACTCGTCATACATTCTTTCCAATTCTTCCTCCAGATTCCTATAATTGTCAATTGATCTACTAAGATTTTGGATTGTACTAGTTTCATTAATTCTCTCATCCATCCTATCCATCCTAGTAAATAACTTTTTGAACTCATTCATGAATGTCCTATACATCACTTTCAATTAGGTACATTGTCATCCTCCTCATGTAATATTTCCTTCCCATCTCTTATATTGTCCATTCTTATAACAAAAAGCTGCAAGAAAAATAGTTAACAATAGAAAGATAACCTCACAATTCACTCCCTTGAGTGTTTCACTCAAAAGATGGTAATCCACTCATATTTAATTGGCTTTTACCCTCTTTTAAGCTTACACACTCAAGCCTTTTTCCGCTCAAGCTTTTTGTCCTCAATTGCACTTCAAAATTCAATTTTTAGTCAAGGTAATTCACAAATAGCAAATTAAGACTTAGAAATGCAATGAAAACATCTAAGAAAGACGATAGGCACAAAATTAGAAGCAAGTATACTGAAATGAATGAAGGCAAAATGGGCACACAAGAGGAAAGGATGTGTGTTGCCCAAAAAAAATACAGAATTTAAATTAACAAGAGTCAATTTGCTAATTATGGTGTAAATGGAAACAAAAAGTAAGAGATAAAAAAATAGAAACCTAGAATGAAAGAAAATGACGAAACTAATGTACAAATGCAAAAATTGAAATTTCCCTAATGAAAAAGTCAAATCAGATGCCAAGATGTAATGATACTAAACAAAATAGGAAGCCAACAAAAGAAAACCCTATAATCACACCAACCTCATAGATAGAATTTATGCTATTTAGCTTTTCTAACTAATTTTTCCTAATTTAATATATGACAAATCATTTTTTCCTTTTTTAGCAATTGACTTTTTTTTGCAACTGATTTTTTAAAAAAACACTAGTTGACTTTTCGTCTTCTTTAATGCTAGTGCCTGATTTTTTCTCTTTTTTTTTCATTTTTTCATTTTTTTGACTTTTTTAAATAATATGATAATTAGGTCAACGACTTTTCAAAGAACAAAATTGGAAAACTAAAGAGGCAAGAAAAACATAAAAACAAGATGAACCCTAATTTCAAATTCTAATGAAAAATAACAACATCAAATAAACACAAGATAAATAAGAATTTTTCCCAATCCAAGCTCTTATACCAAATGATGTGGAATCTCAAGGCTAAAGAACCTGAAAACCCTTAAACACACATTTTGGATAAAACATGAACAAAAATCCCTAACCTTAATGAATCCTAAATCAATTATATGAAAGGAAACACATATAATAAGGTTGATTTGAAAACAAGAATATAAATTTACCGTAAGTAATTACCTTGATAACAATTATATACTTGATGCAATAGAAGAAGACAAGCAATCCTCCCTTAAAGAATTTGTTATTCATCCAATATAACCCTAAACAAGGTTTATTATGATGTATTTATACCCCTTGAAAAAAATAGAAATCCTAACTATGTAAAAGGCATTTAAACAGGGGTCTTCCACCAAAAAAATTAAAGCTTAAACTAAACCTAAAAGATTTAAACAAGTCCAAGACACAAGTTGTGGGCTGCCAGAAGTTATGCTTCTAATGTAAAATAATTAATTAAACAAGGATGAAAGTCTTCTTGCACATTCTGCCTAACTTTATTAGTTATGATGTCATTAGCCCTTATTGTCTCTTGAGATTCCATGTCATCTACAATTCGACCCATGTAAGATTGAAGCACTTCTTTAAACTTCTTAGCTCTTGATCTTGTTATTGGTCCCTCTGATATTAATAGCTCATCTTTAGTTCCATTTCACTTACAAAGTCTCACGGTCGTGCTCACGTTAAAAAGTCTCCTAATAGTCTATGCCATATTGCTAAGCATAGCCCTCATTACCAATCTAGCTTTATGTTTAAAAATAGAACCATTAGGAATGAGTTTTGTTTTTAAAATATATTTGACTCCAATAACTTTTTAATTTTTTGTCCTTTCAACTAATTTCCATATTTCATTATTGTTAATCATCTCCATAGCTTCTTGCGTTGCTTTCCTCCATGTTTGTGAATCTTATGTTTCATCGTAACATTTAAGTCCAATGATAGCCAAGCTACACCTCTGATATATGTCCTCCAAAGTCCTTAGTACCCTTTACTAGTAAGTTATCCACCAACTCATCAACTTCAAATTGAGTTTAAACATTAGTAGAATCATTATAAAAAAAACATTAGATTGTATTTTTTTCTAATTTTTCCAATCTCAAGTTGTTATCTCATTAAAATTTACATTCTTACTCAAAATAATTTTTTCTATCTGCAAGCAAAAAACTCAATAGCCTTTGTTTGATGTCCTATAACCCATAAGGATTACTTTCTGTGCTTTACTTTTGACATTTTCTTCTTAATCAAAAGACACCTATCCATCTCCATCTTCATCACTATCTTGTTCTTCCTCTTAGAGACTCTAATTTGTTATGGTGTATATGGTCTTGTCTTTTGATGTTCTATGCCTAGATAGTTATATAACTCAACAAATTGAATAAAGGTATATTCAGTACCATTATTAGATCTTAAGGTTTTGAATGTGAGGATACTCTGATTTTCCATAAGAGCTTTAAAATCTCTAAAAATAGTAAATACTTCACTCTTGAATTTAGTAAAATATACCCAACACATTCTAGCACAAACATCAATAAAGAGAATGAAGTAATTGTTATAGGGCCACAAAGATTAAATTGGATGAGTTGAATCTTGTTTAGTGGCTCTATATGCTTTATTTTTTCAAGGGTAGCTTTGCTTGTTTTCTTTATTAACAAGTCTCACATATTTGAACCTCAATAGTCATAATAAGCATGTTTTCAACCTTATATTTGACAAACTCTTTTGATTTAAATGCCCAAGCCTTATGTTCCAGAAGTTTGAAACCCTCACAGTGGTGCTAGCAGAGCAATTGATTGCAAAGCTCCTGTTTTTCATTTTTATACAAAACAATTTTTTTTACAAAAGAATCAAAGGCAATGCATCTAGAGCCTTTGAAGTATAAGTAGTAGTCTTTCTCAAGCATTTGTCAAACAGTCAATAATTTTTCTAATTGTAGGAGTAGGAATAAATAGAATATCAGGAATGAGTTTGATACTTGAGTTTGTACGGACTACAACTGAACCTCTTACTTTGACTTCCAAATATTCACCATTACCTGCCTTCACCTTAGACTAGTAACTTTCATCAAGAGATTTGAACAATGTAGCATCGTTGCATGGTGTGTGCATCCACTATCAATGAGTCATGCATCTGAGGAGTCATTAGTTAAGAAGCAAGAAGCTACAAAAAGTTTCTACTCTTTATTCGCCACATCTACAATTTTTGCTTATTGCAATTGATTGTCTTTATTTTTGAGCTTACAAACCTTGGTAATATGCCCAAGCTTTTGTAGCTTCCACACACTACGTCAAGCCTCCACCAATAATATTTTTCAAGATAAATAGTCTTTTTACAATGTGTACAAGGTAGAAATTTCTTCTTCTTTGATCCTTCATTGTTGTTGTTATCTATACTTTTGCCTTTGTTTTTCTAGATAAAACTGCTTTTTTCCTTTTCCAACTTGTTTTTTCACATGAAATGCACCTTTGGTGATCCTAATGCCTTAAGATCCTTCTTTGCTCTTGTGCTCGAAGTGCACTCATTAAGTAACGAAATTTTGTTGAGTTGGACTCTTCTAGAGAAGAAATTTTGGAAAGGAAGTATCAGAAGAACCTTTTCCACAATCCTGCTACTAGGATAGTCTTCACCAAGTGGCTTGATATTTGTTAATAATCAAGGAGATTCTGTAAGAGTATCTGATAATATTTTCATCCTTCCGTATGCTTAGAGAATCAAACTCCCTCTTCAGATTGAACACTTGCATTTGGCATGTTCTGTCACTTCCTTGATATTATTCTTTCAACTTGTCCCAAGCTTCTTTTATAGTGTTATAGGCCATGATCCTGTAGAAGACAAAATGTCCCGCAGAATTTGGGACGAGTGTCTCGGCTTTAGACCTTTAGACTTCTCCTCATTATCGAGCTTTATTTGTGTCATTATTGTAAGGTCTCTAAGTAAAGGAGAAACAGACTTGTCTTCGATTATAAACTCCCAAGGATCATAAGCTTCCAAATAAGATTGCATCTTCACTAACCAGATTTAACAGTATTCACGAGTGAATATTTCTGGAGGGGTTAAGAAGATGGTACTGGATATAATTTGGTTGTGTTTTAAAAAGGTTTATAAGTAATTTTTTTCTCCAATTTCACAGGTCTGTAAGACCAAATGGAGTTCTGATGCCACCGTCAAAACAGAGGTATGGTTGTATTGCAATACCAAACTTAGGAACACCAGAAAATAAAAAGAAACCAAAAAAATGTTTGAAAGAAATCCGACAGATATATATTTATTTTATTCAACTACAGAATTTACAGAAGAGGAAATAACAATTGTTTCACAAGATCTTATGCTAAAAATAAGGGAAATTTTTCATGAAATGGAAACTAAATTGCCAACACTTCAACAGTTATTATGGAAGAAATCTGATAGCCACATAAAGAGTCTGAGAATTCCCCGTTACATAAATATCTCAGCATACAAAAGAGAACACCACATTACATGAGATATTATTACAGTTGACTATCAGTTTTAGCCTCAGCTGCTACATAGTCTACAGTCCCCTATGCTTTCCTCAGGATTAATGGAACTAAAAGCTCAGAAGAAAGCCCTACTGCCATAAAACACACGAGAACCACTATTTTTAGATGCATTCATATTCTGATCAGAGCTTGAACTTCCTAAACTGTCCGGTCCACTATCAATGTCCAGAGGAAGCTTCATCTTTGCCAATGATTCTGTAAATTGTTGCATGCTCTTCATGTACATGTCTACTATGTCCTGCTGGACCACATTTTGTTCTGGTTCTATGTTCACAGTTATTACAGGCTTTGCAATTTTCTCACTGGCTACTCCACTGGAAGAATCACTCCTTCCATCTCCAACATCCACACTCTTTTTCTCTTTTTGGGCTGACTCACGCTCCTGGATTAATGTTTCTGAAGCTACTGGAGCATCAGAGTTTTCAGAGCTTGCAGCAACAGAAGAAGAAGAAACACCATTAGTGGACACACTGCTTGGAGGAGAACCAACTTTGGGAACTTGGGCAGAATCGTTGGTAACACTTGCGCAGTTTTCCACAACTCGAAAATCTTCTGAATTAGGATGATTCTCGGTATCAGTTGTGACCAAGCTTTCAGAGTTTTCAGTTTCCATACTGTCACGTGGGATCCCAAAATACTCTGAAACCATGATCTGGTTTTCGTTGACAATATTCAGATCGGGGAACTCAATCTTATCAAATTCAGTAGGCACTGACTCTGGATCCTGTGCAGTTCCATCTGATGGCAACACAGAAGTAATTGCTTGGATGGCCATTACTTCCGGATAAGCACCACTATATGCCAGAGATAAGTGGACAAATCCTGCTGGAGAGTGGAGTAAATCAGTTGAAGAAAGAGAAAACTCTTTCTCCAAATTCCCGTTCTTAACAAGTACTTCCGACAAAGGCACCAGGGCAAATCCCAACAACTGATCCTCAAGATAGTTTCTCACCCTGCTCATCATGAATATCTCACATTTGAGTGAGCAATCCAGAGTCTTAACATTGAGCAGCAGATTCTCATTGAAGACCGGATTTCTCCCACCACCATTGATGATTTTGGTCGAGGCTGTGTTTTCAGGGTCACTAGTCAGGCAAATCTTAGCATAAACATCTTGCTTGTGGTAAATACATATGTTGTGGATGTCCCTGGCCTGGCGTATGTAAACCTCAAGAGTACCAATCAAGTCCTCCGGATCGCCAACCATATCTTCCTTAATGCCAACCTCATATCCTCCGGATAAACTATCAGGGGACTCAACTGATTGATCGAGTTTCTGCTTAACAGAATCAGTAACTACGGAGGTCCTGAACGGTGACACAACAGATTGCGGGGAATCCATTAAAATGCGCAGAAGATAGGCCTGACAAGACATTATTTGAAGAATCAAATTAAAGTCACAAAAAACCCACGAATGTGAAATATAGAGCAGGAATGTTATCAAATCTCAATATACGATCTTGAAATACACGTACTCTTTTAGCTAAATCGTGTGTGACTGAAATAATCGAATTCCACTAAAAGACAAGTTGAAAACAAGTAGAATTTTCAAATTCCAGAAGCCAACATCTGAAATCTAAAGCTTACCTAGAGCTTGGGCTTAACTCAAGACAAACTTCACAAAGGCCAGTTGCTAAAGCCGCTCTTAATCTCCAAAAGTCCAACCTCCTGTCGAGGAAAATTGTAAAAAAAAAAAAAAGGAATTACATCGGAAACCAAGTCACAGATTAGTAGAACAAACAACGCAAGAAACCCATAAGCCAGAAACTCAGAAGAAGAAAACTTGAACTCAAAATCTGGTTAACTTGAACTCAAAATCCCAACCAGACAAGACTTAGAACTCACAAAAACGTTAAGCCAAAGAACAGAAATATTCAGAGTTTCTCATCAGACCCACAAGCGAAGAACCCCTCAAGATTGAGACTTTAAAGTCAATCACCGAACTTAAAAGCAGCAAGAAGAGTCTCGTGAATAGTTTGTTGCTTGTCCAGATGTTAATAAAAATATCTTCTCTAACTAGGACACCGTAATCTAAGGGAGTGAAACAGCGAAAGCAAAAGGAGACAGTAACTCAAATCACGATTAAAAAAAAAACCATAAGAAAGAAATGTATCCAATAAATTCTCTTCCAAAAGCTTCAATTACAGTACCGAACTTTCAGAACAAATATACTACAGGCTAACGGCCAAAAATGTAACAACAGGCCAAATATCGCACAGTTTCCCACGCAACTCAAAACAACAACACAGCAAAATTCTCCTCGAAAGTCGAAACCCTTCAAAAGCACGAGGCAGTAGAAAAAGAACTTACCGAAACGGGAGCCAAAAAGTACGAAACAAACTGGCAAACAATGAACAAAAATGCGTCGCAGTGTTTTTTAAACAAAACTTACCTTAAGCTACCGAGTTAAACACATAAGCCTGATCCGCCAAGACCCAGTTCAACACGCAGTTAGGGAAGTTAAACGCAAAGATGTCAGCAAGCAAGAGAACTCCTAGGCAAGCATCTGAAAAGCCGAGGAAACAATTTAAGACATAGTTGGGTCAATAATGACAAACCCAACACCAAAAATATGATCTTTTTGACAGAGAGAAATGAGGAACAGTGTGTATTGAAAACTCTGTGCAATGGTGTCAAATACAAATATTTTTACAAGGCAAATAATACAACACCCTAACAAGCATAAGCAGTGACGTAGGATAAAAAGAAAACTACAGGAGAGAGACAGGGACACCGTCCCACGCGTTCGCAAGCAAGAGAAAGAGAAGAATGAGAAGAGAGATGGGGCATGGCTTTTGTGTAGGCTTCAAACAGACAAAAGCAAGAGCCTTGGTAAGCAATCTTGCAAAACTACTGTAGTTGTTGTGTCCCAAAGTCCCAATTGATGAGTTGGTCTTGATGACAATTTTTGGTGCTTGCTAGCTGCTTCTGAGTTACACTCTACTCTAAGCGTTAGCTAAATGTTTCTTCTTTCTACTTGGTATTTCATTTCTCATTTTGTTGATAAATATAATCTTTAATTACCAAACAATAATCATTCTCTAAAGATTGAAAAGGAAAAAAAACAGGGGCTTGAGCTTGACAACTATTGCTTCATAGGAAGTGGGAACTTCACCGGGCAGTCATCGTAGCATATGTAAGGTCCCTGACCATTACCAGCCCAAAGACGACAATGTGGGACACTCAGGATTTTCTAAGCTATGTGTTCTAACAAAAATAAAGACAAAAAGAAGATAGAGCTTCATAAACTAAACTAGACAATGACTATGGGAGTATTTTGGAAGTTAATAACGTCCAGTTGCTTTTTTCTGCTCTTTATATATTGAATGCAGTTCTGGTTTCCATTTGAAGATTGCAAAATTGGATCTTGATGTATATCTAGAAAGGGTGAATTGTTAAGTAGGTATGAACTGAAGAAGAGAGGGGTAAGGACAAAAGAAATAAATATATATATATATACACACTTGAACTTGAAGGGATATAGCAAGAGAGGATGACAAGTCTATTATTGCCGTGTTTGAACAGAATAATTTGTAGTCTTTTATTGCCGTTTTTAAATATAATAATTTGTGGTCACAGCTGATATTATACAGTCTATATACTCAAGAAACATTTATTTAACACCAGCGTAATGAACGAGAATTGCTCTCCGCCACCAAGCCACACTCTTTAGACACATAAATGAAACCAGCCTAATGTATCAGAATCTGTCTCCTCCGCTACACAGACAGATATGATCCCGATCTTGTAGAAGAATAATTATAAAATTTTTTCGAATTCTTAATTTTTCAAAATTAAAATTATTTTAATTATATAAAATGATTAACAAATAAATCATAATAAAACATAAATCTTAATTCGTACCTTATTCCGAAACTTGATCATATTCTTATCGAATCTCTTAAATCATTTTTAAAACTGATCTATTTCAACTACCGTAACTATACAAGTCTCTAACTTCTAATAGTATATATAAAACAAATTGATAGAACTTTATAATTCTTATAGAGATAGTTAAGTAAGAAACGCTAGCTGCATTACAGCTTAAGCTTATTTATAATCAGTTTTGGACATTGTAGTCTAGTTGAAATTCAATCCTAATTTCAATTAAACCAAATAATTCTAATTAAATACCAGTTATTTCCAAATAACATTTAATATCTCATATTGATCCTTATTTATTAAATATCTCATATTTAATCGTAAAGTTTCTCAAATTTTATAATCAAGTCTAGCTTGATTAAACTATCTTTGCTCTCTTCAACCCGTTACTTTTTTGAGATCTATTAGATTGTCAAATATATTAGCAATGATTATAAATTACAATTAAAATTAGATAAAATAAAACTCATTTTTATTTAACTTTAATTCTCTAATTAAATAATTTATAATCATAGATCACGATTGACATCTAATAACACATCATGACTACCTAGATATTTAGGAATTTCAAAGTAATTTTGACTAACCTTTTGTGCATGATTTTTTTTATAATTCAATCATTTCATCATATAATGTTCTGATTAGACTTAGAGCATGAAATCAATGTTTACTCTATTTTAAATTCAATCATATTAGTTTTCCTCCATTAGTTATTGATTCAATTAATGACATTTGTAGACTATTTGCAAAATTTCATTTCAATTTTGGTAAAGGATTTCTCGAATCAATACTAATTGAGAATAACATAACATTATCCCTACTTACTTTAGGGTGATGAATCATATATCTTGATCACTCAACTTTCTCCATACAGTTTATATTACATTTAATGACTACTAAATGAGCTATCCATGATTAGAATAGGTTATAAATAGTATTAAAACATAACAATCCCTATAGACGATAATTTTAGAGACTTCAAGTCAAATGATCACCTATACAGTCATCATAATGAGAAGTTACACAGACATATAATTAATGTTTCAAATGGATTTTTCATATTGGGTTAGTTCAGTAAACTTATTTTCTAATAAGCATCCACATATTTATTTAAGTATCTTTATACTTTAGTCTGTGAGATTGACTACTTCCTTCATAAAGAAAAACATAATATGTGATAATATCTAGCCTTAATAGAACAATGATTAGAAACAATTTAGAAATAATACATAATCTTATAATTATAATCTCATTATAATTTCATTTGCAATATATAATTATCTCATAGACTTTATCATATATATTTAAACATGTACAAGATAAACAATTGTTTAAGTATTATATACAAGATAAAGAATGCCTATAACTGATCGATTTGGTTTCTTACAATGCTGTTATTTTGACTTGGATAGTTGTCTGTAGAAGTAAAAAAGTTTGTTTCTTTGATTTTACTTCTGGGTTTGTTGTGCTTCATTGCTACAACTCTAGTAAGCTCTTGGATCCCATCTGAGCTTTGCTGCGAAGGCCAGCGCTTTTGGGTGGGGTGAGTGTGGTGTTGTTGTTGTTGATTTCTCATGCAAGAAATATACCCTGCGTTTGCTTGCTGTCCCCATGGGTGGGGACGGAAGACGGGGACAGAAAAATTCTGTCCCCGACGTGTTTGCTTGCTGTCCCCACCAATTTCTGTTCCGACTCCGGAGACGGAGACATAAAATTTTCGTTCCTCTCAAAACCAGAGGACAAAAAACTGGGGACGGAGACGGAAACAAAACACACACATAAATTTACAAGAAAACCCCTCCCCATGAATATTTTAATTATATTATTAGTTAATTATAA
>JAOTJB010000005.1:22501397-22512870 GCA_027123815.1 Erythroxylum minutifolium
AACATTTAATATCTCATATTGATCCTTATTTATTAAATATCTCATATTTAATCGTAAAGTTTCTCAAATTTTATAATAAAATCTAGCTTGATTAAACTATTTTTGCTCTCTTCAACCTGTTATTTTTGTGAGATCTATTAGATTGTCAAATATATTAGCAATGATTATAAATTATAATTAAAATTAGATAAAATAAAACTCATTTTAATTTAACTTTAATTCTTTAATTAAATAATTTATAACTATAGATCAAGATTGACATCTAATAACACATTATGACCACCTAGATATTTAGGAATTTTAAAGTAATTTTGACTAACCTTTTTGTGTATGATTTTTTTATAATTCAATCATTTCATCATATAATGTTCTGATTAGACATAGAACATGAAATTAATGTTTACTCTATTTTAAATTCAATTATATTAGTTTTTCTTCATTAATTATTGATTCAATTAATGACATTTGTAGATTATTTGCAAAATTTCATTTCAATTTTGATAAAGGATTTCTCGAATCAATACTAATTGGGAATAACATAACATTATTCCTAATTACTTTAGGATGATGAATCATATACCTTAATCACTCAACTTTTTCTATATGGTTCATATTACATCTAATGACTACTAAATGAGCTATCCATGAAAAGAATAGATTATAAATAGTATTAAACATAACAATCCCTATAGACAATAATTTTAGAGACCTCAAGTCAAATGATCACCTATACAGCTATTATAATAAAAAGTTCCACAGACATATAAGTAATGTTCCAAATGAATTTTTTATATTGGGTTAGTACAGTAAACTTATTCTCTAATAAGCATCCACACATTTATTTAAGTATCTTCATATTTTAGCATATGAGATTGACTATTTCCTTCTTAAAGAAAAACATAATGTATGATAATATCTAGCCTTAATAGAATAATGATTAGAAACAATTTAGGGATAATACATAATACAATACGAATCTCATAATTATAATCTCATTATAATTTTATTTGCAATATATAATTATCTCATAGACTTTATCATATCTATTTAAACATGTACAAGATAAACAATTGTTTAAGTATCATATGCAAGATAAAGAATTAGTATAACTAATCGGTTTGGTTTCTCACAATGCTGTTATTTTGACTTGGATAGTTGTTTGTAGAAGTGAAAAAGTTTGTTTTTTTTATTTTACTTCCACGTTTGTTGTGCTTCATTGCTACAACTCTAGTAAGCTCGTGGATCCCATCTGAGCTTTGTACTTTTGGGTGGGTGGGTGTGTGTTGTTGATTTCTCATGCAAGAAATATAAGGAACAAAGGTCAATCTTAATTAGAGGACAATAAGCTCCATCCAAGTTTAGAAAGAGATTTCTAAAATAATAATGCAAAAAGTAAATATTACAGTGCTATTTGTATTTGGAGTAAAAAGTGTACATTAACTTTCCATTTATAATTACATTATAAAGTATATATTTTTCTCTAGAAACTAATTTTAAGCAGTTTATTAGATATATATATCGTTTTTAATTAATTTAGGACGAAAGCCCCCACTTTGGGCCAAACGTGGTGGGCGCGGGGGTGGGGCACTAAATTAAATTAAAGAGTTTCCAACGCACGCTACGCAAGTTGTCGTGTCAAGGTTCAACAGCTCTTTTATTTGAACTATTACATGGACAATTTTGTCCTTCTTTGCTTTTCACTCCTCGCCAGTCGCCAGTGCCGCTCTCCCTTTTCTTTTAAACAAAAACAAATTCAACTTACCCTTCAGTCAATCAGCTGTCCTCTCGTTGAATTGTTTTAAATGTGATACACTACTTAAATGACTCGAACGGTACAAAACGATCAAACATTTTGTCAGGTGAAATTATTTGTCACTTTACAGGCTAAAAATGAAATTGTGTATTATTGTATCATTTTAAATTTGACGTGTTTGTATAATTTTTACTGAACGTTGTCACGTTATCATTAAAATTGCTATTAAAATTTTATTATTCAAACAATCAAACCATAATTTAATTATTCTTTAAACCAATGATTATATGAAAATATTGTCATTTTTCAAAGAAAATTGTAGCTTACCTGATGTATCTTATGATAATATTATTGTATCCTCAACTGAATTTTAATTTGGAATTATAATTAATAATTATCTTACATTTTAATGAAAAAATATACCATAAGGTATTGATTTCATGTTTATTAAAATTTATTATATTATTCACTTTTAAATATTAGAGAATTAGAAAGAGATTTTATCTAATTATTATAGTATATTAAAAAAACAAATTATACAATTTCATCTAATCGTTGCCTTTTCTTTTTTAGCATTTTAAATTCATGTTTTTTTTTCTTAGGAGGTATTTTAGGCAGATCTTAATTATAGGAAGACACTTTTAAGTTATTCATACCTAGACTAATCCTTGCTCTAACTCCAAGTTTTAAATAGCTACATACATGAAAAAAGTTTGAACCCGTGATCTCACTTAAGCTAAAAGAGTCTCTTACCAACTCACCGGTGTTTTGGAATTCTTTTGAATTCATTATTTAATCTGAAAAGTAAAAAGTTTCACTGTAGTAAGGTTATGATTGTCATTGAGCAATAATAGAAAATAAGAAAAAGAAATTCAAACATAAACAGTAAGAACCTCTCTTCCAACGGTCATATATCCCTCGGTCGTCCTCCTACTCATCACCATCTTCTTCCCTCTTCCCAACTTTACATTCAAATCTCAAATCTCTCTCTCTCTCTCTCTCTCAACATTAACAAAAGGCATTGACAACATTCGGAAGAACCATGAGAACAATTGGCGACATCAGCAACAACAATGGCTTCCTCGGAACCATATCCGCTTCCTCCATTCGCGGTCTCCTTCCACGGTCCAAGCGCAGACATAACTCTTCAAGTTCCAAGCTTTTCGATTCTTTCGACACCGAAAACGCTCACCCCAACATCAACATCAGTGACCCTCCTTTGTCTCCTTCAATACCCAAGTTTTTACCTACCAAATCTGTCCCAACCATCAACGAAGCCGCCGCATCTGATGACCATTGTGAAATGGCCCACCCGCAGGTTAAGGTAATTTGCTTAAAGACGAAGGATTATAAAAGAAAATGAGCCGCTTTGTTTTTCAATGAGTTCTCTTCGTTTTTGTGCGATGTTTTGCTAAGATGGACTTGAATTCATGGGTTTTTGTGTACATGATGTGGTTCTTGTGGTTATTAAAAACTTTTTCAGGAAGACATGAGTGGAAACAGTAAAGAACTGGCAACTTCAGATCCACCTGTGAAGGTTTGCTTAACCGTGAATTATCTTGTTGCAGATGAATTTGATATGGTGTTTATGTTGGATTCTGAAACTAAAGTTGTTAGCTTTTCCTTTTGTTGCGGCTTGTTTGCATGGAAAAAGGTTGTGGTACGAATTAGACCTGCAAACGATGACGAGAGAGCGAGGGATGAAAGTGTGAGAAAAGTGGCTTGGGATACATTGTCGATTCGTGATCGCAAGTTTACATTTGATGGGGTTCTTGATTCGAGTTCTAACCAGGTCTGAGACTTTGATCTATCTGTCTGAATATGCAAATTAGTTAGGGTGTAGAGATTATTGAACTTGAAATTTTGTGTAGCAGGAAGATATCTTCCAGCTAGTTGGCATCCCTTTGGTTAAGAGTGCACTCTCAGGTTACAATGCTTCTATCTTGTCATACGGACAGGTAGGGTGGTAGCTTGGTAACATGTTTTGTTCATTCCTGATTATAATATGAATATAATGGGAGATTTTTGTTCAGACTGGGAGCGGAAAGACGTACACCTTGTGGGGCCCGCCAAGCTCCATGCTTGAGAAGCCTTCATCCACTAGTCAGCAGGGCATAGTTCCTCGTATCTTCCAGATGTTGTTCAATGAGATTCACAAAGTATGGATTTCTTTCTTTCCCTAGTTTAATAAATGTTCATTGAAATCAATCATAAATGATTGCCATATGTATGTAGGAGGAGCAAGAGCATGATGATTCTCAGAGAAAGCAGATTAACTATCAGTGCAGATGTTCGTTCCTTGAGGTACGTATCTTACATTCACATCACATCAAGCCAACTTTGTTTATTATGTCAATGTCATGTCTAGCTAATTCGATCAAAAACAATTGCAGATCTACAATGAACAAATAAATGATTTGCTCGATCCTGTGCAAAGAAAACTTGAGGTGCTGGACATGTCTTGCCTTAATTATTTATGAACTTTGTTCGTTCATGTGGTCAAATGAAAATTTTCTTTTTCAGATAAGGGATGACCCTAAAAATGGAATGTACGTTGAAAATTTGTCTGAGGAGTACGTGAGTAGTTACGAGGACGTAACTCAAATTTTAATCAAGGTAGGAAGACAATCACATGGCTTGTCTTTCCAGAATCGTTTCTCGTGCTTACATAGTGAACGTACGTGACTCAGGGGCTCTCAAACAGAAAAGTTGGAGCAACAAGCATTAATTCCAAGAGCTCAAGGTCCCACGTTGTCTTCACTCTAGTTCTTGAATCTTGGTGCAAGGTATAAATCTTGATTTTTTGTTGTTAGTTCATCGAGCAGGAAGTCAAATGATATCGTGAAGATATAGTAGCCCATGTTTTAGTTGTGGTGATGTACAGCGTTAGCGTAGTTAGTTGCTTTTCTTTTGTGTTTTGTTAATTTTATCACACTAACCTGCAAGGTTCATCCCAGGGGGCTTCTGCACAATGTTTCAGCAGTTCAAAAATTAGCAGGATTAACCTTGTTGATCTAGCTGGAATGGATAGAAATGCAGCTGATGATGATGATGATGCTAGACAATTTGTAAGGGAAGGAAAACATGTAAAGAAGTCTCTGTCACAGCTCGGGTATGATCCAATTATTATCTCGACAAAACCAGCTTTGCGTCTTTTTTTATAAAAAATTTTGACTTTTAAAAGCCCGACGAGAACCTCTAGCGTCGCTATTTGATGAAACTATGCTTTTTCATAATTGATCCACTTTTCTTAAATACAAGAGAGGGTCAGTTTTTCCATGCAACGACTGATTTCGTTTGCCAGGTTTTGGTACACCAAGTAAGATTTTGTTTCGTTGACTAGGAAATTGGTGAGCATGCTTGCAAGAGGAACAACTCAGGGTGAGAAATCTGAAGATATGCCATACAAAAGCTCCTGCTTAACTCATTTGCTGCAAGAATCACTCGGTGGAAATGCAAAACTTACAGTTATATGCAACATTTCCTCAGATACCAGGTACATAATGCATACTCTGGCATTCTGTTGCTGTGGTTTATTGTCTCCAATCACAGGATTCTTGGCAAGTTGTTCAACTTCGCAGAGCAGAAACAATAACTTTTATCTTATCTTTTGTAATGATGTAATTTGCTGGGATGCAGAAATGATGGGGAAACATTGAGGACACTCAGATTTGGGCAGAGAGTTAAAGCCATAAAGAATGAGCCTGTCATAAACGAAATTTCAGAGGATGATGTTAACAACTTAAGTGATCAGATTCGACAGTTAAAGGTCCAATTTTCTTAAGGAGTTTTCTGTTTTCTAACTCTTCTTGACGTAACCATGAAGCCAGACTAACTAAATTCATGGAACTGCATTTGACATTCACAGGAAGAACTGATAAGAGCAAAATCCAATGTTAGTAACGCAAGTACAGCAAATAGATACTTCAATGAGCGAAATGTACGGGAAAGCCTGAACCATTTGAGAGTCAGCCTTAACCGTTCTTTGATGTTGCCCAACAGAGATAATGATTCTGAGAATGAGGTTGACGTTGACGAGAATGATGTCAAAGAATTACATCAGCATATAGATAAGTTGTGTAGTTCTGAGAACTCAATGGCTCTATCTGACAACAGAGACTCTGTACACTTCACTTCTGTGAATCAAAGTTTTGAGACAGGTTTAATGAGTGAGGACGAAGTGACTGGTCCAGATGAATGGGAAACTAACAATTCACTGAAACAAGAGGAAAGTGTTGAATGTCAAGATGACTTTCCAAGCGATTTTAAGACCTCAAGAACTATTGATGCTGCTTCACTTAGGACTAGTATCTCATGCCGTCAATCTGCAATTCTTCAAGAGCCGACATTGTCCGAGTCACCTAAAATTTCAAATACCAGGAAAAGCTTGGTGGCTAACCTTTCGTTTTTATCAAGTCAGACCAATGTGTCCGAGAGTTCCAACAAGTCTGAAGAACTAAAAGCACAGGCACTACCTTCATTGCGTTCAAGTAGTAAAGTATTTTCAAACCCCACTGACTCCCTAGCTGCAAGCCTTCACAGAGGCTTGCAAATCATTGATTATCATCACCAGAATTCAACCCTTGACAGATCTTCAGTTTCCTTCTCTTTTGAACACTTAACATTAAAGCCTTCTCCAGAGATTGAAAGAGGCCTTGCCTTGCAAGAACTAGAAAAAGAGATGTCATCATCAGATAAAGGCTCTGCTAATATGCTCTGTGCATCTTGTCAACAAAAGTTGAATGAGAGTTCTGTTGAAGATGGGAACTCTAGCCAACCTATGACTCTAGTTGATAAAGTATGTTATTGCTTGATCCTGACCGAGTCACACCCACTTTTTGTTTAATCTCAACTCATTGCATGTATACTTTTGACTTTGTGCTTTCAGGGCGGAGACAGAAGTTTAGGAGAAGCCCGCAAAAAAGAGCAGGAACTTGAAAAAGTTTGTTTGGAGCAGGCAGTGAAAATTAAGCAGTTGAATCAGCTAGTAATAAACGTCTAATTCTGTTCGAACGTCCTAAAATTCTACGTAAAATTCATGTTTTTATTTTACTCAAATCCTTTTGTACTTCTGCAGATAGAGCAATACAAACATGGGAGAGAAAGTAGTCTTCATCTCGAGGGCATGCATGGTCAAATGGTTCTGGTTGAGGAAGCCAAAAATGAAAAATTGAAGGATCAAGACAAGGTTTATGGCCTTTGCATTCATTGAAGTAGTGTTGATTCTTTTAAGCATTTTCCTGTTATTCTGTCTTACTTGTATGAAATTTTTGCAGCTTCTGAGTCTGAAGGAGAGCAATCAGCCAGAGTTTGATAGGGAAATCAGTGAGGCATTGGATGATGGGAACTCATATTCTGATGATATGATGGAGAAGGAAGCACTTCTCAGGGAAATTCAAAATTTAAGGACTCAGTTGCAGATACATACAGGTACATCAGCCAAAAAATCAACTGACAAGCTGAGGTCCTCTTTGTTGGCAAGATCCATCCAACTGCAGAAAAGTGTTGATGCTAGACCTAGCGGTGATGAAGAGCTTGAGTTGGAGAGACAGAGATGGACAGAAATGGAAAGTGAATGGATATCTTTAACCGATGACCTGAGGATTGATCTTGAATCAAGTCGTCGCAATGCAGAGAAGGTGGAGATGGAATTGATTCTGGAGAAGAAATGCAATGAGGAGTTAAATGATGCCCTTAACAGGGCTGTCCTTGGACATGCCAGAATGGTGGAACACTATGCAGAACTACAAGAGAACCATAATGAATTGGTTGGAAAGCACCGTGCAATCATGGAAGGGATCGCAGAGGTGAAAAAGGCAGCGGTAAAAGCAGGAAGCAAAGGTCGCGCTCGCTTTGCCAGATCACTTGCAGCTGAGCTTTCTGCTCTAAGAGTGGAGAGGGAAAGAGAAAGGGACTTGCTGAAAAAGGAGAACAAGAGCCTTAGAATCCAGCTTAGAGACACAGCAGAAGCTGTTCATGCTGCTGGAGAACTTCTTGTCAGATTGAGAGAAGCTGAGCAAGCCGCCTCAGCCGCAGAGGTAAATTAATTGCATCTAAACAAACATCATTTAACTACACTAATAAGAATGCAATTCTTATATATAATTTGGTCCTTGTGTGTGTCCACTCTCAGGAAAACTTTACTAATGCACAGACAGAGAATGACAAGTTAAAGAGGCAAATTGAGAAGCTGAAAAGAAAGCATAAGATGGAAATGATAACAATGAAACAATACCTTGCAGAAAGCAGATTGCCAGAATCTGCATTGAAACCACTATACCCTCAGGATTCTGAAGTAGCACAAAGTACAATTCCGGATGATGATGAAGCATGGAGAGCAGAATTTGGAGCAATATATCAAGACCATTATTAATTCTTTATCACCCTCCGGATTCTGATGTTGCTGTTGATTTTTCTGAGTGTACAAAATGCTAAAATGGATTTTCAAGGTTAATTTTATCTCACGTCATTTTTCTTTTCATGCCAGTGCTACCAATTACATTGAACTGGGCCACATTTGTCATTTAGAAAATAATCATAATAAAAGTAGTGATATTAAGTTCCACTGTGACGGCGCCGTATTCGGGCAAAAACTGTTTTTGTTGTTATCAAATAAACCCTTTACTGACAGAGACAATGGCAACGTTGGATTCTCCAAAACCCTGCTCCTCTGATTGCGATCTCCAAGAGACTAACCCCAACCCCAAGTACGAGTCTTCCAATGCATTGGTACCTACTATACAATCCACTACTCCAGCCGTTTGCCTCCTCCACTTCGCCGGCGACTCCACCAGCGGTGCCGTCATGGGCTCCATATTCAGCTTCGGTTCTCTCTCAGACATCTAATTTTCATTTTTTTGTGGGGTTTTGGTGGGCTCTTCAAAGGGGTTGTTTTGGTCTCTGGTTTTGTGACCGCAAAATTTACTGATATTGGTTGCTTGTCAAGCTCGAGCTTTCTTTTTACTTGTTATGGGTATTTTCCAATTGCTGGAAAGCTTGCCACTATGAGTTACTATGTCAATTGCATGGTTCATTATGGGTGATTGTATAGGCTGCAATGGATTCTTATGGATTATATTTCATGACAACTTTTTTCTTATATCTAATTCCTGCTAAAGGAGGTGGCTTTTTGCCTCTAGATGCGTTCCTTTCCATTATCTTAAGGTGCTGAGAGAAGGAAACTGAGTTTAAGATCGTAGCCTATTCAGCACGAGGAGGTTGCTTGAACAATTATCAGTGCTTGGTTTTCCGGTGCTGAACCATAATCATGTTTTTTATTGCCTTAGTGTCCTCGAAGCGAAATTTAGTACAAATAGCTAGATTTTTGTCTTCGCCTACAAAAATGAAAGATTTTTTATAAGGAAAAACAGGCTATGTTAGAAGCAATAATAAGTTTTCTGACTTGCGCATTCGTTTTGGACTTGAAGTTACTCAAATTCTTGTTCTCTTATTAAATGTAATGATTCCACTTCAGTGTGTGTGCACAAAATTTGAAGGTAAGAGTGTGCAAGTGATGCAGTTTTTATGATAATTGGGTAGAGAAGAGTTAGAAGTTGCAAACTAATTTTAAAATTTTTTTTGAAAATTTAAATTTAAAAATTTTGCAATTTAGTCCATGAACTTTTTAATTTTTCCGGTATTTAGCCGGTATTAGCCGGTACCAACTGGTATTTGAACCTGATACCAAAATTTATATTTTGGTACCGTTTTCCGATCGGTACGGTACGAAATTCAAAATATTGCATCTAAAAACTAATTCAACTAACTCTTCTTGAATTCTTTAAACCGATTCTTTATGTCGTTGCATGGCTTGCATGTATGCTGAAGACACCTCCTGTCTGAATTTCTGAGACATTCCTTCTACATACTCCTCCTTGGATCAGAAATTCGGCTTTTGAATTCCCACCAATTTTCTCAACTGTTCGAATCTTGAAACATGAAATCCTTTTGTAAACAAATCTGCCACTTGATCCTCCGTATGAATATACTTAAGCTTCAGCTCCCCTTCTTGTTGTATATCCCTTAGATAATAATATTTGAGCTTAAAATGTTTTGTTTTACCATGGAAGACCGAATTCATTGAAATAGATATTGCCACTTGATTATCAATGTATATCACTGTAGCAGTTGTCAAATGAATATGCAAATCCACAAGTAATTTTCTAACCCATATAACCTGCTTTGCCACTGCCGTTGCTGCAACCAATTCAGCTTCTGCTGTTGAGAGTGCCAACAACTCCTGCTTCTTTGAGGTCCATGAGAAATACGCTGAACCCAACGTTAAGCAAAACCCAGTCGTACTTTTTATATCCTTTGTTGCTCCACCCCAGTCGCTATCTACATAACACATGAGTTCGCACCTCCCTGTCCTCTCATACACCAGACCATGTTTGACTGTCTCTTTGAGATACCTTAACACCCTCTTCACAGCAACTAAATGTTGCTTTCTTGGATCACTCAAATATCTGGAAAGTACACTAACAGAATACAGAATATCTGGTCTAGTTGCTGTAATGTACATTAAACAACCCACCATACTTCTGTAATTCTTTCTGTCCACCTTGTCTCCATCTTCCTTCTTTATCAACTTTTCTTTTGGAGAGATTGGAGTCGATACTTGCTTACACTGATCCAAATTAAATCTCTTCAACACATCGCAAATATACTTCTTCTGACTTACTATTATAAATCCTTCACGCTGAAGTATCTCCATCCCCAAAAAATATTTCATCATTCCCAGATCAATCATTTTGAAGGTTCTATGAAATTGGTGTTTCAAAGACTCTATCTACTCTTTTGAACTTCCAGTTAGCATCAGGTCATCCACATAAATTGAGACTACTGCTATATCACTTTATTGTATCCTTACATAAAGTGTTGGTTCACTGCAACTTTGCTTGAATTTAATTTCTAGGAGGAAAGCATCAATTCTGGAGTACCAACACCGAGGAGCTTGCTTCAACCCATAAAGGGCCTTGTTAAGTTTATACACACATTCTTCCCTTCCTTTTATCACGAACCCTTCTGGTTGTTGGACATAAATCTCTTCTTGCAAAACACCATTGAGGAAGGCGGATTTTACATCCATTTGATGTACCTTCCACCCTTTCTCAGCTGCAAGCGCCAATAAGAGCCTGATTGTCTCAATCATTGCTACTGGAGCAAATGTCTCCCCAAAATCCACTCCTTCAACTTGTGCATAACCCTTCACAACTAACCTGGCTTTGAACTTATTTACAGAACCATCAGGATTCAACTTAGTTTTAAATACCCATTTCAACCAAATGGCTCTCTTATTTGGTGGTTTATCTACCAAAATCCATGTTTCATTCTTGTTAATCATAGACATTTCTTTCTTCATAGCTTTAAGCCACTTCAGATTTTTCAAGGCTTCCTGAACTCTTGAAGGCTCCAGTATTGCTTTATTACTCCTTTCATAAATTTCTGCCAGGCTTCTTGTCCCTCTCACTGGCACATGGTCATAATCATCGTCTAAAATTTCTGGAGTGAGCTCCTCCTCAGAATTCCATCCATTCTGCTCGTGCTGTATCTCTTGATCTCCTTCTTCTCTTGGTTCTACCTCATCCTCACCATCATGGTTATTTGAATTATTTGTTGCTAATGGGATGTCTGAAGGCAATATAAATGTTTGCCTTACGTCCCCATTTTTCTCCTTTTCTCCAGACCAATTCCAGTGCTCATTCTCAAAGAAATGCACAT
>JAOTJB010000005.1:22512970-22531225 GCA_027123815.1 Erythroxylum minutifolium
CAAATTCGACCAACGGCAAATGATCATCCCATGCTCCTCTGAAATCCATAACACATAAGTTCGCACCTCCCTGTCCTCTCATACACCAGACCATATTCGACAGTCCCTTTGAGATACCTTAACACCCTCTTCACAGCAACTAAATGTTGCTTTCCTGGATCACTCAAATATCTGGAAAGTACACTAACAGAATACAGAATATCTGGTCTAGTAGCTATAATGTACATTAAACAACCCACCATACTTCTGTAATTCTTTCTGTCCACCTCGTCTCCATCTTCCTTCTTTATCAACTTTTCTTTTGGACAGATTAGAGTCGATACTTGCTTACACTGATCCAAATTAAATCTCTTCAGCACATCGCAAATATACTTCTTCTAACTTACTGTTATACATCCTTCACGCTGAAGTATCTCCATCCCAAAAAAAAATTCATCATTCCCAGATCAGTCATTTCGAAGGTTCTATGAAATTGGTGTTTCGAAGACTTTATCTGCTCTTCTGAACTTCCAGTTAGCATCAGGTCATCCACATAAATTGAGACTACCGCTATATAACTTTGTTGTACCCTTACATAAAATGTTGGTCCACTGCAACTTCGCTTGAATTTAATTTCTGGGAGGAAAGCATCAATTCTGGAGTACCAATACCGAGGGTCTTGCTTCAAACCATAAAGGGCCTTGTTAAGTTTATACACACATTCTTCCCTTCCTTTTATCACAAACCCTTCTGGTTTTTGGACATAAATCTCTTCTTGCAAAACACCATTGAGGAAGGCAGATTTTACATCCATTTGATGTACCTTCGACCCTTTCTTAGCTGCAAGCGCCAATAAGAGCCTGATTGTCTCAATCCTTATTACTAGAGCAAATGTCTCACCAAAATTCACTCCTTCAACTTGCGCATAACCCTTCACAACTAACCTAGCTTTGAGCTTATTTACAGAACCATCAGGATTCAACTTAGTTTTAAATACCCATTTCAACCCAATGGCTCTCTTATCTGGTGGTTTATCTACCAAAATCCATGTTTCATTCTTGTTAATCATAGACATTTCTTCCTTCATAGCTTCAAGCCACTTCAGATTTTGCAAGGGGTTCCTGAACTCTTGAAGGCTCCAGTATTGCTTCATTACTCCTCTCATAAATTTCTGCCAGGCTCCTTGTCTCTCTCACTAGCACATGGTTATAATCATGGTCTAAAATTTCTGGAGCGAGCTCCTCCTCAGAATTCCATCCATTCTGCTCGTGCTGTATCTCTTGATCTCCTTCCTCTCTTGGTTCTACCTCATCCTCATCATCGTGGTTGTCTGAATTATTTGTTGCTAATGGGATGTCTGAAGGCAGTATAAATGTCTGCCTTACGTCCCCATTTTTCTCCTTTTCTCTAGGCCAATTCCAGTGCTCATTTTCAAAGAAATGCACATCCCTACTTACTTTTACTCTCTTCTAATCTGGATAAAATAATCTGTATCCTTTACTAACTTCAGAATACCCCACAAAGATCGCAGGTTCGGTTTTACCATCAAGTTTATTCCTTCTGGCTTGAGGAATAAGAGCACAACAGAGCGATCCGAATACTTTCAAGTTCCTCAGTTTTGGCTTGACACCATGCCACATCTCATGCGGTTTCTTGTCCTCAAGAGCACGAGTGTGCAATCTGTTTAGCATGAAGTAGGCAGTTGATGCAACTTCTGCCCAAAATTCCTTCGGAAGCTTCTTCTCCTCCTGCATACACCTTGCCATTTCCACCACGGTTCTGTTTCTTCTCTCCACAACCCCGTTTTGCTATGGAGTGTAGGGCGTGGTAAGTTGATGCTTGATGCCTGTAGTTTTACAAATCAACTCAAATTCGTTAGAAGTGAATTCTGAGCCATTGTCTGTTCTCACAGACTTAATGCTCAGACCAGTTTGGTTTTCTATCAAAGCTTTATGCTCCCGAAACACTCTTGCTACCTCTCCCTTGCTTTTAAGACAAAATATCCACGAGTACCTCGAATAATCATCTATGATCAACAAGAACTATCTGCTCCCATTCAAGGATGATACAGGCATAGGACCGCATACATCCATATGGAGTAACTGAAGTTTCTCTTCAGCCCTCCAGTTTGATTTCAAGAAAGGTGTACGTGTTTGCTTACCCATCTTGCAAACCTTACATTTAGTGTGATCGTATGGGATTGATGGTACGTCCTCGACCATGTTTTTCTTCTTTATTGCTTCCAATCCCTTCATATGATAGTGCCCGAGTCTTCGATGCCAAAGATCTGACTCGATGGTGTCACTCACTAGTGCCTCCTGTTGCATCTCTTCAGGTCTCATAGAGAAGCTCTTGTTCCTCATTAGAGTGCTCAGGATTTCCTGGCCAGCTCTATCAAAAACTTTGCAAACATTGGATTCAAAGTGAACAGACATACCTCTTTTGATCAACTGAGCTACACTTAAAAGGTTATGTTGAATCTTGGGCACATAAAGAACATTAGAAATGATCTTGACACCTTTCTTGGTGACAATTTCCACTTCACCTTTCCCTTCTACTCAGATGCAATCTCCATTTCCAAGCTTCACATTTGCCTTCACTTCTTGATTCAAGGACTTGAATAATCTTGGATAAGGAGACATATGACTCGTACATCCACTATCAATCAGCCAGTCAGATGGATATGCTTTAGCAAGATCGCCAGTGACTACAAAAAGCTGCTCTTCTTCTTTTTCAGTGACTTGCACGTTTGCAGCAGCTCGTGTAGACTGCTTCTTGCAAATTGCCTCCATGTGCCCTTTCTGATGACACCTTCTACATTCAACGTCTGGCCTCTTCCAGCACCTGAAAGTAAGATGATTAGACTTACCACAGTGAGGATAAGGATTATACTTATTCGCCTTGTCTCCTCCTGCATTTTTACTTCCATCTTTCTGGTCTGATTGCTCCTTCTTTGAATTTGAGCCATTCTTGTTTCTTTTCTTCTTCTTCTTTTCCTGATACCCAATCTTAGTAGACGCCTTATATACCCCTTCTGCTGTCTTAGATTTTCTCATCAGATGCCTATGCTCTTGAGCCTGCAAAGCGCTCATGACTTCCGTAAGCTTAATTTGTCCAATATCTTTGGAGTTTTCAAGAGAGACAATTGTGGCTTCATATTTCTTAGGCACCGACACCAACAACTTCTGAACTAATCTTTGATCTTTCCCCTAAGAGCCTAACTTGGTCCGCAAGTTGAATCAGTCTCTCACTAGAGGTCTTAACTGATTCATCTTCCTTCATCTGCATTCTGTCGAATTCTATCAACAGATTCAGTACTTTCATATTTTTCACCTTCTCGTCACCCTCATATTCACTCTTCAAGAAATCCCAAATCTCCTTCGCAGAGCCAAGTCCCATGATCCGAGTGAAAATTGAAGGTGCTATAGACTGGTATAAGCAAGATTTAGCTTGGGCCTTCTTCGTCACCCTCTCCCTTAACCATCTTAACTGAGCAATCGGTGCATCTTCAGCTAGAACCTCGACCGCATAGTCTTCGTCAATAGGCTCCCACAGATCTTATCCTTGCAGGTATGCTTCCATCTTGATGGCCCAGATCTGATATCCTTCTCCATTGAAGATCGCAGGCTGCAAACTCTGAGTTGAACTCTCAGCCATCTCTGAGTACTCCTCTCTCGTAGTCGCAGCTTAAACAAGAAAGGGTTAATTTTTTTTGAGCCAAGATCCTGGCTTACACCCTCATAGATCCCTTAAGAATCTAGCTCTGATACCACTTTGTTGTTATCTATCTATCATACACAAAACTAGAGCCTTTACTACTGGAATTTTGGAGGACGAAGTTTAGAGAGAGAAAGTGTAGTGAAACAGAGGCAAACAGAGTAAGTTTTTCAAGGACTCAACAACACGATGAGATTTCTTCTAGTTTTATTCAATATCAAAGAATAAACGTATATCTGTATATAACTTCTGTAAAGTCACAACATTTATAACATCTCAATTTCCTAACTACCATCTAACAACTAATTCAACTAACTCTTCTTGAATTCTTTAAACCGATTCTTTACGTCGTTGCATGGCTTGCATGTATGCTGAAGACACCTCTTGTTTGAATTTCTGAGGCATTCCTTCTACAGGAAGGCAGTTCTCAGTAATGTTTCAAGCCATTTGTGCCTAACATTCTTCTGTGCATTGTTTTGCCAAATTTATTTCTCAGTAGTCTTTTTAGCTATGTATGCTATGAGTAATCTACACCATGCACTTCTCCATTTTCTAGCCACCAAGATTAATTACGTTTCATCATTGCCTCTTCAGACATTTGCCGTTTTATCTGGAGTGCATAGTTTGGTTGTCTGCATTTTGAAGAGACTGTGAGGAAAGGATGATAGTATGAGATGCTAAATATAGAACTTCATCATTCACATTAGACGACTAGTTACAGAATGGAGTATGCTTTCTCTTTTTGCAGTCATCAATGCCGGAGTAGCTGGATGTTGGTCTTGCTCTAAGTTTTCCAGGTATTTAATTTTGAGTTGGTAATGGAATGATTAGATAATTTGAGTTTTCTGCTTTACCAAGAAAAAGAGGGTGATCCATGTCGTTCAGGCCTGTGTTCTTTGGCTTTATTTGTATTTGTGCAATCAGTTATCAAGCCTATTAGCCTTCAGTGTGCAATCTCTCTTTGAATGGATCGGTTTCAATGTCCTGATGAATTTCTCAAAGACTGTTCATTATGCAGGTGCACTTCAGGCACTTCTTCAAAGTTGCCTAACATTTGGGGCATTCTCTTTTATCATTGAAGGTCTTAACAAGCAGCAACCAGCATTTGCTCATTCATCGGGAGCAAGAATCAAGCACAAACACCAGATGCTACGGCGTCCATCAGCTCTCCTCAACTCCCCTTCTAGATGAACTAAAAGGAGCCTTCTCCTTTTTCTGCAACTCCCTAAAGAAATTCAAAAGCAGCCATTTTCTCTCTATTCATCGATACGTCTTGTTTAGTTGCTTTCTGTGGATTATTTTCCTCATAAATCAATAGGCTTCATTATGAAGCTTGTTTGCGAATAACAAAATGTCTTAGACAGGCATTGCAAGTTCTATATGTTACGCTTCTCTTTATACCGTGCCAAACAACTGAGGCTAGTTAGTAAGAGGCTGAGATGTCTTAAATCTTTTTCTTTGCTTTTATGAAAGAATTGATGAAAAGGGCCATCGAGTTGCCTGTGGTGCGGTACTACTTGTAGATCCCCACATTATTTGCAGCAATGACCAACGAAGAACAATTTACTCGTATATAAAGTCAAAAAATCTTGAATCCTATAGTTTTTTATTTAATAAATTTCTCACCCGAAAACGTGGGTATATAGTTTTACTTTTAGAATCAAGTATTCTACTTCCACAACATATTATCCTACCGAATGATTGAAACTTTTTCCTTTGCCACATAAGTCGCAGTTAAGCTTGACTTCACTCGGCACTCAAAACTACTCAAGAGTCCACAACAGGATGTGTAGACAGCATTCATTCTCCTCAGAATATTTGCCGCGTATATACCCAAAAAACAAAAAAACTCATTTTAAAAGATCAACTAGGAACGCTTTGGAGATCCTCCACCAAAGCCAGTCAGCTGTGACGCCTTATGGCTGTTTCCAACATAGTGAACACGAGGCAAGGAGGGTTAATTCAAATCATGAACACCAGGCATGTAGAGTGCAACTTTATATGTGGGTTATAACGAGAAAGGAAATTCTATATTGGCATAAACCAATCAAAATTGCATTTGGAGTATTCAGGACATATAGAACAAGATCACCAACGGATCCATGTATCAGTAAGGTACCAAGAATTCACTAGCTATTCAAGCTTATCCAGCAACACACGGACCTGGCGCTCCCATCTCCAAAAGTGTCAGCGAAAGAATCTCTGCTATTCAAAATTTTCCCACAAATATAAAAACATCTCAAAGCATCGTCATCCCCGTGCCTGTGGCCCAAGTTGCCTTTTTGCCTAAATAGCGCTCGTGTGATACAACTACACCATCCTCCACCTAATTTTATCAAGTTTCGACATCTGCATTTGTAGACTTCAGATCATGCCTTTATCCCTCTGGATAAACCCTCCACATTAAGTTGTCAGGTCACCGAGAATGCTCTTAGAAGTATTTGCAGAACAGAACTCAACCACTCATCTAGGTGTATGCTTACTGTATCTTGAACAGACTTTTAAGTTTAACAACCAACCTCCACTCCTCAATAGAGAGATCATCCTGTACATAAGAAGTTATATAAACAACTACAATAGTTATTGGAAGAAACAAGTTTAACTGAGATCCCATCATCCAAAAAAATAATCAGCTAAACTTGATTTTTCAGGCAAACTTACCCGATAATTAGCTTTAAGTATGTCAATTGACCTTCTTGAGATATGGCTGACAAGTTCATCTTCATGATCGAAATGTCTGCCAAACATCTTCTGCTGCTCCTCAGCATTTGTGCCAACAATCTGTGAAATCACACAATTCGGGAAGAGAGTAAGCCCAATACTAACCACCATTATGAGCCGAATATACTTCCTTGGTGGTTAACATAAGAAATCCAGGCATATTTAAGATGGTTATACCTTGATGGCCACCTTCTGTCCCTTCTTGGCAAAATCAACAGGCTTGTGGTTATTCTCAACGGAGGCAATTCGGCCAATGTCAATAAATTCTCTTTGAGGAATACAAATAGGGGTGCCAACCTGTTGACAAAGCCCATACGTTGACGGGGTGCCAGAAATAATTGCAACAAGAAGTCAATTACCAGGCTACAAAAAATTACCAAATGACAAAATCCTGAATCTCTAGGATACTATTAACCTACATACAAGTATAGCAATAACTTCTAGAATCCCTGGGTTTCTAGGACATTAAACTACATAAAAGAATGCAAACAATACCAAAGATTCCGACAACCACCCATAAAAGATGTATTATTAATATGGTGAAACGGAAGGCCTAGGCACCATTATCCCACGCAAAATAAGAAAGAAAATTACTATCAAGGCAAAGCAACATGAATCATTATAGTAATCCATGTGAAAACAGAGGTGAAAACAGAGATGAACACAGTATCGTAAGCTATCTGAAAGAGTTCCGAACAGTTGCACCCTATTTGGTAAGATACTAAACATGGTCAAATCATCAGAAAAAAGATGTAAGACAGTCATTCTATGTATATGGTTGTGCTGTGTGGAAATAGTAATTCAGACACTTCAATGCACCAGTCAAGGAGCAGAAAGGTAAGATTATACAGAAAACACACCTTTACTATGCCTTCAACAACATCAACACCAAGTACAATTGGATCTTTCTTGTTGAAAATGCAATTTGGTAAAATTTTAAGAACACATGGGAACACTGCCTCATCAGCAGCTTCCTTCTTCTTTTCTTCCTTCAGGTTGTCAATGTAAGCCTTGAACTGGTCAAATAAGTGATAAATGATATCAGCAATGAAAATTTTCACACCCAATTCATCCGCAAGTTCCCGAGCCTCAGGTGTCACTTTAACATCAAATGCCAAGATTGTGGCATACTCCTTTTTTTTCTCAAGCATCACACTGGCCTTCATAACATCCTTCTTATGCACAGGGCCTATACCAATTCCACTTACAGGAATGCTCACTGCTGGGGATTTTAAAAACTCCAACAATGCTTCCAAGGAACCAAGGGTAGATGCCTGTACATACACTCCCTCGCCACTTTTATCGATTCGACTCATGACTGACTTCATGTCCTCCATTGCTGATTCCTTGACATCTTCCAAGTCATCATCTGGCCCTACCACATATAGACCCGTACCAGCAATAGCATGCTCAAGGCCCTGCATTTGAAAAGAAATGCCAACAGTACTATGCTGTTATAACTTCATGACTATCAAATCCACAATTTGTGATGCATAAGAAAGTCAAGGATACTGTATGCATGAACCAAGATTTCTAAGATTCCATTGCTATTGTCTGTTAAATATCAATTACCTGTGCTGTGATCTTGATCCCCTGTGCAGCCTTTATTTCTTTATGGTGAAGATATGTACCCTGATATCAGAACACAAGAGAATTACTGCGCCATACTAGTAATGTTGAAATAAGGGGAAAGTATATACAGTAAGATAACCCAAAAACTTGATAAATCAACATTTACATTTCTCCAGAGGCCAGAAAGCAAGGCAATAAAGAAATCTTAGGAGGTCAGAACACCACAAATAACACAAGAAAACATTCCAACTTACCCAATTTGAGTAAAACTATCAGAACTAGAAAATGGAAGCCAAAAAAAAAAAAGAAGATAACTTGTAATATCATAATTTTTACGGAAGCAAAAGTCAGACTGAACAATTGGTAGTCAAGAGAGGCCAAAATCAAAGCAGAAATTGCTACAAACTCCACAAGCGAGGTCCATGGAAATCCACTTAAGTGCCCACACAAGACCCAAGACATTTCACCAATTATAAACATTATGAGGTTCTTTCTGTAACATGATTCTTTCATTTCCTATAGTATGTCATTTGGAGCACAGGAGGAAAGCAGTCAGCCATTTAACACGTTAAACTCATCGTTGCAAATACTCTGCCAGACCTGGTTTTGGATTTTGTTTTAGTACAGTACCAGTACCAGTCAATATCTGATATCATTTCAGATAATCTTTTAAAATTATAAAATAGTTCCTAAATTTATAAAATTATAAAATATGCCTTCAATATACCATTTCTGGTTTTTAATCTACATTCCAGCTGATGGATTGTGCCAAAGATGAAAGAAGTAAAATAGGAAAAATAATAGAAAGCATGAAAGCTAGTAGCCTTCAATGCGTAGCAATTGCTCAGAGGACAATTGCCGAAAATGACCTGAAGAATCAGATTAATAATGCTGCAGAACAAAAGCTACAAGAAGATGGTTTGAGTTTGTCAGTGATTAAGAACCATGTAGATTTGGGACTAAGAAAGCCATCGAACCTTGAAAAGCCACAGGAGTGAACATAAAAATGATAACAGGAGACAACACTTTCACTGCAAGAGCTATAGCTAGAGAATATGGAATACTAGAGCTCAAGAATGATGAAGAAATGGTGATAGAAGGTGCTGAACACCCATAAACAGAGAATGGAAATAGTAGACAAAATATGCGTTATGGCAAGGTCATCACCGTTTGATAAACTTCTAATGGTACAATGCCTAAACCAAAGAGGCACCTTGCGGTTGCAAACAACAGTCAGTGGAAAACAGTCAGAAATAACAACAAAGTCAGCAGTGGCAAGGAAATCGGTGAAAGCAATGGAGCGGCAGCAAAATTAGGGATTTCGTGCTTACATTTGCAGAATGGGGAGGGGGCAGTCAAGGGGAGTATTGAATAAAATGTTTTATTTTTACATTTTAATCTTTTAATATTTTAGATTTTGAATTCTAATCCGGTATCTTACTGGTATTAGCAATTATCGGGTGATACTTTATCCTGAAACAGTACCCACCATTTTCTGGTAGGTAATATGAGCCATCTCTTTGCTTAAACTAACTTCAGTTAATTCTGCAACTGTTCAAGTTTCCAAAAGATAGCCTAGTGCAATATCTGATTCTCATTGAAGGTCACCTCTAGGTTCTCTAGTATTACAATTTAACAGCAGTTTTAACCGCTGTCATAAAGTAGACATAAATGCTAGTCTTCTTGGGCATACAAGATGATCATTTAGCAAAAACAGTATCCTGGAAGAGAGCAGTTGAGGGACATACTGAAAATTAAAAAATAAAATATACCTTAACTCGGAGTTCCTTCATTGGATGTGGTGTCAACAAAGCTCGAATGCTTGTCACAATAGGCCCCTACATGGCCAGGGTAAAAACATAGAAAGAGGTGAGCAAGGAGGCAACAAAAGAGAAAAAATCATCTCGTAAATGCTTAACACAAAAAAGATTTTAAGCCTGCCTGCAAGCCACAAACAACAATTTGATCTCCTTCATGGAGCACACCATTAACCAAGACCACATCAATAGTTGTCCCATGGCCTTCAATGACCTTGACTTCCAACACTGTACACTGCATACATTACCAGAAAACAATTAGACATTAGCCTTATGTTAGGCTTCCATGAATTAGGAAAAATCCTGGAGAGAAACATACCTGCACTTCATTGCTGAAAGTCAGTTTCTCAACCATAGTTTTCTGAGTCCACTGAACCAGCAGCAACAATAGATCAGGAATGCCTTCTCCACTACGAAAAAGAACAATGAAAATATCAGTATAACTATCAAGCTAATCAGCAAACAAAAGTTGAATTTGAAGATCATCAGGGTAAAACCAATTATAAGAGGAAGATCAGAGATCCACGACATACCTAATTGCACTGGTAGGTACAATACTGAAGGTCTCTCCCATCTCCTTATTCTTATAGTATAATTCAGTATTCAGTCCTTGTTCCTTGAATTGAGTTACAATCTAGGATCCAACAAAGCACAAACTTTGGAGTCTCCTTACAAAATCAATGAACTTTTATGAAGAAAAACAACAAACTAAATTACTGAACCTGTGTGAGCCTCATATTGAATTCATTTTGCACATCTTTTGACTGCTGCTTTATGGCTTTTATAATTGGTGCATTACGACAAGTTTTCCATCCATAAAGCCTGTCCACCTGCAATATTATAAAGAAGTAACTTAATACTCTTAATAAGGAGACAGAGACCAATAATCGTCCTAAAAAAGGACAGATGATATCAATGATGGTAAAGAATATAATACCTTGTTCAATGCAACAATGAATTCTGTATTCCTCATCTTCAAAAGATTAAGTGATTCTATGGTTTGTGGTTCCAAACCATGCATAATGTCAACAACCAAAATGGCAATATCACATAGACCTGATCCTCGAGATCGCAGATTAGTAAATGATTCATGGCCAGGGGTATCAATTACCAGTAGACCAGGGACCTTTAGTTTTGCATCTGCTTTCAATTCTTTGGTTCTCTCCCTTATGTTCTCAGCAGGAAAGTATGTCGCACCAATTTGTTGTGTGATGCCTCCAGCCTCACCTTCCTGTACATTAGTGCCTCGGATACAATCCAGCAGCTTGGTTTTACCAGTATCAACATGGCCCATAATACAGCAAATTGGAGAACGGAGGTTTTCTTCAGTTTTGGTATCCGAACTTGGTTCATTCTTCATTGCAACGGCGTCTTTTCTTCTATTTTTTCCAATAATTTCAAGCTCTGGATGATTTTTCTTGCTTTCCGCTTCCTGAAATTTCACTGATTGTCCAGAAACAGTTTTTTTTGCTGCAACTTCAGCTTTTATGTTTGCAGGAGGAGCTGCAAAATCAAAGACCAAATATAAAAAAACCAATGTCAATCAAAAGGCAGAATGAAATTACAAAGAAGTAGAAAAGAAAGACAAATAAAGGAAATTTTGGCAGTATAACCAACCTTCACCACGAGACGCTGGTGCAGAGCTCTTTACCACTTTCTTCACAACAGATTCAGGCTCAGAACCCAACTCTTCATCATCAAAAGTGCCCTTAACATTAAGATTAACATCATCCCAACTCTTTGCATCCCAGTCCTCATCATCATCGTCTTCCTCCATTCCATCTTCCTGTCCAACATTGACAGATTCCAATTTCTCTTCCAAGTCTGTAAACTTTACGTCGTCAACTTTCTCCAGTTCCTTCGTCTCCACCTCAAGTATGACTTCTGGTTGGTCTTTCTCTTTTTCTTTAGCCTCTAAATTTTCCTCAGGCTTCACAGAAGCAGCACCATTTGCTTGATTATGAGCCGGTCTCGATTTCCTGGTCTGGTACTTCGGCCGCTTTGTTGGAGCACCTTCTTTGTCTCCTACAGGGATAGAACCGGCACTAGCAAGTATTTGGTTTCTCATAGCCTCCAATCGCCGCTGTTCTTCCTTCTGTTTTGCAGATAAGAATTTGCCTTCCAGTTTCTTCCTCAAAAGTTTTTCCTTTTCTTTTTCTTTCTTCTTACGCCTAGCTTCCTCTGCTTGCCTCTCTAGTTCTTCTTGTCTACGCCTTTCCTCCTCCTCCTTCCTTCTCTTCTCCTCCTCTTCTCTAGCCTTCTTCTCTTCCATTTCTTTTCGTCTGGCTAGTGCTTCTTGCATCTCTCTGACATGTTTCGGAACCTTCTTGTCAGCCGCTTTACCCTTTACATCACTTTTTTTTGGTTCTACTGTTTCTACTTTTGATTCCTCTTGTTTTTCTTCCTTTACATCTGAAGCAGCCACAGCTGCAGCTGCAGCTGCCTTCTTCTCTTTCTCCTTCTCTTTCTTCTTTTTCTTCTTCTTAGCTGCAGCAGACTCTTCTTTTTCTTCCTCACCTTCCTTTTCACCAGGAGCATCAGCAGCTGCAACCGGCTCAGACTGAGGTTGAGCCTTCTCCTCTTGCAGTGAAGGTGCAGGAGGTTTTGGTCCCTCACCAAGCTCTGCAAGAATCTTATCCAAATCATCCTCTTCTTGAGCAGTTCTTCCCCCTTTCTTCTTTTTCTTCTTGCTTTTTGAAGTCTCTACCGCCTCCTCACTCTTTTGGACTTTAGAATCAATAGTCCTGCCAGTACTAGGCTCCGCTGGTTGAACTACATCAGCAACCTCACCTGCTGTAGCAGAAACACTGTTGGTATGCCCCTTCTTCTTAGAAGATTTCTTTTTTCCAGTGAAAGCCATTGCTAATCCATCATCATCCTCCTCTTCAACCATGTCATCGCCAAGTTTAGCAGATCCAGACACAGAAGTTTTTCCCTCATTCTCCTCATCAATAAATGCAGCACTGAACTTATTATCAGCCTTCTTGGTCGACTTGGACGATTTCTTCTTGCCCGAGAAAGTTATGTCAGCAACATCATCATTCTCATCTTTCTTCTCCCCCACATCCTCATCCAATGCATCAAACCCAACTGCAGCAAACACACTACCTCTACCAACACCTTTCTTACTACTTTTGGACGACTTCTTTTTCCCCGTAAACTGAATAGCATCTATACTACCATCCTCGTCCTCGTCCTCATCTTTCTTCTCCTCCTCATCCTCACCCAAAGCATCAAACCCAACTGCAGCAGACACATTACCACTACCAACGCCTTTCTTACCACTACTCGATGACTTCTTTTTCCCCATAAAGTGAATAGCATCTACACCATCATCCTCATCCTCAACTTTATCAATCACCTCCTCCTCCTCCTCCTCCTCCTCATCATCATCATAAACATCAAAAGCAGATGCAGTAAACAAGCTGCCACCAATCTTACTACCTTTCTTCGATGCTTTCTTCTTCCCTGTAAAACCAACAACCAGCTCATCATCTCCCTCACTATCTTTCTCTCCACCACCACCACCGCCATCATCATCATCCTCATCACCATTCTCTTCATCTCCAAGCAACCCAAAACCTGACGCAGAGAACACTGAACCACCATCACTCTTCTTCCCCTTGGACTTCTTTTTCCCAGTCAAAACAGCCTCCACCAGCTCATCATCCACTTTCTTCTCCACCAGCTCCTCCTCCTCTTTCACTCTCTGATTACCCTGCTTTACCTTCTTCTTCCCCACAGCAGTCATCGGAGCAACCTTCTCTTCACTCTCCACAGAAACCTCGGTCCCAATCGAGTACTCATCATCATCAATCACCAAGGCCTTCTTCTTGCCCTTCCCGCCACCACCCTCCTCGTCCCGCACATTCGGCTTCTTCCTTCCCATCTGAAAACTTTAGGGTTTAATTTCTTCCAATTTACCCAAAAACAAACAGAATCAAAACCCACCCAGAAACCCTATTTCGGAAAACCAGAATCGACAAACACACAATAAGGATCGGAAGCGATAAACAAGATAAACAGATCGCATAAAACGAAAATCAAAATAAAAAAAAGAAAATAATCCCTAAACCTAGAACCCAATAACCATTCCAATCATATATATGAAGTACAAAATATCAGCACCAACAACAACAACTACTAAGCTGAACGACTAATGACGAGAAGACGTTATGGGGAAACGAAAGATAGATGGAGATGACTTCTTTGAGTCTTAAGAGTTAGAGAAGGGTGGGGTATTTATTATGTAATACTGGCTTTGGCTGGACTGGAAGATTATGCACTCAGTCATCCGGCTTCGTTTTCTTTTTCCTACAACTTACTGTAATATGATTCTACTTTTCTTTTTGGGTATGTTCCATTTACTAAATGACCGGTTCGACCGGTGACCCGTCAGAGCTCCGGTTCATTCATATGATTTCATAGCTAGGACAATATGGTCATTTTATCTAACTAGGGTTTTGCATTATATCTAGCATCAAGCCTTCAACCCAAACCTACGAGTGTTGTCGCTGTGGGGATAAGCGACTTGTGATTAAGGCTTGTCATAACGCTAGAGCCCTAGCTGTGTGAAAATGGGTATGTCTCAGATTTGTTCGATTCTTCTGAAGATTTCATCTTTATCTGTTCTTTTCCATGTTGTTTGGTTGTTTGTGAACTTAGGGTCGTTGATACGAAAATTTTGTGTTGACAGGTATCTCTCGTGATTCGATGCACAAGAGGCGTGCCACTGGTGGCAAGAAAAAAGCATGGAGGAAGAAGCGCAAGTAAGTCTTAAACGAGTTTATTTGTTTGGTGCTTTTTTGAGGTTATTTGCTGAGTTCACATTAGTAAATTTGAAAGCTCGGACCTTCTCTTCGTGTTGGTGAACAATGTTGGCAGATAGTAATACTTGGTCGGTTTGATTTTGGTATTTGCTAGTTGGTTTTGGAACGATGGTAACAGTTTGCATTTTTAGATCTGTTATTTAAGATTTGATTTGTAGCTTCACTTGATGTGTTACTTCGACAAAAAAGTCATGGCATAAACTAGGTTATTCATTAATAAATAATTGAACAGTTGACGGGCATGAAGCCACTGTTCACCAATATCAATTTCATATTGGATTTTTTTTATGTCTATTTGTCATAGTCTTTGCACTATGGTTCCTCAAATGGGTTCAAGTTTAAAGTTTGGGATTGAGTTTTTTATCCAGTGCAGTGGTCGATGGATCTAAGTTCTTACTTCCATTTTCGTTAAAGGTATGAGCTTGGAAGGCAGCCAGCAAACACAAAGCTGTCTAGCAACAAGACAGTGAGAAGGATTAGGGTTCGAGGAGGCAATGTGAAGTGGCGTGCTTTGAGGCTTGATACTGGAAACTACTCGTGGGGTAGTGAGGCTGTCACTAGGAAGACCAGGATTCTTGATGTGGTGTACAATGCATCTAATAACGAACTGGTGCGAACTCAAACTTTGGTGAAGAGTGCCATTGTTCAAGTTGATGCAGCACCTTTTAAGCAGTGGTATCTCCAGCACTATGGGGTTGACATTGGTCGCAAGAAGAAAACTGCAGCACCTACCAAGAAGGAAGGAGAGGTATTACTCAAACATTGCCTCATCCTTTCTGTTGGTGGTGCAATTCCCTAGCATGCAATCTCTTCTTTCTGTTTGTTTTGCTATTTTAGAATAGGGTATCTATTTATTTCAAGTATACTTTGCATATTAATGTTTTCTTGTTTGTTCAACTTAATTTGCTTTACAATTGTTGATCAAATCCAAATGCAGTTTGAGGAGGAAGAACCAAATCCAAACCCAAATGCTTATCATTACACTATTTTCATTTTCTTATCAGTAACTTCGAAAAGATCAACAAACTTAACATGCTTTGTTTCTGTTGTCTTCATGTTTTGGCTGGTAGGAAGGAGAAGCTACAACTGAGGAAGTGAAGAAAAGTAATCATGTTACGAGGAAACTGGAGAAGAGACAACAAACTCGCAAACTTGACTCACATATTGAAGAACAATTTGGCAGTGGACGTTTATTAGCTTGCATTTCGTCACGTCCTGGTCAATGCGGCCGTGCTGATGGGTATGTGATCACCTACTCTCAGTTAATTGCTTATAGGTGAAAGATTAAGATTCAGTGATCCTAAACTGTGAACTACTCAGGAAGCCAGTTGTATACCTGGGACAATAAAGATTCTATATTGTTAGGATTCCTGAAGTTGGAGAGCCCATTGTTGATTTTCCTTGCATGGTCTTATTTCTTAAATTTTCCTTTTGCTAGGGTAGGCTAATTTGAATTTTTTTGGGGGTGACAGGTACATATTGGAAGGCAAAGAGCTGGAGTTTTACATGAAGAAGATCCAGAGGAAGAAGGGCAAGGGAGCTGGTGCTGCCTAAGTTTTATATGTCAGACTTTTGTTTCCACCTTACATTCCTTACTTTTGGAACATTTTGAGTAATTAAGACACGTAGGTCCAAATAGTGCTATGGTTAAACATTTGGTTAGAACACTTATATTTATCGATGGGATTTGTTCAATTAAATGGTGCATTTAATACACTCAAAAGTTATGGCATAGTTTTGTCTTGGCACTTGGGTTTTCTTAGTTTCACCGTATGCCTTTGTTGATGCTTTATAGTTTTCCAACTATTGATTGCTTACGTCTACTGATTGTCAAAAGGAAGGATAAAAGCCGTCCGAGAAGCATTTTTCACTGTGGCGAGCATGATAAGCTCAAATATAATTTGTCCAGAAGCACCTAACGCCCAATATTAACCAACAAAAAGTTTCATTAAATATCAAGTTGGTATAAGCTAGGGGGTGTTTTTTTCTGTTTTAGTTTGCTATTTCTCGTTGCGGTTGTAATAAAAAAGGAAATAACACCCTAAATTGAAAAAAGATGTTTCTTTAATATTTGGTAACAAGTTTTCACACGTTTTTTCTACTTCCCCTTGTAAACTCTTTTCTAAGGTATAAACTCTTTATCTTTTCTCTCTTACGGTTCAAACTTATCTCTTCTCTCTCTCCTGCTTCTTTGTTATTTTTTCTCTCCTTAATTCATCTGTTATGTCCCTTTTTTATTTGTAGAAAAAATGAAATTAGCTTTCGAACATTTGATTTTTCTGCATATGGTTTTTTACGTTTCTACATACACTTGTTTCGCTTTCTACACATACGTGTTCTGCACATTTAGAGCTCGACGTTGCACTCAGCAATCAGCATTATGTTGCAATTGGGCCAAAAACTTACATAACCTAAAGTCGCTAGTGTTTATAATAGTGAGAAAATTGAGAAGCGTGCATTCAGGTACTGTACCGATTGCATGCCATAACAAGTCGATACAAGCCGGTTGTTGCAGAATCTCCCTTATTTGACGAATATTAAAAGATGCAAGAGGTTTTTACGGTAGTCTACGATTTCGGAGGCTATTGATACGATTGTCTCGCACCATCATCTGAGCATCGCCTGTGGTTTCTATCTAGATACTCGCTGTGGATTCTGTTATTTGTCTTGTCTCATTTTTTTGGGGTGTTTTATTAACTTCTCCAAAGTCCTCCCGCCGTAACATTAACTACTTGAGCCATTTTCCTTCTTCATTTTTCTCTCGCAATTCAGAAACTTTGGTCTATATAGTCTTTTTTCTCTTGAAGGCGGTGTTTTTATATCGTCTGAAATCAGTTGCAAAGCTCAGAAATGCAGCAGAAACCCTAAGACATAATGTTTACAAAACAACCCTACATTGAGGACGTGGATCCCCGCAGAATGTGAGTTTGTCTTCTCTTCATCAATTCCATCTTTTCTGGATTGATCTTTTGTTCTGAAGCAGCCAGCTTCTTGGTTATATGCTCTTCCATTATAGAAGTCATTTGTTTTCTATTCTTATACAAGATGTTTCTTTCCCCTTTATTCTTGTCTTCTAAACATCTTTATATGAACTACCCCCTTTATCAGTGGCTTCTTGGCCTTTTCTACAAGCTCTCGACCTCTTCTCCTCATCTCTGCTACCTCTTCACCACCACTCTTTAGCTTTTTCACCATTGTCTCAACCTTATCTCTTCCCAATACTCCTGGAACACCAGTCTTCAAAGACGTCCAGTGCATACTACCTGTCTTTACACCAGTCTTCAACACGTCTGCGATCAACTTTTTGTTGTCAAATTTCAAGAAATAAGGAACACACTATGGATCCAACAAAGATGACAATTTGATGAGTTTTTTCAAAAGACTTTTTAGCTCAGGTTTTGAGGATAGTCCGCGACCCTGAGGATGATGTGGAAGGTGTTGTAGTATCATTTACAGAAGGGGAGGATGCATTTGAATTGTTTCGGATTGATGAACTATGAGAATTCACTGGGGAAGGAACATAAGTCTTGGGTGATTTTGTTAGGATGCCAAGTGGAAGTGATGGTCTTCGTAATTTGTATGGATTCCAGAAACCAAATTTTGAAAAGGATACTACTTGT
>JAOTJB010000005.1:22546548-22568028 GCA_027123815.1 Erythroxylum minutifolium
CTTTATACGATTTTATGTGACTTTATAACGTTACTACATTATGTCAAATGCCAATTTTGTGTATTGCATGTTAATTTTGAAAACAAATAATACTTTTAAATTGATAAAATCAATATCTCTCAATCAACTAACTAAGATTTTACAATTTTGAAACATTTATTAACAATAAGATTAGCATAGTATCTCTTAAACCGATTGGAAACCACACTTCTTTTATAAGTTGACGCAAGACAAAAACAAACTGTGATAGAAAAGTTTAGGGTTCTTTTAACCTTATTCGTCAATTTTCTCCATACACCACAACATAACAATCAAACTTCCAATAGAAAAAACATATTAAAAATACATCAATTATGTTAAAACATATTTTATAATGAGCCACAAGCCTAATGGCCAGGTTTGAATAAAATTGGTGAATAGATCCAAGACCATATAATTCGGTTAGTAATATAATGTTCATTTTATAAATGATCAAAATGTTTCCTACACTTGCATAAGATATTATAAGGTTATATTATTTTAAATTAATTAAGTCAACATTCTTAACACTTACAAAATATAATCATACCATAATTCTTTTCCAATAAAATAATACACAAATTAATTATACACAAACTTAAGATGGGTCATATAGGTTACCTATGACTCGACTCGATTATATCTTGTTATCTAAAAGTTGTTTTCAATAATTTTTGGTAGGATTTTGCTCCTCTTCCGAAAACTAAGGGACTCATGACATCAATTTAGACCCCAAAAAAAGATACTTAAAAAAGAGAATCAGTATTGAAAAATGTCAACCATGAGGAATCTTTAAAAAACTCAAATTTCAACCATTTTTGTTAAAAAAAATTGCCCAAAACACATGCAGATACTTGTGTGAATGATATTTGAGATGTATTTGTCTTCCAAAATATAATATACCAATGTTTACAAAATTTTCAAAATTGATTAAAAATATAGAAAATAAATAAGAGATGGAAAACAATTTCAAAATTCATAGAAGTTGGCTTTGATACTAATTATTGAAATTTAGGCAATAAGCAATAACTTTAAATTGACAACAATAATATACTTCATTTAGCCAAAATAAGGCTCTGTAGTTTTGAAGCATGTATCAATGATAAGATTGGAAGAAAACCTCCAAAAGATTATGGAAATTGATTAGAAATATTAACATACTTTCTTAACAGATTGCTACAGACAAGAACAAACCACATTAATATAAAAGTCTACAATCCTTTGAAACCTATTCACTATCACCACACAATATCCAAATTTGCGATAGGAAAAATATAAGGTTAATTGTAAAAAATCTCAAAATTAAGTTAATTTTGCAATACTAATTTAAATTTTAAAAAATAAACTAAAATATTCTAATTTTTAATTTATAAAAAAATAGTCTAACAGTTAGGGATGTCAATTTCGGCCCGGCCCGAGTTTGGCGAGCCACGGGCCGGTCGGCCCGACAAAACGGCGTCGTTTTGTGTTTTTAACATTAAAAAATATACGGATCCGACCCGCCCTTGGCCCGCCGGGCCGGGAGCCGACCACGGCCATCTCAGCCCACGTGAGCCACGGGTCAGCCCCCGATCTGCCCTTTTTTTGGCCGGGCCGAGCGCTGCTCGGCTGATTGACATCCCTACTAACAGTAAGTTATCTGTTAACCTTATTGACATTGCTCACTATATTACTTTTTTTTCCACGCGGTCGCCACATATTATAATTCTGTCATGTATGAAATCGTTTAATTAATAGTAATATCTAATTTAAAAAAATTTCTAAAATCTAACCTAATAACCCTAAAAGTTTTCTTCGTTTTACCCTCCACCCTGCTATTCGTACTCCCTGCGTCAATTTGATCCCAACCTTTAATGTCAATAAGCATCTCATGAGGCCTTCTTATAGGTATACCACCAAAAAATCCAAAGATACACAAAGAAGTTGATTAGGCTGGCTATGACCAATCACAAGTAGAAGTAATCTAGATGGCCTCTGTCTGTTCACGTTATCAAAATCTAACCAAGCCATGGCTTGTAGTAACTTTAGTGACAATGATTACAAGTGCTCAAGTAGTTCCCTAGAGCATTAGTTGTTAATGACAGAGTTAAGCACATCCTTATCACGATGTGAAGTGTTTGATCATAGAAAAACCCAATTTGTTTGACAAAGGTGAAAACTTCTACATACCCAATAAGGGAATATTGTGGAACTTGCTGGAAAATGGACATTAGAATGGTTTCAAGGTCACAGAAGTTGTGAATCCTAACGTAATTTAGCTTGACAACTTCTAGAACTCCGGCGACGACGATCATGGAGAAAATGGATATCACAAGGCCAATCCCCATACATTGGAGCCAAGTGAATCCTTTTTCATTGTCTGTGAACGTTCTTACAAATGGGACTATGATCCTATCATAAATCTAAGTGAGAAGATGATACTGAGTGTGTCGAAGAGTGAAAGAGATGCAGATGGGATCTTGAACATACAGTCCCATGTGTTGATCCATAGTGCTTCCCTGTAATTGTAAAACAAATATGGTACTCATTTTGCCGTATGCGGTGGAGAAGTTCGATCTTAGTAGCCCATATGGGTGGCGATTTGATCACTCATTTGAGCTCTTGGACTTTTGTTACTGTGTAGAGCCTCCATGAGTTTTTATTTGTGTAAAACGACGGAGCAGAGAGTATGAACAGTAGGGTGGAGAGTGAAATGAAGAAATCTTGTAGGGTTAACAGAATAGATTTTAGGAAATTTTAAAAATTAAAAATTGCTATGAGTTTATTAATTAAATAATTTGATACATGACATAATTATCATACGTGAGAGTAGTGTGGCAAAAGAAATTTAATCTTACAAGGCAAGTCACATCTTTACAGTTAATAGAGAATTTAACGTCCAACAGTATTGTTACAAATTGAAAGTTAAAATATTTTATTGTCAATTTTTAAAGTTTAGGTTAGTATTGTAACATTAAATAAAATTTGAATTTTTTAAATTAACCCAAAATATATTAATAATACATAATTAAGTTAAAATATATTTATGGTGGACTACAAATCTAATTGGTAGGCTTGGACAATATTGATGAATGGACCTAAGGGTATAAGTATAATTAGTAATATTATGTCCATCTTATCAATGCTTCGAAGATTACATGCACATTTAAGTTATTAATTCTCATAAGATTATGCTAGTCCATATTAATTAATTCAACATAAATTTAAAGGTCGATTCCATACATCGTTAAAGGCATATTATGTGCCTTTATACATTTATGGATTTAAAAATCTTATATATATATATTGCAACACCCTACTGCCACAAAGTGCACATCCAAACATTCAAGAATATTTAAGTACATATCCTATGATAATGGCATGTTAGAGTAAAAATAAATCCAACTTATAAATGGCATCATCTAACATAATCAAAAGTCATCAAATTTTAAAACCATTCATTGCATTCATTCACAAAGTCTACACTGTTTCCATCAGACGAATATTTGCAAAATCTCATACAGGTTCTAACAAAAAAACTACAAAATAAAAGCTATAACTCTTTAACGTTAGCTGACAGACCTCTGAGCCATAACTTAGTCCAAAACGTTCTTCTAATCCAGAACAAACACTAAGTCTCCTGTCTCGTACTTGAAAAATCACGTTGCAATTTTTTATGAATTTTGCGAACTCCATGAGTGAACCATCATTGATAATTTTACCGGATTCACATACACGAATTATATATTTCACAATTATTCATACAGAACATGAATATTTCAAATACTCACACTGTCATGGCACATCATTTCATCAATGCAAATTAGATCATATATAAACACATACGGGTGCATATGAGACTCCACATTCGTTGTAAATGTTATGACCGAGTGCCTGTCACATATACAAATACTAGCCCATTAGGCTCAGTCAGAAACATATATCACGGAGCATAGCTCTACATGCCAAATCATATATCACGGAGCAAAGCTCTACCCGCAAGCGCTTGATATTGGCCACTCCGGTCACAACGTCTTTATCTGAGCATGCATTTTATGAAATGCATTAATTCAAAATTTACCACTTATCATAATCATGTATAAAGCACAATCAAAATTTCATAATCATCGAACCCAAGTTCGGCATTCAACTTTCGTTGAGAATTCACAAAGCATAATACAATCAGAATTATCAAACAAATTAGAACCCTTCCAATACAGTCCTAATTATATACTCCTTGGACTTTAAGTCCGGAATTTAGAAATAATCACAATAGTTCAATAATTGGAAGCTTAACAAATCAAATTAAATCAATCCTAGGAAGTCATCTAGGTTGACTCACAGTACGCTCCAAGAAGCTATTGCCTAGATGGTCCGGAAGTCTGAATGACATCTGATGTACTCCTTTAAAACATACACAACACATTTATAATATATCACATTTTTGCACTAATGTAAGTATTCCTTTATGCACTTGTACTTATATAAAATATGCACAATGCATGTTCAATGACAATTCCGGGGTCCTTTATTGTGATCCTTATCAACAATTCATTCAGATATCAAAGCCTTAATTAATACCATGTATATTGATAATTGGACCAAAACATAGAATTAAGTGTCTACTTTGAGTCTTGCCCATGTCTTTTTTGCATGTGTTACACTTGTCACTATTCATATGTACCACTTGTCACATAACTATACTACCACATGTCACTCAAAGATTGGTCCAAATGTCAATATTTTTTTTCAAAATTCACAAAAATTCTAAATATCCGAAATACACCAAAATGACCAAAACATAATTTAATCACATTTAACAGCTCAATTGTACTTGAAAAATGTAATGCCAATGAGTGCATTTACAATCATATAAATGTGCAAAAATGTGCATGTCACAAATAACTTATGCATTAGGTGTATTTTCCTAATTTCACAGAAATTTCTCATAATTATTTACTCTAACCTTAACATGGGTAACGATATATTACAATATATACATATACATATATATGTATATGTATATGTATATTGTGTGTTTGTATCTGTGTTTGTGCGCTTGCATGTTTGCTTGTTTGTGTGCATGTGTGTGCGTGCGCTTGTGTGCGTGCACATGGTAGATATTTTTTTGTTGTAAAAGTTAAAATTCAACTTGTAGTTTTTATATATTAAGAATTGTCCAATGATAAAGCACATTTTTTTACTAAAATTGTCTAAATTGTCATGGTATAAGAGCTTTTTTACCTAATAAAGCCTTTCTATAATCTCATTCTTATTTAACCTTATGGCTATCTTAACTCTAATTCCACCTTCATTTATATCAAATTGGTTCGGGTCCTTGTCCTAGCATATTCAACTTTTTATCTTAGATTATTATATTTTTACATCAACTATCTTTAAATAAGTACGAAAATTTCTTAGTTCATTTTAATTACAAATACTCAACTTAGATATTTTATTTTAAGATATATGTCAAAGGTAAAAGACATATAGGGTATGAGTAACCCTCTTCCTAATAAAAACAAAATAATAATGGACAAATCAATTAAGAAGTTAAGGTGCTCAAATCATAGCATGATTTTGAGATTTGCCTGAGTCCAACATCATCTTGAATCTTTGATCCTTCAATGTTGCATTCTAGATATGTTATTACTTAAAGAGGATCTACAATCAACGTAACAATGCTTGTTAGTTTCAACTTAAACATGAATTAGCCACTGTGCAATATAGAAATCTCTCTATTTTGAGATTCTACTCTAATCTCATATATATTTGGATTGAATATATATAATTTATTTATGCTTGCCTCATGAAAGACTTAGCTCTATTTAACTTATTCATGAAACTATTAAAATGGATCAATTTCCTATAAAGCTAAGATTTGAATTTGAATACACTTTTTATGAATTGAGATTTTATCCCTTGCTTAGATGTATGTCTCAAGGATGGCATCTAAACCACTACGAAGCATCAAAGATCCACCTTCATTTATGTGGTTTGTATAATACCAAGTAAGCCAGAAGGAAAGAATATGGGGTTTTTTTAATTTTTCTTACAAATAATTTGGTCATTATGCTTCGCACTGTCTTAGAAAATATTGCAACTACTAAAAAAATGGTCATACTATTATCTTATTGGATCCCTATGAAGTTTACAACAACATATAATGCCTTAGCTAGTTCTCCTACCGTTAATGGTTTTGTGGATGTAACATAGTCAATACAAATTGCTCATACTCTTATTCAATTCATAAATCATAAAATGATTACATAAATTTTTATTTTTTTGCACTTTCTATGTTATTACTCTTCCACTTGGTGCTTAGATTATAGGGCTTCTAATCACATGGAAAATAATGCTTATTTCCTTAATATTATAAACAAACATCTTAGAAATCTCATGATTCACATTACTAATAGATATCATTTACTTATCACATGTTTTGGTATTTTCTTAATTGATGTCATTCGTTCCCTGGTCTTACCCCTAATCAATTTATTCTGGTAAGTTGGTTGACAATAATTATAAAGCAAAATTTTTAAAATTTTAATATGATGTGTAGGATCAATAATCAAGAATATGATTGAAAGGGAGCTTAAAGTATGACATCTTTTTCCTCTTTGACTTCCTTTATTTACATGTTTCCCTTTTATTACTTGTCATTATATTTTTTTATTACTGAATACATAATAAATGTTTTAAACATCCCAATTCCAATGTACTTTAGGATTTTATAAACTCTAGATTTTTTGGAAATAAAAAGTCACCATCTCTTAATCTTGTTCAATTTTATTGCGATTCTTATAGTCTTTGGGAAAAGCAAAACTTTTCCCTTCCCCACTCATATGCCAAATGTTTTCCAATATTTTGATATGATACATAATGATTTATAGGGTATAACACTAGTTATTTCTTATGGTAAGTACAAGTATGTTATCAATTTTATTGACAATTAGAGTCGTTTCATATAGATTTATGTTCTATATTATAAAGATAAGGTATTTTCTATTTTCAAGATTTTTCATGCGTATATTAAAACTTAAAATTTTGCCAATATCATAATCCTTCATTCTAAAAATAGGGATGAGGACATGTTTCATTTATTTTAAGAATTCTTTAAAGCTCATTGGATAATCTCTTAAATTTTATATCCTTCAACTCCATAATAAAATAATATAGTTAAAAAAGAATAATCACCTTATTGATGTCATTTAAACTCTTTGTTTAGAGTCTTTTATGCCCTCTTGTTTTTGGTATAAAGCCCTCTTCATTGTGTCTATCTCATTAATTGGTTGTCCTCTCTCTCATTGAACTATGTTTCTCCTTTCACTTGGATATTTGGTCATGCGTTATAATCTTCATACTTTTGTAGTGTATGTTAGTTCATTTCTCTACATACAGATGTACCGAGTTCATAGCTTAATCTATTAAATGTGTACTTTCAAGATACTCTATGCACCAAAAAGGTTTTCTGTCTTATAATATGATTAATAGCTTTCTATGCTTCTAAGAAATTATCAATGTTAAAACTCGCAAGTGCATGACATAACAGTAGCTAGGACAAGCAAGTACGAGTCAATCCCACGAGGACTGTAAGTACTAATAATTACCCTTTTCTTATTATCTAACTATTGATTCAAAATTGTGGATTTAATTAAAAATTAAACTAAACAACTAAACTAAGATTTAAACAATACGGAACTTGGAACAAGGAAATTACTAAAAAAATTCAATATCAAATAATAGTACCTAGGTGATGAATCCCCCTAAGAATCCTTAAGTATTAACCATTTATCTTTCAATTATATTATTGATTATTAGATTGTGAAATTTCCTATCATATGTTAATATCTTTTTTAAGACTACTAATAACTAATCCACCAGTTGATTAACGTAAATCTTTCTAATTAAAACTCTTAGGATTGCATTATCGATTTATGAATTTTACTATTAGGTTTAACTATAATCTAAAGAATTTATATCAACATATCTCTAGATTAGCATGCAACTCCTTCCAATTATGGTAGATCTATTCATACAAGAGGATTTTTCAATCTCAATTATATGAAATCAAATCATGAACTAATATTCTAGATATATTAGAATAAGAATAAAATGCATAATTGAGTCACAATAAACCAATCAATAAAATTGCATTAAAAATATCAAATCATATTGTTATCACAATTTAGGGTTCATCACACTTAGTCACTAAACAAGTTTAGTTTCTACTAATAAAAAACAAAACAAAAGATAAATACGCGACAAACTGATAAAAAACAAAGAAATCATAATTCTATATCTACTTTTTTTAATTGGATCTTTTTGCAAAATTGAATTGGATGTTGTTATCTAACATATCTTTTGACGTATTCTTCATGTTTTCCTCATCCCTTTATCAGCTTTATACGTCTTACAACTCAAAATCTCTTAAAAACTCAACTCTCTTTATTTTGCTTCGTTCATGTCCTTTTAAAGTAAAAACTAGGATTTTTGGGTTATAAATGGCATACACGAGTATGTAGGTGACCATGTATCTCCAGAAATACCTAAATTTGTGATTTCAAAAGAATATAAAGAATTACACGGGCAATATATAAGACTATGTATATCAATATACACGGGCATGTAACTTCACAAGACTAGAACAAAATTCTTCAAATCTTCACACATTTATAGACTTATACAGTAACTATATAAGATCATGTAGGTCTAAGTTACTTCAAATCTTCATTCCATGCCACGATTTCATCTGAATTCTTCCCTTTTTGATCCAAGAAAGCAATAATCACCTACAAATGCACTTGAAGTGAATTAAGTACCAGAGATACTACAAAACTAATAAGTAACAAACAAATCACATCAAATATGAGTATATAAATATAGTCAAATAATCATTTTTTATAACACTAAATTGCGGCACACTTAGATTTCTTAAAATGTCCATTTTTATAAGATTAATATTTTATTCATTTATCATAATTCTTTTTCTCTTTTATTTCCTTTTTCTCCTATGCTTACTAACTCTATAGGTCTTACATAATGGAAACTATTTTTTGTTCATCATTTACATAACATTGCCATATCAAATCAAAATTTGGCAACATTTGAGCTTCCTTAAGATATTTTTTAATCTGATGACCATGTTATGGCAACTCCTAAAAAGGCAAAAGTTAGTTAGTGTGTAGTAGGGAATCGATGGGGAAACTATCCAGAGAAATTATTTTATATCCTGCTTGGTCACAATCCTAACTCAAAAAAGGAAGATACATATAGTTGCCCACTCCATTCCTCGAATAACTTTACAAATGACACATTCAGGAAAGCATTAACTAGATAATTGGTAAGCAAAGTGGTATGGGATAGGTTTTACCCCTAAAGACTTCCTTTCATCTATGTCTGATGAGTTTTGAAAAAATGCCAACATTGGAAAGAATAGAATACCTCAACATATAGAAAACATGTTTTCTTTTAATGCACAAAACAAAACAACATATCATATATTTTTCGAATGTGAATATTTGAAGGAAGTGTTGATGAAAACTTTAAATTCATGTTAAAGACAAATTATGATCACCAATTGGAGGAGTTTCATGGAATGGTTCATAAAAAAATCAATAGAAAAAAGAGACAAAAGTTTAATTCTAATAACTTTTGGAGGTTGTACACACTTAATATGGAAAGAAGAAGCAACATATTATTTAAGGGCATAAAAGAACTAGACTAATATGTGTTGAATGAAATGTTCAGTTGGATAAAAGAATGTATAGCCTTAAAGGAGAAAGTAGAGGATTATAGACCACAATTTGTAAGGACTTGAAGGTTAAGCTAAGTTGAACATCATTCAGTACATATTTAATAATTAGGAAGATGCCTTAAGATGATGAAAGGCAAAGATAGTAGGGATAATAAGACAATTATGAATGTGTGCAAAGCTGGAGAAGTGTAAAAGTTCCCTCTTGTAACTTTGCAATTTTGCAAAGATTCATACATTTAACTTTAAATAAAAGAACTCCTAAAAAGGTTAGTCCCCTTTTAACATAGTACTCAATTTGTAAACCCACTAAAAGGCTTAGTTTCACCTATTAGCTATCTTTGGTAGCTACTATATATACCATTCGTATTCTCTCTTAAAAACAGACAATAAAGAATAAGTGTTGGTGAAAAGTTATCGAAATATAATTTCTTTTACTTAAAGAAAACCATACGTAAGATATCATTTAATGCCCTTATATATAAAATCTTTTAGGATCAAGTTCGTGTTTTTTTTATATCAAGATCCATTCTAATTGACCCATAAACCATCATAAGGCCTGATCAATTAGAAAATAAATAAGAATAAGGCCTAAACTATAATGAGACTTTTGTACTGATATCCAAAATGACTATTGTGTGAACCTTTCTAACACTTATAACATCTCAATCATGGTCATTATATCAAATAGAAGCCAAAATTGAAGTACGCACCAAAATTATTGTTTGAAAATTTTTGATATATCATCTTTAGTTTTTTATTCACTTAAATTCAATATGACTTCTCTCTTTTTATATTAAGGACATCAAAAGGCATCATACTCCTTGTATGTGAATGATATTGTTAACACATGTTCTAATATAGAGGTTATTTTTAAAATTCAAGAAATGTTGCAATTTATTTTTCACATGGACAATATTGGAAAACTTACCTATTTTTTGGGTTGAAAGGCACATCAAAAATGTCAATGTATTTTCATAAATCAGCAAAAGTATATTTACGATCTCATTCAATTGGCTGACTCAATAACACTACTCTTATTGACACTCATATAAAAATTAACATAAACTATCAACGTGACAAAAGATAGTTTCTTAAAGACCATATCTTATATTGAAAGTTAGTAGGTATTCAATATTTCACATGGTTTTAAGGATTAATCAACTATAATGTAGCATCTTTATAGTATGTTTTAAAAAAATTATATGATGTTTTCCTATGTTTAGTTTATTATCTTGTAGATGATGATATTAAAGGAGAAATCCTAGATTCGACTGCATTATTCTTTGTAGTTTTTCTATTGAGAAGATATTAGAGTCATTTGGAAGCTAATAAGATGGATAATAACTTTGTAGCAAACATTAGAGATCTAATCAAGTTCAAAGGTGCAGAAAATTGGAGAATTTGGTTAGGTATATAAGCAATGGAGTTCAAGAGTTAAAGAAATAGAACTGAATCAATCCCAGTTACAAGATGGTGTCAAGCACTAGACATAGCCAGGAGATAGGAAAATATCTCTTATAAGGTTCAAGTGCTAAAAAAACACTTGAAAACTTGACTCCCTTTGTTTTGCCTTCGTTTACGTCCTTTTAAAGTAACAACTAGAGTTTCTGAGTTATACACGGTCAACATACACAAGTATATAGGTGATCATGTATCTCCAAAAATACCTAAATTTGTGATTTCATACGAGCACAAAGAATTACACTGGCAATATACACGACTATGTATATCAATATAAATGGGCATGTAATTTCACACAACTAGAACAAAGTTCTTCAAAATCTTCACACATTTACAGAGACTTGTTCAGTCACTATATAGGATCATGAAGGTCCAAGTTATTTCAAATCTCCGTTCTATGCCACAATTTCATCTGAATTCTTCCCCTTTTGGTCCAAGAAAGCAATTATCACCTATAAATGCACGAAGTGAATTAAGTACCAGAGATACTACAAAACTAGTAAATAACAAACAAATCACATTAAATATGGGTGTATAAATATAGTCAAATAATCATTTTTTATAATACTAAATTGCAGCACATTTAGATTTCTTAAAATGTCCATTTTTATGAAATTCATATTTTTTTCATTTATCATAATTCTTTTTCTATTTTATTTCCTTTTTCTCCTATGTTTACTGACTTTATAGGTCTTATATAATGTAAACTTCTTTTTGTTCATCATTTACATAACATTGCCACATCAAATCAAAATTTAGCAACATTTGAGCTTCCCTAAGATATTTTTCTATCTGATGATCATGTTATGGCAACTCCTAAAAAGGCAAAAGTTAGTTAGTGTATAGTAAGGAATCAATGGGGAAACTATCCAGAGAAATTATTTCACACCATGCTTGGTTACAATCCTAACTCGAAAAAGGAAGATATATATAACTACCTACTGACATTCCTGGAAGAACTTTACAAATGCCACATACAGGAAAACATTAACTAGATAATTGGGAAGCAAAGTGGTATCTCCCTCCCTCCCTCTCCCACAAAGACTTCCTTTCATCTATGTCTGATGAGTTTTAAAATAATGCCAACATTGGAAAGAACGGAATACCTCAATATATGGCAAACATGTTTTCTTTTAATGCACAAAACAAAACAACATATCATATATTTTTCGAATGTGAATATTTGAAGGAAGTGACGAGGAAAACTTTAAATTCATGTTAAAGACAAATAATTATCACCAATTGGAGGAGTTTCATGGAATGGTTCATAAAGCATAAAACATTATAAAAAGGAGATAAAAGTTTAATTCTAATAAATTTCGGAGGTTGTACACACTTAATATGGAAAGAAGAAGTAACATATTATTTAGGGGCATAAAAGAACTAGACAACATGTGTTGAATGAAATGTTCAGTTGGATAAAAAAATGTATAGCCTTAAAGGTGAAAAAAGAGGATTATAGACCACAATTTGTAAAGACTTGGAGGTTAAGCTAAGTTGAACAACATTCAATACTAATGTAACGATTAGGAAGATGCCTTAAGATGAAAGGCAAAGATAGTAGGGATCATAAAACAATTGTGATTATGTGCAAAGCTGGAGGAGTGTAAAAGTTCCCTCTTGTAACTTTGCAATTTTGCAAAGATTAATACATTTAACATTAAATAAAAGAACTCCTAAAAAGGTTAGTCCCCTTTTAACATAGTACTCAATTTGTAAACCCACTAAAAGGCTTAGTTTCACCTATTAGCTATCTTTGGTAGCTATTATATATACCATTCGTATTCTCTCTTTAAAACAAACAATAAAGAATAAGTGTTGGTGAAAAGTTATTGAAATATAATTTCTTTTACGTAAAGAAAACCATATGTAAGATATCATTAAAGAAAACCATATGTAAGATATCATTTAATGCCCCTATCTATAAAATCTCTTAGGATCAATTTCGTGTTTTTTTGATATCAAGATCCATTCTAATCAATCCATAAACCATCATAAGGCTTGGTTAATTAGAAAATAAACAAGAATAGGACCTAAATTATAATGAGACTTTTGTACTGATATCCAAAATGACCATTGTGTGAAACTTTCTAACACTTATTGCATCTCAATCATGGTCATTATATCAAATAGAAGCCAAAAGCTAATTCATTCATGATGATCTCAAGGAAGAAGTTCATGTCAAACTTCCCTCTAGTTTGGATAATTCCTTACCTAATAATATTTGTAAACAATATCACTCTTTATATGGTTTGAAGTAGGCACAAAAATTATTGTTAGAAAATTTTTGATATATCATCCTTAGTTTTTTATTCACTTAAATTCAATGTGACTCCTCTCTTTTTATATGAAGGACATCAAAAGGCATCATACTCCTTATATGTGAATGATATTGTTATCAAATGTCCTAATATGGAGGTTTTTTTAAAATTCAAGAATGTTGCAATCCATTTTTCACATGGAAGATCTTGGAGAACTTACCTATTTTTTGGGTTGAAAGGTACATCAACAACGTCAATGTATTTTCATAAATCAACAAAAGTATATTTACAATCTCATTCAATTGGTTGACTCAATAATAGTACTCTTTTTGATACTCATATAAAAATTAACATAAAGTATCAACGTGACGAAAGACAGTTTCTTAAAGATCATATCTTATATTGAAAGTTACTAGGTAGTCAATATGCCAATATTTTACATGCTATTAAGGATTAATCAACTATAATGTAACATCTTTATAGTATGTTTTACGAAAATTATACAATGTTTTCCTATGTTTAGTTTATTGTCATGTAGATGATGATATTAAAAGAGAAATACTAGATTCGACTGCATTATTCTTTATAGTTATTCTATTGAGAAGATATTAAAGTCATTTGGAAGCTCACGACATGGATAATAACTTTGTAGGAGGCATTAGATATCTAATCAAGTTCAAAGGTGTTGAAAATTGGAGAATTTGGTTAGGTATATAAGCAATGGACACAACTAGGAGACAAACGCTTCTCTCACAAGGTTCAAGAGTTAAAGAAATAGAATTGAATCAATACTAGTTACAAGATGGTGTCAAGCACTAGACATTGCTAGGAGACAGGAAACTATCTCTTGTAAGGTTCAAGTGCTGAAGAAACAGAACCTAAAATAATGTCAATCGTAAAATAGAGTTAAGCATAAGTTAAACACTAATTTGGGAAAGCTAAAGCTCAAAAACAAATTGGTACTAGTGTGAAAATTGGTACGAAGCTGGACTTGTAATATGCACTCTTAGAACATCCGAAATTAAAAGTTTAATCACTTAGGAATTTATGATGTAAACCTTAGCTACAAATACTCTTATTACGATTAAATGGAGAGAGCTTTTTGGGTGGTGTGTGACAACCACCTTGAGTTTTAATGATTGTTTTAGGGTTTCTTAACATCTAAGATGGCTTTAGAATAAGGATTAGAAGAAGATCAATCTCAACTTGGACATATTGGGATATCTTGTTTTATTTTTCCTTCTTTTCTTTCTTCCATATTAAGATTAGATTGTTTGAGTTTTGTTTTCATTATATTGAGTAGATGAAATCCCTAAGTACAATTAGGGATGTAGTTTATGATAAAAATTTCAATTATCAATAAATAATGAATTATTATTTCGTTGAATTTATTCTCTTTGATCTTAGTTATTGGATTGTTGTTGGCCATCACAGATTCAATTATAAGAATTGTACGAAGGATCAATAGGTAAAGTATGATTTGGTCAATAGGAGAATAAAGATTTCCTAGACTAGGGTGATAACTAAATAGGTTAATTATCCTTAATGACTTTGACTAAAGTTAATTGTGCGTGCGACATGTGGTAGTTGCTTCATTGAATATAATTGTGTGCCTCAAGAGAGGCCATAGACACTTTAAGTAATGCAATCTTGCATGGTTATTGGAATTTCCCAATAAGTAAACCTAAAAGTTCTAATGTTTTATTATCCTAATTTCTCTTTAATTGTTAATTGCTTTGTTTTCAATAATTTAACAATTTAATCACTCTTTCATTAAATCTTATTTTATTTAATTCTATTGTTTGATTAGGATTAATAAATATAGTATTATAATCTTCGTGACATTGATACTCTAAAATATTCTAGAATTATTATTTTGTATAATTGATGTTGCATACTTGTAGATAGATTTGACCATAACTCCCCTAGATATTTTTTATTGTGTCCATATTGTAAGCAGGTTCATGCAACCATCTTAATATTTACATTTACCAGCAGTTGGACGCATCATTTTTAACTTCCTTAACACCATTTTAATCATGGTTTATCTGTTCCTGCTAGTTCTTTTCTCCGGCATCAAGCCTACAATGACATCGATTGAATCGATTGTCTGAACACCAGGAAATCTACTATTGGATGTTGCATCTTGATTGGTGAGTCTTATCTCTTAGAAATGCATGAAGTAAGACAATGTCTCCAAATCTTCTATTGAAACAGAGCATCGCATCATATCTACCAATGCTCAGAAATCATTTGTTTACAAGATATCCTTACAAAATTTGATTTTTCTTAAGTTTAACCAACTCCATTACATACTGATAACACCACTACCATAAATTATAACTAATCTTATTTCACAAATGTACAAAGCATATAAAATTCGATTGTCACTCCATCTACGAAGCCTATAATCGCTAAATTGTCACTCTTCTCACATATCACCACCGCTCTACAAGCAAATTTATACATTCACCCAACCCGCCAACATCAATTTGACAGATGTCAATATATAACATCAATACGCTACCATCAAAGGCTGGTTTTGCCACTTACCTTTCGATATGTTGCATGTAGAGTTTAAGCTCGCCAGAGGATCAACGTATTGAGGAAACTTCTATAATCTCGTTTTATGTTCCTCATTCTCCAGCAAGTTTGGACATTTAAAGATGAAGGAAATTAAATATTAGACCCGCTTGAAAACTTCTGAACTTGTGCTTGGATTGTTCATTGAAAAGAGTGAAAACGAACTCTTTTTTGGACGTGCAGCAGGATTCAAACGAAGAGGCTCATAAAACAAACACTAATTTGATAGCTTTGCACCAAAAGAGACAAAGCAAGAAAAGGGAAAAGGCTCACTATGGAATCGTATGAAGGTTTAAGATACATGTATGAACTAAGTTACAAACTTGGAATGAGAAAATTGCTCTTTCAACTAAAAAGTGCACCTCATTTGCAATTTACCGTCAGCTAATATGTATTCCACCGCGAGGCTTTAAGCAGGGATAGCGTTGTGAGTTGCCTTTAAATGAAAGTTAAGAAACCAAACCAGTTCTTCCAAGAAACATGGATTAGTGAAAAAGCAGACATTTTTCTTTGTCAGGACTGCATAGCACTTCATAATATGAATTGATCATCGTCGTCGTGTAAATGTCTTGAAACCTTTTCTGTCTGTCTTTTATCAATGCCCAGCTGGTTTGAGTTCTGACAACAGATAAAAAGTGGAACCTAAACATGCAAGCTCCTATGAAGAACAGGGGTGAAAGTGGAGAGGGTTGTATCACTTCCCCTTCCTGGTACCAAGAGGAGCAATCAACTTCAGATAGCCCACAAAACTTTCAACATCCACGACTTTTCATAATTCTGTTAAGCCTGTCAATAACAACATCTGGTCGAACATGAGAACCTTCGAGATTGATGGCATGGTATTCCAACCCTTTCCACTGAGCAATCAATTGAAAATGTGGACGTCTAAAGTAGCTGCTAATGATTTCTAGAATTACTGTTTGTGGTGTAGCAGATACAATGTGGGTTAGACCGGCACCATGAGCACCAACAATAAATGAAGCCTCTTGAATGGATCGGACCTGCTCCTTCAAGGGCATATGTGCAAACAACCCGTTGACAAGGTTCACTTTGCACTCCAAATGATTATTTGCCCAGATCTGCAAGGCATCAAAGACTTCTTGTTCATTGCTAAGTCTTGATTCAACTTTACCAGCATGTCTTGGATGGGCTAAATAATCTTCACGTCTAACAAAGAGAACATTATGACCTGATGCTGGTTTTTCAGCACTATGTCTGTTGACAGGAAAGTCAAAAGCTGCTCCAATCATTTCACCAAATTCAGATAATCGCGCTGTTTTCTTGTTATCAGGTTTCTTCCAAAGATCATGTGCAGATGCTCCTCGACAATCTATCTCTTCAGTCAGGCCTTTAAAAAGTGCTGTCTCATAGCCCAAAGGAACAAAAACAGCATGGCGAAAACAAACCGGACCACTGAAATTTTTCGCATATCTGACACTTGAAAACAATGCTTTCCAAGTTTCCTCCAAAATGGTCTATAAAGTTCCAGAAGTTAAGCAAGATTAGCTAACGTGGAAAATAATGAGTTATTTCCTTTTTATTCAAGGCAGAAAACGTAAACAGTTAAAAGTAAAGATAGGAAAGGGGAATTGAGGGAATTGGGGAGCTCCTATTACCAAAAAAGGAAGTAACATATTAGCCTGGACACATTGATTCAAGGCTTAGCAAAGAAGAACTTATATAAATGGTGCATCTGGTCATTATAGATTAAGAGCACAACTCTTAGATGATCCTGTACTTCTTCTATAAGACATTCGAATAAGTCCCTCTTGAAGAAGATGAATGGATAGACAACCTGTTTAGAAAGAAACAAATACAAAATAAAGCAAATAGTAGAAAAGGAATCTGAATCAGCCCAACAACCTTCATTCATAATCATAAACTTGCACCCACCTATTAAGGAACAGTAACATTTTCAGAGTAGTTATTCAAACTTTGTGTAGATTGACACAAGTATCCCTAATGTTGACGTCCTAGATTTATGGTAAACAATGTCCAGTATAACTCTTAGTTTAATAAAAAGATCCACTTTCCACGGGCAGAAAAGGTAATAGCCAGTTGATTAAAGCCATCTCGAGTAACTAGAAACAGCAGTCTTTGCCATAATAATAGTTTTTGCAAATTAGAACACGAAAATCCTGACTAACCCTTTCAAACCAGTCGATATATATTCTTCCCTAATGCACATAGGCAAGACCAATCAGAAAAGTTATATCCTATTATACATTTCCACATTTCCTTGCTCTTTCTTCATTCAATTAAAAAACTTAGATCAGAGAAAGGAAACACATTAGCCGAGAACAGAAAGTAGACTCACTTTACAGTGTCCATCTACAAAAACCAAATGAGGCCGATAAGGCAAGTCAGTGACTTTAGATGCTACATACGCACCATACCAATCTGTAACAGTATGAAACACATTCGCATACTCAAACCGCGTAACCAAAAGGGTCGGCTCCTCAATCCACTGCAAGCACACACAAGATCACTACATAATTAAAATCTGGTCTCGAATGGTAACAACACAAGTAAACAGATCATTCCCGTTGATGAATGCATTTGAATCACAAAGATGCAAGCTTAAAACATTCAAACAAGCGAAGAAAACCCAATGAACCTGATCACAAATGAACTCCTTTTCATTCACGACCCGAATCGACCCGATCAACCCACGCATTGTATGCTTCACAATGTCTTTTTGAGGCACATACATATCCAAAAACTCGTGACTCACAAGTCTTCTCCTTTTCTTCTCAACCCCCAACACCTCAAACGCGCCGTATTCAAAGTCCGGTAGCTCCTCCTCCTCACCCCTTCCGATCACCGCCTCAATCGCCTCCCCACCAACAGACATCCTCACCCTCTCCGGCACCATCCTAATGCTCCCTCCCTCGCACACTGAGCTCCGCAGCGTCTCGCTGTACGAGCATCGGAACCATCCTGGCGCCGGCGACCCTCCGGCCGAACGTAGCACGTCGACGCGACGAGTGAAGCCATTGCCGAAGTAACCCTCGCATGAGCGGAAAGTGACATTAGGGTTTTGGTTCCATGGGAGATAAGAAGGGAGAATCGGCCAAGGCTTCAGGTAGTGGCGGCTGGGTAGGACGTCAGCGGAAGGAGGCGGCTTGAGGTAGCCGGAGGTGTTGCGTTGATCGGGTTGATGGTGGTGAAGAGAGAAGTAGAGGAAGAGAGTAAGAGAGTTAACGGCGAAGAGCGCAAAGATGATCTTGAGAAGTTGGGAGCGTCTTGTAGTTGTATTCATTATTTCTGTGCCTTTTCTGGTGCAGTACCTCTGTAAAAATTTACAACAATTTCTCTCTCTACAAGGGTGAGAACCCGAGAGAGGAACCAAAGTGGGGTATTATGTCTGAAGTGTTATGTCCTTATGGGTTCTGGGATCACTTTTCACTCAAGGAACGGCGGATTTGACAACTTAAGAGTATAGTACTTTTGACATTATGTTAAAAGTAGAAAACAGCTAAAACCCAGGTTGATGTTATGTACCTTGTTCCGTCAAAATGGTTGGGAAATATTTACATTTATGTCTGTTTCAAACCACCAACTACGATGTTTCTTTGGAAGCAATCCCCATTCCACCGAAAGTCTCCGATAACACCGTCTGGTCTGGTCTGAAACTGAAACCCACATTCACCTTATTGCTTGCCTTGCCATCCGTTAGGAAAGGATCTCTCCAGTTGTGGTGTGTGTCGTAGCTACTTTTCCTTTTTCTAGTGTCCTTAAGTAAGCCCGTGGAAGTATCTATACCCGTAAGCGTTGGAAAATTTCGTCCGAACTGATAATTCGACTATGTCCCATTCAGAAAAAATCAGGTATGGGGTATAATTTTTTTACTAAATTTAAACCAAGTTGATCGAATTTTGTCGGAATTAAAATCAAATCTGAATCTGGGTTGACCTGATCGGACAAAATGTTCAAAATTTTAAAATTAATCAGCATTAAATATTTAAAACTAATTAAAATTGTTCGTTCTGAATTTAAAAAAGGCAAAAAAAACATTGTTTTAAAATTTGGCGAAGAAAAAAATTTACGTAATTTTGATTTGAAGTGTGCTTTTTTCTTTTTTTCCCTTTTTTCTTTATAGCAACTGGAGAGCACCAAAAAACCTAAGTTGTACATGATATTTGAAGCATCTTACAATTTTGGAAATCGGTACAATATCATTTTCTAAAATTGTCTAAGCTTGCACATGATATTTTAAGCATTCCCATAACTTCTGTGATATCTAAATCAGCCTTTAGTTATGGAGGTAGGATTTTGAAACCGTCTAGATGTTCATTGTCTCATGAAAGTATTGAGGCAATCATTTGTACTCGAAATTAGATATTTGGATTAAAAGGAATGTACTCTAAAATTCTAAAATCTTATGTCTCTTTTTATTATTTTGATTGTAAAGTATGTCCCGTGCACTTTTAAAAACTTATTTTTTGTTTAGAACAAAGTAATGGCGACATTGAAGGATTGACCAATGAAATCCTAAGCTTGGATATCAATGAGGCTATTTCATAAGAATCTAATCAAGTAGTAGTTGATGAGCGGTAAAGTTTATCATTACTTTATTTTAATTTATTGTATTCAGTTTTGATTGTTATATATATGTTAGCTAATTTGTGTCATCTTTTTTTATTTTTTCTCAAATCATGGAGTCTTTGAGACATGAAGAGTGGGATATGAAGAGTTTGATGAAAAAAGATTTGTTATTTCTTGCATGTTTTATTTGATTTGAATTTGTAGTATGAACAATGTGTTTTATTGGTTTTGAATTTGGTGTACTGTTTGTGTCTTGTGGCTTCTTACTATAATTTTGTTAGAGACTTTGAATTTGGTAGTTATATTTTTGTTTTTCTGAACTTAGTTATAAATTTACCATTTGTTTGATTTGAACTTCAACTAGACAACGGTAATTTAGCTTTCTTTGCTATAATTTTTTTATTAGTTTTACAGAGAAAAAGAAATGAGAAGAAGATGATATAATTAATTGGCCTTTGCAATTAGTTAAAATTGGACAAACCAGTTCCAAACCGGGTTAGGTATTTTCCAATTCGGTTCAATTTTTGGTCAACTTTATAAAAAAGCTTTAGTTTCAAACTAGTTTGGGGTCATAAAATTTTTACCTTTATCCGAATTATCTAGAACCGATTTGGTTTGAAATCGATTTTTTGCCAACCCTATATACACGTATTAAAACTGACCAACTTAACATTTCGAAGAAAGAAAAGAAAGACTGCACCAGTTTCAATTTTTCCGATACTTTCTGCCTCCATGTATAATGTTGATATATTTTAGACTTTTTTACAGATTTTTAAATGACTTTAAATATACATATATTTTCTTAATCAACTAAAAATAGTTATATTATCAATATAAATTATATTAAAACTTAAATATATATTTTAGAGCTGA
>JAOTJB010000005.1:22617241-22640239 GCA_027123815.1 Erythroxylum minutifolium
TGAAAGAAACTAAATTGCCACAATTACCATTGTATTAGTGACAAAAATATAAATCATCACAGATAATCCAAACAATAGTGTCAATCAATTGTCTTGTCACTAAAAAAACTCGCATTTGTTATGACAAAAATAATTAGTCACAAAAAAATTGTAACAAAATTACGAATAGTAGTTACCATAGTTATAGTTCAGTTATTGCGACAATATGAAGCAGACACTAATTAATTGCATATTTATTGACAAAATTTGAAGTCGTAACAAGTAAAATATATTGTGTGACAATAAAACATTTCGTCACAACAACAAAAGAATATTAGTGACCAAACTATGTTTTGTCACAACCAATAGAAACTATTAGTTACCAACATATGTTTTGTCACAATTACAATTAATTCCCACCAAAATTATTTTGGTGGCGAATTTCATAGACTTTTAGTGAAAAAACTTAGTGATAAAATAAATTTTAACACCATTAATATATTAATAATGACAATTTAATTGTGAAAGAAACTAAATTGCCACAATTGCCATTGTATTATTGACAAAAATATAAGTCATCACAGATGATCCAAACAATGGTGTCACTTAATTGTCTTGTCACTGAAAAAAACTTGTATTTGTGATGACAAAAATAGTTAGCCACAAACAAATTGTCACTAAATTACGAATAGTAGTTACCATAGTTATAGTTCGGTTATTGTGACAATATGAAGCAGACACTAATTAATTGCATATTTATTGACAAAATTTTTAGTCACAACAAGTAAAATATTGTGTGAAGGTAAACCATTTCATCACAATAACAAAAAAATATTAGTAACCAAACTATTTTTTGTCACAACCAATAGAAAATATTAGTTACCAATATATGTTTTGTCACAATTACAATTAATTTCCACCAAAATTATTTTGGCGCCAAATTTTGTAGGCTTTTAGTGGCAAAACTTAGTAATAAAATAAATTTTAACACTATTAATATATTAATAGTGACAATTTAATTGTGAAAGAAACTAAATATAAATCACCACAGATAATCCAAACAATAGTGTCAATCATTTGTCTTATCACAATAAAACTCCTATTTGTGACGAAATAATAGTTAGTCACTAAAAAATTGTCATTAAATGTCTTAACTGTTGTAGTGTCCTATAATAACTTTTTCCCTTTTTTTTGAGGTCCAAAATTAACTTTAACCCATTCTTTCTTTTTCTCAATAAAATATCCAAAAGAAAAATATCAACCTCATATAAAGACCTTAGTTAATATTATTTATTTTTCATTATTATTTTCGAGTTTGATTTCTACCCTTTGTTAGGTTAAACTTTGACTACTAGTCAACTCTTGGTCAAACCCTCAAAACAAACTCGTTTTGAGCTCTAATTTAATCCTCGAGCTATCCTTGAACAATATTATCCAATGCGAAATAAAATAAAATGTAGTTTGGATCCTGGGTGTCACTATTCACCTCAGGATATATTTTTCCCAACCCAAAAAATACTATTCATGAAATCGAGATTTTTGGAGCGTTACAAGTCTTCCCCTCTAAAATAAACTTTTGTCCTCAAAATTTACTTGTCTCAAATAGTCGTGGACAAGACTTTCTCATGGTTTCTTCTAGTTCCCATGTAGCTTCCTCAACCTTGCAGTTCGTTTATAGTACTTTCACCAGTGAAACCGTCTTGTTTCTTAGTTATTTTGTATCTTTTTCTGGAATCTTCACCGGCTTCTCTTTATAAGTTAGATCTGGCTGTATTTAATTTCTTCCAGTTTTATAATGTGTGATAGATCAGACTGATATTTCCTTAACATAGACACATGGAAGACATCATGAATCTTTTCTGTATCTTGTTACAATGCTAAGCTAGAGGCTATTGATCCCATACGGTCAATAATCTCAAATGGACCAATGAATATAGGGCTTAACTTACCCTTCTTATTAAATCAAAACAATTTCTTCCATGGTGAAGCTTTTAAGAAAACTTTGTCACCCACAACATATTCAACGTCTTTTCTCTTCAAATCTGCATATGATGTTTTACGATCAGAAGCAACTTTCAACCTCTCCTTTATAATTTTCATCTTATCGTTGATTTCCTTTATTAATTTTGGACCCACGCTTTAGCTTTCACTAAGTTCTGTCTAACATAAGGGTGTTCTGCACCTTCTACCATAAAAAGCCTCATACGGTGTCATTTGTATGCTTGCTTGATACCCATTATTGTATTCAAATTCAATGAATGGGAGGTGTTCATCCCAGCTTCCTTTAAAATTGATAACATAACTCCTAAGTGTATCTTCTAGCACCTGAATCACTCTTTTTGATTGTCCACCGTTTGAGGAAGGAAAGTTCTACTAAAATTCAGCTTAGTACCCAAGGCTTCATGTAATTTCTTCCAAAATCTTGAGGTGAATCTTGGATCCTAGTTTGATATGATAGAAGATGGTACTCCACGCAATCGTACTATTCCATGTGATCGTACTATCTCATCGATGTATAATTATGCATACTTTGAGAGTTGGTAGTCAGTTCTGTGATATAAGTAGCCATCCTCTTTGATTGCGTATTCACTATCTTTCCCCTCCTAATTTTGTTAAAGAATGGTAACTAGCTTTTCATCTTGTTTCTTTGCTTCCTTGACTTACTGTAACAAGTTTGGTTTGAGCCTCAACTCAATTACAATGGCTTCATCACTAACTACAAATAATCTACCATTCATTGCTCTTAAAGCTGATAATGATTTCCTATTAAGAACGTTGGCTACAACATTTTCTTTGCCTGGATGAGAGTCAGTAATGCAATCATAATTTTTAATCAACTCTATCCATCTTCTTTGCCTTAAGTTCAACTATTTCTATGCAGGAAAATAGTTAAGACTTTTGCGATCTGTGCAAATATAACATTTTTTCCATATAAATAATGCCTCAAAATCTTCAAAGCAAAGACAATGGCTGATAACTCCAAATCATGGGTTGGGTAGTTCCTTTCATGAGGCTTAAGTTACCTAGAAGCATAAGCAACTACTTTTCCCTTTTGCATGAGTACATATTTAAGCATTTTATGTTAGGCATCACTATAGATCATGAAGTCTCTACTAGGTATATATTGTATAAGAATAGGCACTTCAGTCAATATGGTCTTTAGCTTCTCAAAGCTTTCCTGACATTTATCACTCCACATGAATTTTCCATTCTTTTAAAGTAACTTGGTTAAAGATGTTGTAGTTATGGAGAATCCCTTAACAAATCATCTATAGTATCTTGCCAAACCTAAGAAACTTATAATCTTTGTAGCATTCTTAGGTGGCTTCCATTCTAGAATGGCTTCAATCGTTTTAGGATCAACTCTAATCCCATCTATTGATATGATATGACCAAGGAAAGAAACTTCATCAAGCCAAAAATCACATTTATTGAACTTAGCATATAATTGTTTATCCTCAAAATCTACAAAATAATTCTCAAATGCTCATTATACTCTTCTTAGTTCTTAGAATAAACTAAGATATCATCAATAAAGACTACCACAAATTTATCCAAGTAAGGATGGAAAATACGATTCGTGAGATTCATAAAGGCTGCTGGAGCATTTGTGAGTCCAAAAGGCATCACCAAAAACTCATAATGCCCATATCCCGTTCTAAAAGTTGTCTTCGAGACATCTGCTTACTTTACTCTCAACTAGTAATATCCTGATTTCAATCAATCTTAGAGAAAATACCTGCACCTTTAAGCTGATAAAAAAGGTCATCTATTCTAGGCATTGGATTTTTATTCTTCACGATCACTTTATTTGGTTGTCTGTAATCCACACATAACCTAAGAAACCCATCTTTCTTTTTGACAAATAACACAGGTGCACCCTAAGGAGACACACTAGGGTGTATAAAACCCTACTTAAGAATTTCTTGCAGCTGGATTTTCAATTCCTAAAGTTCTGTGGGTGCCATCTGATGTGGGGCAATGGATACTGATGTTGTATCAGGTATCACATCAATAGAAAATTCAACTTCTCTTTCTGGTGGTAACCCTGGCAACTCCTCAGGTGATACATCCTGGAAGTCATATACAGTTGGAATATCTTGAATTTTAGGATCATTCTTTTTAGCTTCAAGAAAACAAGCTAAGTAGGTTACACACCCCTTTCTAATAAGCCTTTCTGCTACGGTCACTGATATAACATTAGAGAGAAAATTTGACCTTTTGCCAATAACCATGATCTCATCAATATCAACTGATCTAAAGGTGATTCTTTTAAGATGACAATCTACTATTGCATGATTTCTAAATAGCTAATCCATACCAAACGTCACATCAAATTCATGGAAAGGTAGTTTAATCAAATCACCAGGAAATTTATAACCTTGTATTCTTAACAGAAAATTCTTATAGTCCCTATTTACCACCATACTATAACCCAAAGGATTTGTAACTAGAATATCATGTTTAAGAGTGTCAATAAGTAACTCCATATTTTCAGGCAATGGCATACATATATAAGAATGTGTAGATCCTGGGTCTATTAATGAACAAACACAAATGTCAAAGATAGCAAAAAAACCCACAATCACATATGGGGCATCCTAGTTATCATGAGCCCATATAGCATATGCACGAGCTAGAGTATGGGCATTAGGTCCATCAATTATCTCTGATACGACTCTCTGACCACCAGCACTAGTACTAACTCCTGTGCTTCTATCTTTGCCCCTCGGAATTGTAGGAACTGGTCTCTCTGCTTGACTAACTATTTAATACCGTCTACTAGGGTAATCTTTCTGAAAATGCTCCATAGATTCACATCGTAGGCATGCTCCCATCACCTTCCAATATTGTCCTCCATGTTTGTTCCCATAATGATCACATGGGGTAACTACCCTATTTCTTAACCCAATTGTTGTACTAGCTATAGATGGGGCCAACTGTCCTGCCCTAACCATTGATCTCTAACTCTGTCTTGATTGGCAATAGAATGTCTATGTTTGTCTTGGAGGGTAAGAAAGATGAACTAGATTGTCTCTAGCTCTTCTTCTGTTGTCCCCTATTTCGCCATTTTTGTTCATCAATATTAACCTTTTCAATCCTTAAGGCTACTTTAACCATCTCTTCATAATCCCTAATCTGCAATGCAATATGGAGTTTCTTAATGTCATGTGGAGGCCTGCTTCAAATCTCTTACACTTATCTGTCCCTGTAGGAATTAATCTCTCCGCATAAATACTCAATTTATCAAACTCTTTCTCATATTATGATATTGTCCTATACCCATGTTTCAAATGAAGGAATGCATCCCTCATCTCATCCTTATAAGTCTCCCCTACATATTTATCTGCAAATTGAGACAAAAAGTACTCCCAAGTAAGATCCTGTAGTGGCATAAGTCTTTTAATGGACTTCACCACTGATATGTTGGCCCCTGAAGAAGACCATCCGTACGCTCCAATCTCTCTTCTGGTGTGCAATGGAGAAGATAAAAAATTCTCTTTATCTTGATTAACCAAAACTAAGCATCTGGAGCAGTAACTGATGACTCCTATAGAAAATCCTCTACTCCTAACCTCTTGGCTTTCTCCAATGTAAGCTTCTATAGTGGAAGAGGTGGTTATGGCTGTATAGGAAGTGTAGCAACCATATGTTGTTTCATACAGTCTACCATAGTTTAGAAAAACTCTACCAGGTTAGGAATTAGTTAACCAACAGGTTGTGGTACGGGCTGTGCTGGCTGCCCCACCATACCCTTATCTGTATCACTAGCTAAGGCATGACTTTCCTCCTCTCCCTCAGTGGCTCCCAGAGTGCGTGGTTCCATTCTTCAGTCTATAACAGACAGAAAGGGTGAATTGATATTAGGTTCACATCATAATGTCATATAATCTTTAATATGGTAGGTACACAATTCACTTTTTCTTTATTTACTTAATCATAGACCCAAAACTGCTTAAACCGAGCTTTGATACCACTAAATGTAACACCCCATACTCGATAATGGAATCGGCATATCTAGTGTTACGATATTCTTAAATACCTAATACTTCAAACCACAACACTTGCTATTTAAAACCTCATTATTCTAGCAATTGCTATTCACTTTATAAAAATTTAACAAAATTTCCTCTATATTTACTTAAAACCTCTTACAAAAAACTTCAATACACTTCTCATGCAAGCTACTCAACTATCCATCTACATGTCAAACTCCTTGGCAAAATAATTTACCCATCCTCCAATACATTTCAACTTATCTAAACTAAATTTCATACATAACTTTCATATATAATTTATAATAAAATTATGTAATCCTTCACTTCTTTATGTGTACATGACATAAACAAAGCAAAAATAACATTTTATAGTACATCCACCTCTAAGTCTTCCGAGATCCTCTATATGACTTTTGTCTTATAGTAGATCCACCATATCTTTCTTTTAAGTCTCTTTAAAACCTACACTCAGAAAGAAAATCCGCAAGCTAAGCTATAGGCTTAGTAGTGTTCAAGCAATTTCATTTCTCATTCAATTCAATTCATTCATCCATAACATTCATAATATATAATATTTTTCAAATATAAATATCTTCATTTATTTCTAAGGATAAATAAGCATTTTAAATCAAGTTATGAAATACATTCATATATCTATTTTAGTAATTCATATCTAATTACACAATGATGACTAAATTACACAATTTAATTTACAATAAATTACTATTTTCATTTGAAGTTCTTTAATGATTAGTCATATATATATATATATATATATATATATATATATGTAATTTCCCCAAAGTAAAATCCAACGGAATTGTATTACCGAGTCAGATAAGTTAGATTTTAAAATATAGGACCAAGTTCTAGGAACCATACAGTCTTTTTTTTAATATTTACGTATCAAGACTGAGCTCTCGGAGTCTTGCAGTTCACAACACAAATCAGATATCTTACACCAGAACCAGGCTCTCGGAGCCATACATTCCAGTAACATATATCATGACGTAATACTTTTAACTCCCTAATTAGCATGCCAACCTTATCACATTCTTCTATTTCCTATCTATTTTACTAAGGGTAAATCTAATTAAACTTCATTAAAATTTAATGATAAACACTCACAATAGCCAATTCAAGCTATTCCATATTCGGGCAAAGTAAATGTCACTTCGTAATGTCTTTGTTTTTTCATTATTGGTTTTAATTTAGTCCATAACATTCAAGACATATTCATCTTACGAATTAGTCAAAAATAGTATGTATATCAAATTTTCAAATTCAACATATGTATGTCAATTAGGGAAAATACAAATTATAAGTCCAAAATCCAAATTAATCACATATGCTACTTCATTTGCAATCCAATTAAATATTTTTAACAACAATTTTATAAACTCCCAATTTTATCTAAAGAACCCTAAATTACCTAATACATAATTTTTAGGGAAAAATAGAATTACAAGAACACATACCAAATTGATGTCTAAATCTTTCTCTTTCTCTCTCTCCACCAAATCATCGTCTTTATCTTCATAATATTGCATAACAAATTCAATTTCATGCATTTTATTCACTAATGTATGAATCTATACCAAAATCATGTACTAAAAACAACAAACCTCCATTAACTTACCTTATAAATTTTCGAGTATTATTCATCAAGAACACCCATATACCTTTTCTTCATCTTTTCCCAAACTTTTTGTTGTTATGGTGAGTTTAAGGACCCTAGGTTGATGATTTAGTGTTTAATAAGTGATTTGGGGGTTAAAAATAAAGAAAGTTGGCTTGAAAATGAAAGAAAAATGAAGAAGAAAGGAGGAGGCTTGTTCTCGGCTATCTTTGGTGAAGAAGAGTGTGTTAGGTGGAAATTAATGTCATATGGTCCTTTAATAACTTTTTCCCTTTTTTTAAAGATCCGAAATTAATTTTAACTTTTAATGCATTCTTTCTTTTTCTCAATAAAAATACCTATAAGAAAAATATCAACCTTACATAAAGACCTTAATTAATATCATTTATTTTTCATTATTATTTTCGAGCTTGACTTTCACCATTTCTTTAGTCAAACTTTGACCACTAGTAAACTCTTGGTCAAATCGTCAAAATGAACTCGTTTTGAGCTCTAATTTGATCCTTAGGCTATCCTTGAACAACATTATCCGATGCTAAATAAAATAAAATGCAATTTGGGTCCTGGTGTCACTATTCACCTTGGGATATACTATTCACGACCCAAAAAGTAATATTCATGCATTTTTTGGAGCATTACATAAAATCCTTTCAATTTTTGGATATAGATCATGTAGTTTTCTAGGACTACTCCTGGTCATAAACCAAAGTACCTCAATCATGAAATTCAATCAATAATCAGATCAAGAAGGGAACTTCTAAAATAAATAAAAATAAAAAGATTAAATCAATAAAAATAAAGCATTTCTAATATTCGAACCCCAAAAATGACGTAAAAGACTTGATTATTTCTAATCAAAAAATTATTATGTTCTTATGATAAGTAGAAATTATAGCACAGTTTACACCCTTATTTTATATTGTTTTAAATAATTTATATAGCATATTTGAGTAAAATTTATTGCATTTTATTATTACTAACTCAAGTCTTAGTTCCATATTTTATTTTTAAAAGGGGTTTAAATTATACTACATATTTTTCTTATAGGCTTAGTGGACTTAAGGAAAGTTATCTAGAAGAAAATTTGGCCCAAAATGAAGTTTAATCCAAAAGAGAGTCCAGAATTAAGCAATAACCCACTAGAAGAAAAATAGTAGCAGAACCAATAACCCAGTAGAAAAGAAAATCCAGATACCATATACCAGAAAGAAAACCAAACCCAAGACCTAGGCATGATCCAGCCCAAACCTAAACCAAATAAGAGGGCAAAATGACACAGTAAAGAGCCCAAAACGCAGCAGCTGGATAAAATAAAATGTAAAAGGACACAGCAGCAGAAAAATAAGAATCCAACAACCAAAAAAAGCAAAACGACGCAGTAGTAGAGGGAAAAATGCAAAATGCAGCAGCTAGATAAAATAAAAAAATGAAACTACAATAGAAAAATAAGAATCCAGCAGCCAAAAGAAGTAAAACAATGCAGCAAAGGAAAAGAGTAAAACGCAGTAGAAAAATTCTAGTAGATAAATTGTAGAAATAAGGGGAAAATGCAACGATCATCTAAGGAAAAGAAGAAAGCATTGTTACATGGGAGGAGACTTACTCAACCGATGTCTCCATCTCAAAAACTCAATAGAAAATTGATGATATATGCATCAAATCTCATCAAAATGGAAGAGATAAGAGGGAAATCACCAAAAATCCAACAACGTATAGTAGTTGGGGTGTGTTTCATAAGTCTATAAAAAAATAGCAGCTTGGGAGGAGAAAGAGGAATAAGCAATCCATCCAAAGGTGAGACGTCAAAGAGGATTTTTCATCTATCAAAGGTGATTAAAGCAAGGAGCTAGCACGAAGAGGTGTGGGAGTGTCACTGAGATTGAGCTGGTTCATGACTGGTGGAGGAAGAAATTCCAAACCTTTAGGGCTGTTTCGAGATTTGTGAAGGTAGAAAAATTGAATAAGTTTTCTAAAACCTTTCCCCTTTTCGTTTATGATTTCCTTTACTTAGTTGATTTTAATTATTAAAGTTAGTTTATAAATGAACTTTGAATATTTGGATTATTAATTTTTTTAATTCATTGACTTAATACCAGGTTAATTTAGTACTTATACAATGTATGAATTCTTTGATTTCTGATTCATATTCTTTATATGATTAGAGACATCCTTGATTCTATAAATGTGATACTAAAATCATTACTTCATAACTCGTTGTATAAACTGGAATTTATTTGTTCTTCAAATAAATTATCGGTGGCTGGATGTATCTCTTAGTTTATAATACACTTTGAGTTAGGATTGAGTTAGTTTGATTCTAGAAATTGAAGGGAGACAAGTAGGAGCTAGTTAGTTAGTTTTCTATGCTGCACCTGTTACATAACTCGGATGATCAAAGTATATCAAATTGCATGGCTAAACTGAATTTTAAACACTATTTGTCCACTTGTATATATTAGATTAAGTTAGAATAAATTTAGAATTTGTTTATTTATTTTGATTATATTCAATTCAAAATTCATGAATCTTTTTTTATATACGTGCATTTACTTCTGATTAATTTATAGGTTTTGAAGTTGTCGCAAATTGCTTACATTGAAGTTTAAAATGGAACAAAATAATTGATTCATTACAAAATGAAAATTTTAGATGAATAATGATGACTTTTCCAAATGTTGTCCAAGTCAAAAATATTTCAAATTTTTGTTAAGATGTGTTTTAAGTTTAGGACAACAAATTAAATGTATAAATACATACTTCTTGTTTTACATATGATTTGACTTGTCTTTTAAATTACTTAAGTTGTAAACTATCTAACCAAATTAGATTGAGTTTGGAAGTAATTTAAAAGTTGTAATTTTTTTAGTTTTATTTTTTCTTTATTCTAAGTTTTAAGATTGCTTGTATGACATAACGGAATTTGCTAGCATTTAAATGGTGAATAAATAATTTAAGTGTTGATTTGAAGTAAGGAAAATTCATATTTCATGTTTTATGATTAATACTGGCTATTTTGAGTTCTACATTGATTTTTATTGAGTTATAAAATAATTTATCAGCTTTTTGAATATTGATTGAATGATTTTTTTAAGCTATGTCATACGTTCATTTTGTTAAGTTTTGATGTTGTATCTTACTAATATGGTTAAAGAGGACATTACATGAGTGTTGCTGATGTTTATATTTTGTTATGGAATACCTTTGGTATAAGCAAAATTATAAGAATGTAATTGTCTCTTTGAAAAGTATTATAACTAAGAAACTAAATTACTAAATTAACTTTATTCATAGGGTCGACCCTCATTTTCCATATGCTAAATTGATTAATAAATTGAAATTAAAATAAGGATTTAATTCATATATGCCTAAGAGCGCATATCATCTTATAATATAGTCTATGTGAATATGAGTGTTAATTCCATAAGGACTACAAGTATTAATATTAATAATGTTTTTATCATCTAATATGATAAAATGAATAATTGAATTTAAATATGTAGTTAACTAAACTAAATAACTAATATAAAATAGCAAAACCAAAGAAATGAGCAAGAATAAAGCAAATGAAGAAAAACAAGATCCAAATAAGAATTCCTCTAGAACCTTTATATTCTTATATTTACCTTAATTCAATAGTAAACCCTAGTTTCTTATACCGATATAAATTCCAAATTTATAACCAAATTCTTTTTCAAGAAATAAAAACCTTATTTCTTAATTTGACTAATTAAAATCTCAATCTAATATAAATTATAATAATGTATTATCTCACTCGTTGAATTCCCTAGATATATTAGAATCTAAAAAAGAAGATTTATATGGTTCTTTCTCTATGATTCTATGTAACTCTTATTATTCATATCATGATCTATTCATACATATGATTTTTCAATCCCTATACATAAAATTTGAAATTGAATAAAAACTCTTGCATATTTTAATTCAATCATAATAAGTAATTATGGATAATTTGTAATAGAACCTATATTTTTCATCAAATCAAGAATCAATTTAAATCAATAGTTATATAGTTTATCCTATCTAGATATATCCTAATTTAGTTCATGCTAAGATAAAAGGAACAAAAAAATCAAGAAAGAAAAGAAGATAAAAGAAATCATTCTTATAGATTCTTCAAATCTTGTGTATTTTAGTTGCATTTTGTTCGAATTCTTTATTTTTTTGCTTCAAATATGCTTTATACTTATCCCACAATGCTCTAGTTTGGCTCCTAATAACTTCTCTCTATCGTCCTTTACGAATTCCCTAAAAAATCATTTTATTCTTATTAAATCTTAAAAAATCTATAGGGTCTCACCAACATGGATACAATATGAACACGTGTTAGCCTCATTCCTTTATAGCTATAAAAAATCATAATTTTTATGAAGATCACCACTAGATATTACATCTGTTTTGACTTAGTAACTCATCAATTGCATATTAGATGGTTTATCTTAGGAATATGGGTATGAAGGCCATAAACACAGGTCCATATTTAGGTTATATTATCTATATGGCAAGTTCCCAAAGAAATATAATGGACCAAGGACTAATATGAAGCAAAGCAAGGGATTATGTTTGAATCGTGTTTTGAAGATAAGTTCATGTTCAACATGTGTTCATCTAAAGTCATGCCAAAACTTTTCCACCTGTGCTCTAACTTTCCAAAATTTGTTCCTCCTTTATTGGAGAGTAAATCAAGGTTTATCAACAAAATATAAGCCACATTAAATATCAAATCCTATACAAATAATCCAAATACAAGCAAAATGTTCTCAAAGTCATAATAAAATTATAATCTAATTCATTTTTTTCCTAGTCTGGATCTTCTCTCTCTAAACTCTCTTTTTAATCTCAATTGATCTTTTTAAACATGATTAGGTGTTAAAGGTATAGGAGAAATGGATTTATCATCCTTAATAAAAGTGTACCAATTCTTAAAGCATTCATATATAACCCTTCTATCATATTATCATGGTCTTCCTAGCAAGATTTGAACAATTTATAAAGGCATGACATCATATAATACCTTATTTTGATACCTTCTAATACAAAAAGAAATTAGCACTTGTTTATTATCACTCTATATGCTTTATGGCTACATTAATGCAACTTCCTATGTCAATAATCATAGTATATACCGTGTTATGAATTTGACATATAATATAGAATATGTTTTTTTTTCATTTGCTACCCTAACTTATCCTCCTTGAGTTGAAGACTTAATGCTCTCTGAAGGATAAGGACCTTATCCTTAACAATATATTTAATCCCTTTATCACTATAATCTTCAATGTTAGCCTAGATTCTTTTCTTTATAATAACCTACAGTTTTTACCTCTCCATCATCCTTCATGATTATAACCCTCTTATTAGGTATTAAAATGCAATATTTCATGTTTTTAAACAACAAAAATATTTAATGTCTCTATTTTAATGTGTTAAGAATCAATTTTACATATTCCCTAATTATAGACATCGTCTTTAGCTTTAGGTGGCTCACTTCTTACTTTAAAAGAACCATATCATGTTTTTCTCCAATTGGGCCTCCAAGAACCACTAATACTAGTGATGTACTTGGATATCGATTTTCACTTTAATTGTCTCTCCATCTTCATAGCCATATATACCATCTCTTCTAATTATATATAATGTTGCAACTCTTTTGGCTTTCTCTCTATTTAGCATATTCAAGAATCTCATTGTAGTTGTTTCTCTATCCTTTTGATAGTCTTCAACACTTTTTGATCCTTTGGTAAGACCTTGTGAATTTTTTGTTTATATGTTTCTTATGATTCATCCTTATATTATTCATCCTTTATAATTTCTTAAAAAAACTAAGCAAAATAAAATAAGCATTTAACTTTGTAAAGTCCAAAAACCCAAAAACTATTAGTCAAGAAGAGAAAAAGAATTATAAGTTAAATAAAAATTATGGAAATCAAGTAAAACAAGGAAAGATCAGGTAGAATTTCATATTGCATTTGAGAACAATTTCTTAAGGTAACCATTCTTTCATTACTTTATTTCTTTTCTTTTCTTTATCTTCTCTTTTTTCTTTTCGTAATGGCATGAACAATTGGTATGATAATATAAACAAAGGAAAGGAACAAAGAAAACAATCGAAAAAAATTTGAGATAAGCAAACCCTAAAAATAAAAAGATAACGAAATTTAATTGTTGACCCATTAGAAATAAGAAGCAGATTCAACAGAAGGAATTACATAATCACAAGGAAAGTGAACTACTAAAAAATAAATATAAATGATACAAAAATAAAGATAAAAGAGGATAACCACACTTGATTTAGAGCCAAACTTAGATATTAACTAATGAGAACTCATCTAGGAATATACCCTAAAGAACCCACGAATAAGTTTGAATAAAATCTATAAAAAAATAAAACAGATGTATAAAGTATTGACCCATTGATTATAAAAAAATTGAGAATCAAATTCATAAAGCACTTGAACACCATAAAAGAAATAATTCTTTAATTAGTTTCCAGTTTAATGAGGAAAAAAGAAATAAACTTTAATGACTCTCACTAAATAAATATCTCAAAACTTGTCTAACTATAAAGAAATATGACTTAAGTACAAAACATAAAAACTAAGGTGTCAAGTGGGCACAGTCTAGGACACGACCATGGGTCAGACCACAATGGTAATAGACCTTTTAAAACCATTGGACATGGCCTAGACATGCCCACTTAACATTGTAGATCTTTTTGTAATTTTATAATGTTAGACAATAATGTATACTATATATACATTACTTTTAGCATTATTTTTATAGCATATTACTTGCATTTTGGACTATTTTAGAGGATTTGATACTAAAAAATAAGAAATATTTTGTATCAGGTCTTATTTCTACCTCTTTAAGGAAAAAAAGTGAGTTGGATCAATGTGGAGTTAAATTTAAACGAATTGGAAAAGGAACCTATAACACAGCAGCTACATGCCACTATGTAAAAGTCATGTTCTAAGGTGGCATCTTCTACTTCTCCATTTTTAGCCTACGCACCCTTATATTGCTACTTGGATCAAAAAATATGGACCTTACATATCTCTATATAGGTCTTATTTTAACAGTGAAAATTTTTAAATAAGTTATAGAATTTTCCAAACACAATATAGCTTATGATATGACCCTTGTTAGGGCCATGTTATTCATTAAAGATAAGGGTTTTGAATCTAAAAGAGAGAGAGAGAAAAAACAATAAAGAGCCTCTTAGTCAAGATTTAGTTAAAAAGTATTAAAATGTCATTTGGAAGCCATTAAATATCAGTCATTGATCAAGAACAAGTCATTCATCGAAGAAAGACAAGAATTCAACAAGATACATCAAAGATTCAAGATTCAAGACTCGTGACAATGATTTCTTATCCTTATTTTCTTTCTTATTTTTATGTTGTCATTTCTTTTTTAGTTATGAAATAATTAGAATATAGATTTAGGTGGGATGGACCCTAGGATTTGATATGTTGAATTGATGGATCTTTTGTTTAACGAATTCCTAGTTTTCCTAAGACTTATATATGTTTTTATAATTAATTGAGTTGAAGGAGTAAAAGTGAAAGATTCAATTATTTGATTTATACATTAAGATCTGAGAGATGAGATGTATGATCAGATCATAATATGGACAAGGAGGGTCAAACGTGAGTTTCTCAAGAGAGAATCATAAGATCTTCCTAAGTTAATGTAAAACGTATTGAGAGAGTTTATACATTGAACCAATCCATTCTAAGTTGTCTTAATTTGAAAGGGATTTCAGTTGACTAATATAAGGATATGATCATAGGTCTTAAGAGACTATAACTGAACTTAGGAATTCTTGCTAGTCCAAGAAACTTTATTTATAGATTGATTTATCTTTGATCATTGCTTTGTTTCAGTGTTTATATTCATTTATTTTATTTTCTTTCTTAATCAATCATAATCGTTAGTCTAGCTAATTAAGTTTATAAATAATTGGTGATTAACCGGTAGTCTTTATAGGATTAATCTATATTCATAACGGCTAGCTATTGCTACATTATGTACTTATGGTAAAATAACACAATTAAGTTTTTAATACTATTTATGGGGACTAATCAGTCTTATTGACCAAAATGAAAATTTATTAAAATGGGCATTTATTTTGTTTACTAAGTTTGTTCTATTTTTTTATTTTATAGTGCATTTTTTGTATGCGATAGTCCAATAATCCCATAACTCTCATTGAACCATATCTTGAGATTGAAAGAACATTACATATAAGAAGAAAGCTCTAGAGGAGAGTAGAAGCTGAGGAAGCAAAGATGGTTATAGAGAACATAAGGTCCTTAAAGGATTATGTTGTATCCAATGCCTAGGATTTGATATTCAAAATGACTTGTATTTTTTTCAGTCTTATTTTAGCCCCTTAAAAAGGAATGAATTTGGTGAATATTTGAGTCAATTTGGAGAAATTTTCATTGATTTTGAGAGAAGTATTTAGAACACGGAAAAATATAGTACTATGTTGCTTTCTATATTCCAACATATCCTATTTCATTTTTAATGAGATTTTTACCTAACTAATATAACACCAACCAACCCCAATGTTTAGGCCATGTTCCAAATGGAAGCATTTTGTTACTCTAAGCACCTTTGAATTCCTACCATATTCAGTCCATGTCCACTAATAAGATAGTAACTCAAACTTGTGTCCTTTCTTATATCAGTGATGATTTATTACGTAAAAGTTATAAAAAGGTGATTTTAGCAATGTGGGAGTCTAATAAAGTCTGGTGTTGGGGTTGTGTTGGGAAAAATTATGGTTTCATATTTTAAAGGAAAGATAACTAAAAAATAAAGAGAGAGGATTTTTTGGAGATGAAATATAATTAAGTAACAACTTAAGTAGCTGGGATTAACTCCTTGAGAGAAGAAAAAAGGAATCTAACAAGATTCATCAAGAACTTCAAAGTTTCAATAACTATAAGGATGTTTTCTTAATTTTTTCTGTCATTTATTGAGGACTTTCTTTGTTTGTTCATGAACTAATTGGGATATAGATCTAGGTGGGATAAAACTTATACTTTATTAGTTGAATTAGTTTCTTGATTTAAAGAAAGATCTAGTTTTCTTGAGAATTGTTCATATTTTTGTATTATGTTGAATTAAAGGAACGAAAGTTAAAGGTTCAATATTTATATTCATATATTGAGAGATGATATATACAAATAGATCATAATATGAATATTGAAGGTTGAATAGGATGCTAGAGATAGAACTACATAACATTTCTATGGTAGGGTGAAACCATTGTAACTTAGAAGATGGGATTAATCACTAAGTTAAGATAGGTTCAAAGTGTAGGAAATATTTTAGGAAAATTCTTATTTGTATGTAGTTTAGTCATTGGTTGAATAATCTTACCTATTGCTTTAGATTGATGATTTAGATTGATTTTGTTTTTTTCTTTAAATCAATCATTCACTTTATTAGATTAGATAACAAAAAGATAGTCAGTACTAATAATTCTAGTTCTGTGGAATCGACACTCGATCTACCTAGACTATACTATGATAGGCACCTTCTATATGATTTCTTTAATATTATTCTTCGTATTTTGTTTCATACAATATTAGTCATTTATAACTTTGTACTCATGATTGAGGTAAGATGAATGATTAACATCAAAAATTAATTTGTTCCATTTCAATTGTAAAGGCTATTTACTTATCATGTTATAAAATGGTTTATTATCAAAAGCTAGATTAAGAATTATTATCTTTAAAATACACAGTGGATAAGCTCATCCAACTATCCTAAACATTGCATATTTTAAAGACGTCAGGCTCATTCTAAATCAAGAATTGGATCATATGCTTTCTTCTCTTTCTTATTGAATAAAGGAACGCCTGTTATTCTCTATACTTTTAATTTTGTAACGATCAAGTTTTGTAAAGTAAAAGAATTGATTAATATTGAAATAGAGTAACTATTACATAACTTAAATACCTAATTTTTGTAAATTTATAGCAATGAAAGTCAAATATACCATCATCAATTCTAAACATTGAAGTTATCATATAATAGATTATTGCTAAAGAAATTGTATATAAGACTACGATGGATCAATAAGTTACAAAACAAAGTTATATATTATGGTTAACCAATAAATAGATCATATCATAGTTAAACTTTAAGCTTTCATGCATGTATAAATGGTTCATAAGAGCATCATGAATAAAAAATGAATCAATACTGGTGTGACCTGCTTACACTACAGTAAAAAGAGCTTTAGGTAACAAACAAAAGCATAATTTTGAGTATAATTATTGTTGCCTTTTTATTAATCATACCGTTAAATAAAGAGGCACTGTTATAGGTGTAAGGTAACAAAATTTTTTTATTAGCCAATAAAATGAATAATATTGCTTAAAATTTTGACTAAGGCAGTAAAACAGTCTCAAAATATAGCAACAATTTTGAATGGATATATCAACAGTTTGAATCTTTATAAAGAAATGGATTGGATATTTAAGCAACAATTTGTAATAATAAAAGCAACAATTATTCCTTTGTTACCAATAATATGTTAATGTAAAAGCAAACTCTTATTAAATAGGAAATATCCATATATACATTAATGCATGTCTTAATTGTGTACATACTATTAAATATAAAAAACTGCATTTATATATATTATATAGTCCATAAGGACTCGTAAAATTCTACCTTTAATATATTTAAAATATAAAAGAAAAAATAAGTAGTTAAAATATTCACCTACATTATCTTCCTCCTTTTCATATGGAATATAAATGAATTAATCTAAACACTAAACAAAAATAGTATATATGGCACTCCAAAATCCTTCACTAAGTACCTCTTTGTTCACTCCTAATCATCACCTTCCTACAAAAGAAAAAGAAACAAGAAGTAGATTAGAATTGTAAAACTACTATGCTCACAAACAGGTTAACATATCTAAAGAATGAAACACTTACTGTTTTGTTGTGACCTCAATTTAATCAAAAGGAATAATATAGTCCAAAAATTAATATCACAATGATTTAATTCTTTTTGTGAACAAATTTAGAAAGCATGAACATAAGTAATTAATCTAAACAAAAAAGATAACAAGTAGATGTACAAAAATAGTACATTAAGGAAATGTCACCTGATATTCTTCATATTGATATGTATCGTCTAGAGGAATAGAAGATTCCTTTCTTGATAAACTAGGTGCAATCAATTTACAAAGCATTTCTATGTTAGTGGTATTAGTTTGCCTAATCTGAGATTGAATGAGGGAGAACATTTGTTTCATCATTTCTTCTCTATAAACTATTTTATTTCAATGCATGAATTAGTCTAAAGAAGTCACAGGCCAAATGAGATATCCTTTGTATGCCAACCCTAAATGTGATTCCTATTGATATCACATAGAAAAAGAACACACAAAACCTTTCTTTGTTCAATATGTAGAACACTTCTATACAATAGCTAAAATGGAAAAGCAAGACAACATTCAATTTGGTTTTGTTCTTGAGCTAAGTTGGTGTGTTCCTGCAGATTGGTAGTAGAATCAGAGCCAATTGTCCAATATGAAGTACTTAGTGCTCTTATACCATCTCCTTGATGGGTTAGCATCAAGTGTAGGTTTCAGCTTTTGGCTTAACATTTTGCTTAAATTTTTACTCTGTCCTGCTATGACAGATTGTTTTGCTCTTTACAATAAAAGCATTTTAAAGAGAGAACATTTGTTTAACTCTAAAAGAAACCTAAACAACTACTCCAATAGAAGCCAAAGGACATTTAAAAGAGCTTTCCAGCACATGATGTAATAAGATGATAGACAAAGTTATGTAAATAGGATGAAATATTCCATTAATCTTTAACTCCCTCTGCAATCTATTAACAGCCAGGTTTTTGTATTTTAGGATTGCAAATTTAGAAGAAAAATGCATTAGATTCAAATACGTTAACTTGTTTTTTAAAAGTAGTAGTTCTCAATCTTAATTGTAACTAGTTGAAAGTAAAGTTATGATATACTTGGTAATATTTATTTTCAAATTTTGTTTAATAATCCCATAAGTATATAGACCACCAATAAATGAATTTCCATGCAATAATTGATACTTCACCAGAATAAATTTCTCAAAGATATCTTGAATGTCACCTTTAAACTTGTTTTGATTAAATCCAAGAAGATTAAATTGCTTAAACTCAAAAGAGGCTTTAGTATAACCCTATCTCAGAAGGGATCTTCCCATTGAAGTTATTCCCGTATAGATTCAAGTTGGCCAAATTCTTGCATTTCGAAATCTCTCCTAGATTCATTCATCCAAAATTGTACACTGAGAAGTCCAAAAAATCAATACTAAAATTTTCTAGAAATAAGGACCATTAAACTTCACCACTAGAGAAATTTTCAGAGATTGAAAACTTTTTAAGCCTAAAAAATCTTGTCCACATACTCCCACTAAAATCATTTAAGCTCAAATCAAGATACTTTTAAGTTTAAACATCTATCAAAGGTGCTATGAATAGCACTGGTAAAATTATTATTCGAAACATTTGCCACTACCATGAAATCTCAAACTGGGAAGAGAAATAAGATGTAATAGCTATAACCTCAATATCTACTTTATGAAATATATTATTACAAGCTATAACCACCACATAAAAAATCGAGAGGTGATTTTACAAGATAGCAAATCACAGTAAATTATTAAACCAGAGAAGTAAAAGATACGCTTCAACATTCGTAAATTACAAGGCTTAATAAATAAATCAAAGAATTATTGAATTTCGCAATTAAGAAATTACATCACTACATGCACAAAAATTCACCTTGTGTTAGATTAAACTTAGGTAGATAAAGAGATAGTGATTAGTGATTATTAAGATTAGACTCACCTTATCACCTCTTGCTATCGTAAACAACGATCTCAGAAACTCAAGAAAAGAAGAATCAACATTCAAATCAAATAAACCTAAGAAACAAGAACAACACAATCATTAATTCTAGCCCAATTCTTTAAACAAGAGATCGAACTGCAAACACCATACTAAAATACAAACAAAAACTGAAAAAATCAGAAATGCAATATGAATTTTAGAGTACATTACATAAAGGAAATTATTTAATGTCTAGACTAGACATATCCTTTGAAGACACTATAGATCATTAGGTCTCATGCATGAATGAGTAGAGTGGTGATTGATATGCTTTTGTTTTTTAACTGGCATTTAAATAATATGAATGCTAAACTAACGCTTAGAAGGCAACAAAATAACATAAGCGCTACACCAGTGCTCAGAAGATTTTTATAATTATTAGCCAAAATCTTAAGTAACAATGATGGAAGAGATGGTGGAAAAAGAAATTGGAGAAACAACCCTTAACAAACTATCCAAAAAATCGCACTTATACAATTGATTACTTGACTTATCATTGGTCTTTGTGAGGGAGTGCTTAGTAGGGGCTCAACTTCACATGTTCATGGCCTCCATAACCAAAAATTTCCATATGGAAAAATAGAGGGAAAGTTAAAAGTCTTAAGTGTTTTGGTGCTTGTGTATAGTCCTCTCAAAAGTTATTATATCTCATTTTTTCTCCCTATAATATTGCAAAGGGTATAATATATATATTATGATATATAATTTAAAATAATAATACTTTAATGTTCTTAGTTATGACAAAGCTTACCTATTTCGTTCTGATTTGGCAAGACTTAGCTCAAGTTGACCGAATTTCATGTCGTATTTATTTTTTAATATTTTTAGGTTTTCCGTTAAGTTCGAACTATCTAGTTCAATCTAATCTAAAGTTTAAAATTTTAAAAGAAAATGATGTTATTTTTTAATTTAAAAATTAAATAATATATTTAATCAAGTTTAGTTTGTCCTCTATTGTACTTGGGTTGGGACTAAAAGCCTCTGGTTAGGCATGAGCTCAAATACAAAATTTCAAATAAGAATGAAGCCTAGGTGGGCCTGAGTCTAATACGATTTATTGTCACCCTTAATTATTGTTTAAAGTTGCAACAAATTTAACTGTTGCTTATATAAAATTTTATAGCAATGAAAATTTTATTTTTATTGCTTTTTTAAATATATGAAAAAGTTACTATTACCATTGCCTATTAATATTATTAAAGTTCATGCTTTTAAAAGCGCTACATTATATTAGTTTTGAGGAACACATTTTAAAATCTTACAACTATAATATTGCCTAAAGCACTTTCTATTGTTATGATAATGAACTGTTGTAGAAAGCATATGTTAGAAATTTTTCATACCAGGCGAAAGTTTCTGGTTCTAAATGCATCCAACAGAGGCAATTCTTGAGAACATCCGTCATATGAAAATATTAGTCTCAAAAAGTTATTAAATTATGTGAAATTTCAATAAAAAACCTACAAATGTTTTGTCCTTTCTTAGCCATAAAAATGAATTACACAATAATAGTAGAAACAGAATCAAGATCACAGGTTCAACCACTTTGAACTTTTGATCCACTCTTTCATGTATGAAGGTTTACTATGTCATGCTTATAGAAGCATCACAACAAGTAGCCCTTTTTACAGATTGAGTTTCAGATTAAACAAGCATAAATGATAGATAAACTTAGTTATGATTACCAAAAATGGTCTATCCATAAATGGTAGGGGGAACTTCAACAACATGCAACTCAAGTTCTTTTCATTTGACGGGCTACGGAAGGAAATTCTCAAATTTTGATTAGAATAAATGATGGATAAACTTAGGTATTTTATAAATGAATAGAGACAAGTAAAAGTATATATAGACGCACCGTACATACGAAGCCTACCTAAAAACACAATAGTAGTATGCTTACCTGAACAATAATTAATAAGATAATTCGAACCAAATTATATAACGCAAAAAAATTCTATAGTAAACTAGGAAACTTTAATGCAAGCACGTTAGCATACTTTCTAGTGAACCGAGAAACTCCAATGCATGCATTCTAGTATACTTTTCACAAAATACTCAAGTCAACAAGGGAAAGAAAAATTTACATAAGAATGTACTAACTGTACATATAATCGTGAAATGAAGAGATAAGATTTACACTGCATATGGTTGATGTCTCTGTGGGTGGAGACAGATAACAAAACACAAAAATCCTATGTCCAATAGTATTTGGTTGCTGACACTGCTCATTTTTGTTCTGTCTCTAGTTCATAAAAACACTTGTTCTTTCCAAAATTGTGGCACAACTTTCTTGTATCTGTCACAGAAATAAAACACGCGGATTGTTGGGCAAAAAGACCCCCATATTATTACTATAAATAGCAAAAAAAGACATTCTTAATAAAATATAAGGCTTGAATGTATCTTTAACCTATTATGTAATTAATTCCA
>JAOTJB010000005.1:22643571-22657325 GCA_027123815.1 Erythroxylum minutifolium
AATTCAATCATTTAGTATGTGTTTAGGTTAGAATTGTGTTAGTTTGTTAATTATTTATGTTTTAAGTGTTTTATAGGATAGTATAAGTCTTTAAGCTTAAATATTATGTTTTTGAGGTACCTTGATGTGTTTGCTAGTGTTTCAGGGTCAACATCAAAGAACGGAGGAGTTTCAGAGACGTTCAGGTTGAAACAATAGCCCACGATCGTAGCATGTCAGGCCAGGATCATAATAGAAGGTCCAGATATGGCCCATATGACAGAAGGGTCATATGTAAGCCACGATCGTGGCCTACATCAGGCAGATGCACAGGCACTCACGAACGTCAAGTTTCGAGAGATTTTTTAGACCTTTTGGACCACAAAAAAACCTTAAGGTTACCTAAAAACATAAGAGGATATAAAAAGAAAAATGAGAGGTAGAGAAATGAACTTTTGCATCAACCACCTTGAAAAATCCTAGAGAAAGATCATCGAGAGATAAAGGAAGAGAAGAAGGAAGAAAGAAGAGGAGAAAAAGCTGATTCGAAGTACTTCCTGGATCAGAAGGTTTCCCATCATTACTGCCTCCCTTCAACCATTTTAGATTGTATTTCCTGCTCTTTTTAGTTTTATTATTGTATAGAATTGGATTGAATAGTAGATGATAGGATCTAAAATGTCGAGGATGTTTTAAACTCACCTTCGTAATTCTATTCTTGTATTAATAAAAATATGATTGTTTATGTGTTTATTGGATATTATTATGTTTTGATTATGTGATTGCATAATTCGATAATAAACTGAGAGGGTGAATCGAATGAAAAATGATTAAATTAGACTAACGATAGTTAGGTGATTTAATAGAAACTAGAATTAAATCAAATCAATAATTTGTCTCCTGTATAGGTTTCTGATAGTTTATTAGAGACCTTCAGAACTAATTAGGGTTTTGGGTAGGTTGTGAATTAAAAGATCGCAACCTCCATAATTTGATTAGGGTTGATGATTTAGGGTTAATGGTTATAACACTAGAAAGAGTAATGAACCCTAGCATAGTCTAGAACCAACAATCCAATAATTCATAATCAGTTAAATTAGCATAAAGGATAGGTAAAATTCCCTTTCTCTCAATTGGTAATTTCCTTCGATTGATTTTTAGTTGTGTTGAAAATTGCTTAATAATTAGTATTTTCATATTTGATTCTTAATTTGATTGATTGAATTAAATTCTCGTATTAGTTTCATTGCATCTTAAATTTCTGTTATTTATTTTTGGCCTCAAATTTTAGGATTAGGTTAGTTCTCTCCTCATGGGATCAACATCTTTGGTACTACCTTTATGAACCATGCGCTTATGGATTATGGAGGGTAATAATAAAACTTACATGCAACCAAACCTCAATCACTCCGCCCTACTCAGTTCTTATTAATGGGATCCCTACTGATCTGTTCAAAGGAGCAAGGTGTCTAAGATAAGGTGATATGTTTCCTCATATTTTTCATCTTATGTATGGAGGTGTTCGCCCAATTAATCCACTTGAATTTAAGAAATTAAAGAGGTTTTCCTTTCATAGTAGAAGTGATAAAAATATGGAAGAGAGTATAGTTATCATCACAGGGATGATAAGGAAATAGGCCCTACTAGCCTACCTTGGATTTCCTATAACTACTAGAAGGATTCTTTTTAGTGAATGTTACCTATTGGTGGAACAGATTCATCATAAACTAGAACTTTGACTAATAAATTTCTATCCATTAGAGGGAGGCTGTAATTATTCAAATTTGTTTTTAGTTCTAAATATATTTACCATTCTTCTAGTGTGTTTTTATCCAGGTGATTTATCAAAGTTATAGAGAAGATAATAAGTAATTTTCCATGGGAAATCAATCTTTATATGGCAGCTATGTAAAATTGAAATGGTCAAACATACATAAGTTTAGAGAAAAGGGGGGTCTAGGTATCATTTCAGTCAACATAAATAATAAGCTCTTAATGTTGGAGAAAGTTTGACGTATAATTTTGGAGAAAGATTCATTATGGATTAGGTGGATCTATAGTTACATCCTTAAAGGTAGTTCTTTATGGGGCATTCTTCCTAAGTCCCCTCACTCTTGGTTTTTAAGCAGATTTTGAAGTTGAGAGGAATTATGGAAGAAAGAGTATCATGTAAAATTTGTGAAAGGAATAAGGCATTCTTATAGTTCAACAACTGGACAGGTCATAAACCATTAATAAGATTCTTTGATGCTTATAAATGTCCGAATGGATTTAACCCCAAAGCTAAGGTTAGCAGTGTCATTTCTCGTTCATAATGGACTGAATTTTCCAACATTAATCCAATATCTCACTTCTAATTATCAACCAAATGAAAATATGCAGGATTCATTCTTCTGATTAAACTAACTACCAAGTAAGTTTAATAAGAAAATTTGCAAGAATCGGTTAACCTAAAAGAGTCAAATGGTTCCTTATAATTTGGCATTAAGGGTGGCAACTAGGCTCGAGCTAGGCTCGACCCAAAGTAAAAGGACTAAGTATAAGTTAATCAAACCTCGGGTTGACCTTGAGCAAAAGTTGCCCAATCTTGGCCCGGCCTAAAACTTAACCATTCTACACAAAATGAATTTGTTTTACATCTTTATTTAAAAGAAAATTAGTTGGGTCAAACTTAGGTTGTCTCTAACCTCGAGGGGCCTCAAGTTGAGCCAGCCCTAATAAGGCATGGTTGGACCGAACCAGGCCCATTGCCATCTCTATTTAGCATAAGGCACTTATATTTGGTTCGTTCTTGATACTCTAGCTAGCTATACTAGATAGAATAAGTACTATGGATAGGCAGTTTTTCTCAATACAGATTCGAAGTGTATTATATGTTGGTGTTATTGTTATAAAACTTAGTCTCTATGGTTTCTCATTTTTATAAACCAAACATTAATAATGTTTTTAGCATTATGACCCAAATGTTCATCTTATTTGTTCTCTTCATTTTCTCCTAATCACACTCATCTTTTTGACTCTCTTTATTTTCTCCTAATAACATTCATCTTGTCTTTTGCCTATATATAGTTTGTCCATCTCGGTTACTGATATATACGTATTCACCTCTGTAATATACAAGCTCATCAAAAACAACTCCTTTCTTTTATATATAAGCTCATCAATCACAACTCCTTTCTTATATATATAAGCTCAGTAACCCTAGGATCGGATCCCATTGTCCTGTTGCAATGTAGAGGGGAAGTTTATGACTAAGGGCAATGATTTTTTACGATGTATTCCATTCAGATAAGCCATCGCAATTTTAATTTAGTGTTATTTCATTATTTTTCCAACAATCTAAGTCAAAAAATTAAAATTGTTCTATTATTTATGCTTTTTGTTGAGAATTTGTTGCCTTTTTTCTACTATTTTTTGGAATTGCTACTGTTTGTTGGAAATTATTATGTTCTTACGATTTTGTTTTTATTTCAACATAAGTTGGAATATTGTTCTATTCTTATTACTGTATTAGTTAGAATAACGTTTGTTCTTGCTACCTTTTTTAGATTCAATATGTCACCAGCAAATGAAACTAGCATTGGTTCTACCCTTAATGTTCTCGATATAGGTTTTGGTCCCCTCACCATGACCCTAAAAATTATACTTAACCTTACTAGATTAGAGCTTTTAGATGGAAGGAATTTTAAACGATGGTTAGAGAAAATTTTGTTTTACTTTTAGCAATATGAAAATAATTATATGCTATTTCAAGATATTCCTAGTGACATTTCTGACCATAAGACAACTAAAGATAACTATACTATTGGGGGAGTGTTGCTCAACCATATGATAAACCTATTGTTTGATATTTATTGCAAGCACAAAACTGCCAAGGATATTTAGAATGCCTTTGCAGTTAAAAATGGGACTGTTGATGTTAATACAAAGAAATATACAATTGTTAGGTGGTTAAAATTACCTTTGTTGATGATAAGCCCATTATGGACCAATTACATTAGTATGAAAACCTAGTTGTTAAAAACTTTATTGAGGGTATAAACATGTGTGAGTTGTTTCAAGCTAATGTCTTTATTGAGAAACTACAAGCCTCATGGAATAAGCATAAAAACCAGTTGAGGTATAAGAAGAAGGATATAAAGGTATAGGAATTGATTGGGTATATAAAGATTGACGATGCAAACCGTACACAGATTAAGGCCAAATCACTCACCCTTGTTCCTACTATTAAGGTTAATGTGATAAAACACAAAAATGTAGGTAAATTCAATAAGAATGGTGGACAAAACAACTCCAACAACAACAAGCATGGTCAGTTTAAGCACACAAGGATTGATGGTGACTGTTGGTGGTGCCACAAGCCAGGTTGTCCTACTATTTTTTTCCAAGCCAAAATCAACCATGAAAAGAAGGACTAAGGATAGAAAGTATGATAATTCAGGAAAGGAAAATAGAAAGGATATCAATGGGGTAACCAAAGAGCTTTGGTAAGCCTAAAGTTAATATGATTGAAGCTGGTGATGATGAAGACATCATTACTGCTGTGGTGTCCGAAGTCAACCTTGCTGGAAATTTGGTCGAGTGGATCATTGACACAAAATTCATATGCCACATGTGGACTAATAAGGACCTGTTTAAGGAGTTGAATGATGTTGTTGATGGTGACTTTGTTAACATGGGCAACTTCATCAAAGTTCTTGTCTAAAGAGTTAGGAAGATCACTCTTAAACTCACTTCTAGGAGCTTGTTGGCTTTAGAAAATGTTTTATTTGTGCCTAATGTTCATAGAAACTTGATTTATGGTGCATTACTTAATAAGGCTAGGGTTAAACTTACTTTTGATTCAGATAAACTAGTTCTTACTATTAATGGATACTTTATTAGTAAAGAGTTTTGTAATGGGTATTTGTATTTGATGTTGAAATGAATGCATCTACTTCTTCTACTTATATTATTAAGTCTCTAGAACTATGGCACTCTAGACTTGGGCATGTGAATGTGAGGTCAATTAAGAGCATGAAAAGCTTAAACTTGTTGCCTAACCATAACACCAATGAAATGAAAAAATGTCAAATTTGTATTGAGACTAAACACTCTAAGAAACCTTTTAAGTAAGGGACCAAAAGAGAGTCACAATTGTTGGATTTGGTGCACACAAATTTGGGTGATTTTAAGAATAGTGTGAGTAAAGGAGGAATGGATATTATATTACTTTTATGAATGATTGTTTTTATTCACTAAGGCTTACTTATTGAAAAATAAAAGTGATGTAAAGAAAATGTTTATAAAATACAAAATTGAGGTAGAAAACTAATTGGAAAGGAAAATTAAAAGAATAGGTCTGATCGAGGTGGTCAGTATAGTAGATTTTCTTGCTGATTATTGTGGAAAATTTAGGTTATTCATGAGCTTTCAGCCCTTTATGCACTTGAACAAAATGGAAAAGCTGAGATGAAAAAGTAACTAAAAACTTAAGGATATGATGAATACAATGTTTATTTTCTTGGGTTTACCTAATTTTATGTGAGGGGGAAGCTATTTTTTTAGTTTGTTATGTTTTAAATAGAGTATCTCATAAGAAACTAGAAAAGACCCCTGATAAAATTTGGAAAGGTTATCTACCTAACTTACATTTTTTGAAAGTGTGGGTTGTCTCTTACTAAGATTGCTCTGCCTGAACATAAGAGGAGGAAAATTGGATCTAAGACCATTGATTCAATTTTTGTGGGATATGCTTCTAATAGTACTGTTTGTAGATTTATGGTTAAGGAAAAGGGATCTAACATTTATGGATCAATTATGGAGTCATGAGATGCAATGTCCTTTAAGGATATATATTTCCTATAAAAGTGAGTGTGCAAGCTCCGAGAGAATCTGTCCCTAGTTATTCTACTAATGATGACTAAACGGAAGAGGAAATTGTTGAACCAGTTTTGGTTCTAACTTTTTTACTTCCTTTGTAGTGGAAAAAATTAAGGATAGAGATGACGATTTTGTGGCGAGTTTTATTATTAAGGAAGATCCCAAAACTTGTGAGGAAGCAATAAGATCCGTGGATGCTACCTTTTGGAAGGAAGCTATAGATAGTGAGTTAGAGTCAATCATGTCTACTAAAACTTAGGTTTTAGTTGATCTACCTCAAGAAGGTAAACCTTTCGAGTGTAAGTGGATTTTCAAAAAGAAATTGAAACCTGAAGGAACCATTAAGAAGTTCAAGACAAGAGTTGTGATTAAAGGCTTTAAACAAAAGGAAGGATTGGATTTTTTTTTATACTTACTCTCCTGTTACCAAAATTGCATCAATAAGAATGATGTTTCCTATTGCCTCAATATTTAAGCTTCATGTGCACCAAATGGATGTTAAGATAGCTTTCTTGAATGGTGATCTAGATGAGGAAATTTATGTGGTCCAGTCCAAGGGGTCGAGAGTATCTGGTTAGGGGCAAAAGATTTGTAAGTTGGTTAAGTCTTTGTATGGACTTAAACAAATTCCCAAATAATGGCATGAGAAATTTGTAAGTGAGATATTCAAACATGTTTTCACCTCTTGTGATGTTGATTCTTGCATTTATGTGAAATATGATGCCAATGATTGTGTGATCATCACTTTTTATGTTGATGATATGCTTATTTTTGGTACTAGTTTATCTGTCATTGATACTACTAAGAGTTTGGTAAAGTCTGTGGACTTTATTTTAGGAATCAAAGTTGATAGGACTGACTCTGGTTTTAGGTTGAATCAAACTCAATATATTGAGAAATTTTTGAAGAAATTTGGTTACTATGATGTTGAACCAGTTAAAACTCTCTATGATGCTAGTGTTGCTTTAAAGAAAAATCTTGGTGATAGTGTAAACTAAGTTGAGTGTGCTAAAATTCTTGGTAGTGTGATGTTCTTAATGAGCTATTCTCATCATGATATTTCATACTATCTGAGTAGACTTAGTAGGTATACTTATAATCCTATTCAAAAACATTGGAATTCACTTATTCATTTTGTTGAGATATTTGAAGGGTATAATGTATTATAGGTTATCTTTTGGTTATCATCCTCCTATATTGGAAGGGTATTTTGATGCTAATTGGGTTACAGAAAGTGATGATATACATTCTACTGGTGGTTATATTTTTACCTTCACAGGAGCTGCAGTATCTTGGAAATCATCCAAACAAACATATATTGCGAGACCAACAATGAAGACTGAATTTATGGTTTTAGAGCTAGTAGGACGGGAAACTGAGTGGCTAAGGAATCTCTTAGCAGATATCCCACTTTGGGAAAAAATCAATTCCTTTTGTGTTCCTTCATTATGATTTGCAGGTTGTCATCCATATTGCCAAGAACAAGGCATATAATGACAAAATTAGACATATCAGATTGAGACATAAAATTATATGTAATTTGATTAGATATGATGTAATCTCTCTAGACTATGTTAAGTTAGAGAGAAACTTAGTGGATCCATTTACAAAAGCTTTAAGTAGAAAACTAGTTTCAGAATATGATAAAGGGATGGGGTTGAGCCCAATTGTGTAGTAAGCTTGTGATAGACACCCGTCTTGGGAAACCAAATTCAATAGGTCAAACGAAGTTATCTGGTGACTACTTACATATACTTTGTTTATGGAATAACACAGAGATGCATTTAGTTGTTCAATTGTTTCCTTAGCATGACTTTACTGCATTTGATGAGGTTGGACGGTTTAATCCTTAATGAGTTCTATAGCCCAGGTTTGAGTGATCTGAGCAGTACGCACTTGATCAACCAACCTATATGATTGTGGGGGACTAGCCACACTCTTATGAGAGCATTTGAGCTATCTCTCTAGAGCGATCATAAGACCAAGGCATTTTAAGGTTGTTATTTCTTTAACAGGTTCTGTCTCCGATTTTCTTAGAGAATAGGTTCAAGACTTAGTTTACTTGGTTGTTTACCTATTTTTATCCTAAATTGTTACAGTTTGTTTCCCAATTTTTTGACAAAGTGGGGGATTGTTGGTTTTATTGGTTCAAAGTCTCTATGATTTCTCAATTTTATGACGCAAATGTCGTAATGTTTTTAGCATTATAACCTAAGCATTCATCTTATTAGCTCTTTTTATTGTCTCCTAATAAAGCTCATCTTATTTACTCTTTTTATTGCCTCTTAGGAACGTTCGTATTGTCTTTGCTTATATATAGTTTGTCCATCTCATTTACTGATATATATGTATTCACCTTTATAATATACAAGCCCATTAAACAAAACTCCTTTCTTTTATATACAAGCTCATCAAACATAGCTCTTTTCTTTTCGTTCTTCAGTTTTCTTTACTCTCAAAGGTAGCTCCTATTTTACCCTTTAGATTGCATCAAAGTTGGTGGAGGAGGGGACATTACCCTTAGGGTTGGATTTCATTGTCTTGCAATATCGTAAAAGGAAAATTTATGACTTAAAGGAGTGATTTTTTACGACATCTTTTATTTAGCTAAGCCGTCCCAATTTTAATTTGGTTTCATTTCATTATTTTTCTAACATTATGTGCGTGAAGGACCTAGAAATCAGAACCCACCTTTTTTTTACTATGTAATTTCTCAAATGAACTTTGTGATATGATTAAAATTAAGTGTCTATGGAATTTTAGAAGTAACTCCTTTTCAAATGATTAAATGGCTGGTTTCACATTCTGACCTCTCCAATTCCATCATTTACATAATCTCTCTAGCTAATTGTATCGAGGAAATCTAGAAAGAGAAAAATTTCTGAGGAAATAGAAACAAACAGAGAATAAGGTGGAAGTACAAATTCTCTAGTTATAAAACTTAGAGAACAACTAATGGTCTCAAATGTTCTTAATGTTAATAGCAGTCGAGCAATATCCAATCGTGGGGAATAAGCTGATTGTAAGTCTAATTGTCTATTCCTTAACACATGCAAAGGAACTCATAGCAGTTCTGTTACCAGTTATTTAAGAAGGCACTTAAAAGTGGTGATGATTCCTTTACGAGTTGCACCGTCCCTCTGAATCAGAGTTTGAATTTTTTAACAAAATGGAGCAATGTTAAAATCTGATTAGAAGGAACCCTAAACTTGAATGTGTGTTACAGATAATCAGCCTACGATTACGGAGAATGAGTAAGAAGCTTCGACAATCATAGAAAATCTGCTTCAGGCTAGGGATGTTCAGAAGGAAGCTTTGACAGTCAACGCACGTGGAAATAAATGCAATATTAGGAAGCCATTTTTGGTAAAGGATTATGTTAGCAAATAATTTGGAGGATCATCAGCTCCTTAGCATAAATTGTGTTGAGTGATTTTATTTGAAATAAATGTTTTCCTTTTAAAGAGAGCTAGATGATAGGGATTGCTCTCTTTAAATAGTTTGTAGATTCATTGGCTTAAGGATCATGAGAGAACAATTCAAACTTCTTCCTGCTACATCTGTTTCTTCTTCCTTGTGCCATATTCGTGGCGCACGCCGTCTTCGTCTCCTCGAACCCACTTTTCTTAGGAGTTTGCACCTACTCGAAAGTTGCTTCTTAATAATTGGTGCTTTCATCATGGCCTCTTCCCCTTTGGATGATACTACCAATCCCACTTCTGTTCCCAATCCCACACCATCTTTTTTACTTGATTTACAAAATCAACTCGATGCTCATATCAGTGCCACAAACCAACATTTTCAACACTTCTCCATCAAGTATGACTCAATTCAGCAGTGCTTGGACCAGATTACATCTCTTCTTGGTTCGGCAACGCAAACCACCCATCCTTCACTTGGTGTTCCTAGTCACGTTCCCAATCCCGTGCTACCATCCGCAGGTGACTCATCAGCTAGACCACACTCCACACAACCGAAGCTACGTCTAGATGCTCCAAAATTTAGTGGCAACGCACCACAAAGTTGGATTTTTTGAGTTCAAGAATATTTTGATTTTTATGCTACCACGGAGGAAGATCGACTACGACTAGTGGCTTTACTATTAGAAGGTACGACTTCTGAATGGTTCCGATGGATGCACAACAATAGCGTCCTTCAGTCGTGGCCTAAATTTATTGAACAAGTGAAGCTATCTTTTGACCCCGACCACTTTGAGGACTATTTTGGACGACTCTCCAAACTCCAGCAATAGAGTACTGTGCTAGACTATTAATCGGACTTCAAATGCCTCATGAATAAAGTGACTGGTTCTTGAGCAGGCTTTAATCTCGATTTTTATTGCTAGATTGAAACCCCATTTATGTCATGACCTAAACTTGCGACGTTCGACCACTCTTTCGACAACATTTGCACTAGCAAGAGAAATTGCAGCGCAACATTCAGAGGTGTCAAATGTTCAACGAAGACCCTGGGTGCCTGGATAGCGTCATCCACCATCTAATACTACTATTGCACCTTCAACAACTCCAGTTTTCCCACCACATATCACTCTCACTAGTGGTTCTTCCAATCTATTAGTGCGTCAACTATCTCCAGCTGAGAAAATGGAGAGCAATTCGCGTGGTCTTTGCTACAATTGTGACGAAAGATGGTCGAAAACTCATCGTTATAAGAATAGATTTTTCCTCTTAATGAGTTCTGACCAAGATGAAGAGGACGATCCACTGCAATCACCAATGGATGCGGATGATTTGACGCTTACTGCTAACATCTCTAGTCTCCACATTTTCTCTGGGGCTTCCAATCCACGTTCGTTGCAACTCGTTAGGTCTATTAAAGGTGTTGTAGTCTATACACTAATCGACGACAGAAGCACGCATAACTTCATACAACCTAAGTTGGTCGAACGCCTTCAATTACAAGTACTTGGTATACCTCCATTCCATGTTTACCTTAGTAATGGTGATTCTTTATCTTGTGCACATCAATGTCCTGCTACGCCTTTGCATTTACAAGGCTATGATTTTTCTGTGGATTTATTTGTACTCCCAATTCATGGTCCAGATATAGTATTGGGCGTACAATGGTTACAGCTTCTTGGTAAAGTTGCACATGACTACGCGCATGTCACCATGGATTTTAAATGGAATAATTCGCCGGTGATTCTACGCGGCGACGTCAACAGCCCTCGGCTGATAACACTACATCATTTACACTCGTTGCAAGCAGTTGATGTCATTACAGATTATTATGAAGTTTTGTTATTTCAACCACCTGAACGACCTTCAGAAGATGAGTTGTTCTTTTGGACCGATATTCCTTTAGCAGTGCGTGATGTACTCACACAACATCGTCAAGTTTTTGAACAATCCTATGGCCTGCCCCCCGAGAAGGCTCTATGATCATAAAAAATTTTACAGTCGGGTACACCATCAGTGAATGTTCGACCCTACCATTACCCACTTTTTCAAAAGTCCGAAATTGAAAAGATTGTCCAGGAAATGTTGTCTCAAGGTATAATCTAGCCAAGTCGTAATCCACTCTTGTCTCCTGTTTTGTTGGTCAAGAAGAAAGATAGATCATTCCATTTTTGTGTCGGTTACTGGGAACTTAATGTTGCCACAATTCCAGATCATTTTTCGATACCCACTGTGGATGAACTTTTTCTTCATCAAACTTGATCTCCGCTTTGGATACCATCAAATTTGGATGAATGATCGCGATGTTCATAAATTGCATTCCGCACTCACGAAGGCCATTATGAATTTTTGGTGATGCGATTTGGCCTTACCAACGCTCCTTCAACCTTTCAAGCATGCATGAATCGCGTATTCAGTGCCTATCTCCAGAAGTTTGTGATCGTTTTCTTTGACGATATTTTGGTCTATAGCTCTACACTTCCCTTGCATGTGACTCATCTCACCATTGTATTTGGACTTTTGCAGGAGCATACATTCTTTGTCAAGATTTCAAAATGCTTGTTTTGCAGGGATATAATTGACTACTTAGGCCATATTATTTCAGCAGGTGTACTGCGTGTTGACCTGGAGAAAATTCGGCCTATGACATCCTGGCCTACACCAAAGACAGTGAAACAACTTCGTAGATTCCTTGGATTGACAGATTATTACTGTCACTTTGTATGCAACTATTCTCATATTGCAGCTCCTCTCACAGATTTGCTAAAGTCCGAAGCCTCCATGTGGACCGATATTGCCACAGCACCGTTTTAAGCCTTGAAAGAGGCAATGACATCAACCCCAGTGCTTCGTCTCCCAGACTTCACAAAATTGTTTGTCGTGGAAACAGATGCGTCAGGCATAGGTATCGGTGCCGTCGTACTTCAAAAAGACCAGCCGATTTGTTGGCCCCCGAAATATTTTTTCGTTAAATTAAGCATAATAGTTTATGGAATAAATGCATAAGAATGAATTGAGGGCTTTTTTGGCATGTAACTTAAGTACCAAAAGAGCCTAAGCTTATAAGGAAGGGTAAAGTGGACTTTTGGGACTCCTTAAGGGTACATTGGGAAAGAGGAATTGTAGTCTTGTTATCTTAGAAGAGTGAAAAACGTGAATGGGAGAGAAAAGAATTGAAAGCAAGGAAGAAGAGAGGTTTTGAAGAAGAGTGAAAAGAATTGAGCCTTTAGCTAGGTCACGATGTTTCTAAGGCTTAAAGAGAGAATTTGAGAGTACTCAAGAAGGGAAAAAGAAAGAGGAAGGAAAGAGCTTTCTTTAGAGTCAAAAATCTCATTAATTGGTGAAGATTCAAGGTAAGTTCATGTGCAAGATCATCTCAAATTCAAGGTGGAAATAGGTTGGGTTTTTAGCATCAAGAAAAAAATAGGATAGGACATAATAGGTTATAACTTTCTTGGTGTAGGGTTTTGTATGAATCTTGAAGTGATTATAAACAGAAGTAAAGTAAAATTTCCAAATCTGTGAAGGTTTCGACAGTGAGAAGAAGGAGAAGAGAGTCTATAGCAGTAACCAAAATAAGAAGCTAACATGCAATGCTTTAAGTTAAGGATGAGTGTTCTTGTTTTAGGGATACTTGTCATATGTTTAACAAGACACATGTCCTCTCCCTAACTGGCACACATGTCCTTCTATGAGGCTGCCAATTGTCACTTAAATGTACTGCCATTTGTCACTCAATCATTATTTCCATATGTCAACAAATTTGCTATGCCATTTGTCACTCATTTATCTATGCCATTTGTCACATATTTCTATTGCCATGTGTTAACTTGTCTTGCCATTTGACATTTTTCCTAATCTAAATATGCATATTACTTAATTAATCTCCCCATTCTAACAAATTAATTCCAAGTTACTAATTGTAATCTATCAATTCTTGTCATTGGTAAAACAAAGTACAAGAAATTAGAAATGCACATTCATATCATAATCATTTTAGCTTCATACCCCAGAGTATGTTAATTGAGTGCAATTTTTCTAACTTATAATTCCTATGTGTATGCTAATACTATGCATTTGAATACAATCATAAAATCATGTCATAAATGTACCAAATTCATTCTATATGATGTCAATCATATGACTCAATAGTCTAACACTTTAAATCCTTCAACAATTTGAGAGACGAGATATTTCATAGAGTGCCACGAGTAATAATTAGCAATAGAGGAGAACGTTTTTGTAATAAATCTTTCAATGCTCTTATGAGAAGATATGGAGTTTACCATCTTGTTGCCACTCTATACCACTTATAAATAAGTGGACAAGTGGAGGTCGTTAATTGCAAGTTAAAAAGATTATTGGTGAAGACGATAATCAGTTCAAGGAAAGATTAGGCATTAAAGCTGGATAATGCTTTATAAGCCTATCAAACTACCTTAAGACTCTAATTGATACAAACCCATTTTGGCTTATTTACGGTAATGCTTGTCA
>JAOTJB010000005.1:22661678-22683825 GCA_027123815.1 Erythroxylum minutifolium
TCCATCTTTCCTTAAGTATCAAACCACACCTTCATCCAAGTCTCTCTATCATTCTAATCCCATAAAGAATACCATTAAAAAGTGTTGGGTATAAGCAACAAATGACTTCAGACATGAGTTTAAGTTAAGCTTCTGACCTTCTAACGAGTCTGTTCATCGTAGAATTGTCTCTCCACCTTTAGATCTCTTTAAAGTAGGTGCTAAGAAATGGAATTATACTCTACTTAGATAAAAGAGCTATAATTACTGTCATGAAACAATGGACTCTAAATAACTGGAAACACCATGAATTATAGGAAGTGCTAGTTAATAATGAATATGTTTTTCTCTTCAAGTTCTCTTATCCAGAATTTGCTAAAGAGATATTACAGGCTATTCCATGGCATGTTCAGAATAACCCACTTTTTCCCTAAGTCTGGCGCCCTGCTTTAAATTTGGAAGTGATTAAATAAGAGCATATATCAATTTGGACGAGCATATATCAATTTGGACTTGCATACATGCTGTACCAATTTAGCACTGGACAACATATGGCCTGAGTCACTTGGCAAGCTTCATTAGCAAGCCAATATATATGGATCAAGCCACTGTAGAAATCAAAAGAATCAACTTTGCGAGAATATGTATCTTGATAACCTTGATGGCTAATCTACCTGAGGAAATTCCAATCATCAGGCTTGATGAGAATATGGAACCAATAAAAGATCAATTGAAGGTGTCTTATGCTTAAAAGCCCCAAACGAAAAACAAAAAGGCATGCAACCTACGAGGAAAGTCTTCTTTAAAACTGTTGAATATTAGGAACTCAAAGAATTGAACATTACAGATGATGCAACGCAAATGTCAGTGTCAATCAACCCTGCTAAATGCAATACTCGCACTTTAAATGGAAAAGAGGGCAACTCTCCATAAGTGAATGATTTAAATGTTGACAAGTAAATAAGCCTACTAGGAAATACAGAGACTTTTGAGGATCATCTATAAACTGAAGGAGTGTAAATCAAGAAAAGATGAGTAATAGAGCTCTTTAAAGAATAATCTCTTTAAAGAATGATGTTCATAAGATGGACTCTCAATACCAACTACTAGATGGGGCTTTTAATCACTTCTTCAGCATCATGATTCCCACAAATGCTCACTCATCTATCCCTCTTCTTAGAGAAATCATTAAGGGGTGTTTGAATGCTTAAGAAGCAGAAATCTTAAGTAAACCAGTAACTATACAAGAGAATGAAGATGTTTTAAAATACTTGAACCTTCATAAGGCTCCTGGCCTTAATGGTTTCAAACTGATTTTTTTAATCAAATCATGGCCTTTAACCAAACAAATGGTTACAAATGCTACTTTAGAATTCTTTAGCAAAGGATCCCTTCTCACTGAGCTTAACAAAACCTTCATCAATCTCATTCCTAAAGGTGGTGAGAGAAATCTTTTTTAGATTTTTGATACACATTGCCTACTACAACTCCATCTATAAAATCATTGCAAAATCATAGCTCACATGTCAAAGAATGTGCTCCAGAATCATATTGATCCAACACAAGGTGCCTACATCCCTAGAAGAATCATTGACAAAAACGTCATATTATTACAGGAATTGGTAAAAACCTATTCTAAAAGAAGAGGCAATAAGAATTGTATGTATAAAATTGATCTAAAGAAAGCATATGATAGTTTAGATTGGGAGTTCATCATTAATACCCTTAATGCAGTAGAATTTTTAGAATCTTTTAGCCAGTGGATCAAACAATGCATAACCACTCCTTCTTATAACATTCTGGTTAATGGACAACCCATTAAATCCTTCAAAAGCTATAAAGGAATTCGTTAGGTGACCCCATATCACCTTATTTATTTTGGTGATGGAAGTGTTCAACAAACTTATTCGAAGAGTATTTGAAAGAACTATTCATTTCAAATTCCATTGTAGATACAAGAGAATGCAAATCATAAATATGAGTTTTACTGATGATCTAGTACTTCTTTCTAAAGCTAATTCCAAATCAATTTCAACTCTTATGACATCTCTAAAAGTGTTCAACAAACTATATGGACTAGAGATCAATTACACTAGAGTGGTATCTACTTGTCTAGGAGTGTCATGAGCTAGGAACAAAATATAAGGCCATTATTGGATTCAATCTTTGTCATTTTCCTATGCTTTGTCTTGGCATTATAGTAGCTGCTTCAAAATTGACATTGAGAGACTATAATATTCTAATTGATAGGATTAACAACATAATATTTACCTAGGGAGCTAAGATGTTACCCATAGTTAGTATAGCTCAACTTATTGCTTCAGTTTTAAACTCCATTAATGTATAATGGGCAGCTCATGTTGCATTCCCTACTTCTATTATTGAAACCATTGATAGGATCTTTAAAAAATTCCTCTAGTTAGGTAGCAAGGAAACTTTAAACAAAGCCAAAATGGAATGGAATGATGTATGTGCTCCTAGAGATGAAGGAGGTCTGAGCATAAGTCCTCTTAAGACACTAAACATGGCATGCTCACTAAAACAATTCATAGATTGTTGAAGGATAACAAGCCTTATAGATCAAATGGATTCATGATATCTACATCAAAGGTAAAAGCAGATGGAATATTCACCTAAAATCCTCTGCTTCATCTCAATGAAAGCTATTTTGAAAATCAGAGACAAGTTCAGGTTAGAAATTATTTACCGAGTTCGAAATGGAAGATTAATAAAATTCTGGCACGATAATTGGCTGTCAGTTGGACCTTTGACTAACTTAAGTTATGTTACAACTCTCAAACCTGTTATTCAATAAGAGGTGACATTAGGTACAACTCTATCTAATAAGGAAATCTTCAGACACACACCTATTCCTAACTTAATCATCTTGAGATCTTCCAAACTTAAACCAATGATGAAGAAGATACCATAATATAGAAGCACATAATAATGGCAACTTTACCAATCACTCATGAAGAAAACGTTTGCAAGGCAACTTGGCTAAAATAATATGGACCAAGATAGTTTGGTTCAAACTTCTACTACTTCGTCCATCCACTATGTTAAGGTTAGATATGAAACACAAATTGCCAACAATTGATAGGTTGACAAAATTCCTAAATCTTACCAACTGGTGTATATTATGCAAAAAAGCAATAGAAAGCATTAGTCACTTATTCTTTCAATATGAGTTTGCTAAAGATACTTAGAGAATGAAGCTACAAAAATGCTAAATTTATGATGCCTCAAAGGAATGGAATGAGATAATTGATTTGTGCTCGACCATTAAACATCCAGATGTCATAGTGAAATGGTGCTTCTACTTGTCACTTTCCTACCTTGCCACAACCAATTGGGATAAGAGGAACACACAAAATTTTCCTTGATACTAGTCACAACAAGGAGAAATTCGATAAAAACCATATATAGAGGATCAGAATCCACATAAATGTCTTCAAGCATAAATTTCAACACCTTGATTACTTTAATAATACATGGAGTGTTTACTTGTGGAAATGGAATAAAGGCCTTAGTTATATCGAGACCTATTTGTTCATTTGTATTATGTGAGCTCTCTTAATGGAGTCACTTAAATTGTAAGTTGACGCTTCCCTTCTATATATTTGTCCTGCTTTTAAATGCTTAATTCATTTCTTATTTTTAAAAAAAAGTAAGATGAGAATTTGGGAGACTATATGAGAATTAGCATAATCTCCATCTAACTATCATATTTGCAAAGATTAAGTTGGTATTAATGTTAGCCAAGATAATGTCACTGATTCATTACAACGTCTTTTAGTTAAAGAGTCTCCTCTCTTGATCTTTGTTGCTAAAAGTATGTCCATTCCTTTCCACCCACATAGCATATATACTAAAGCATAAGGTTATCTTAGTTAGAATGTATTCCTCATTCACCAAGTTATGCTTTTTATATGCCTATATAATCATATGTTCTCAATCATCAGCATTACAAAAATGATTATTCAGCATTTGAATTTTCATTCAAAACTCTCTAAAGAAGTGACACTTAAAGAATCAATGGTCTATACTATCTAGGTTATTATTACATAGTTTATAGGTTGTTTGTAAAGATTGCCAGCCTCAACTGGGATCATATAAATAGGTGCATTGATCATTTTTCTGCAATTTTTAGAAGCAACGACATTCAGTTCGTGGCAAGTAGAGACAAATGGGATTGATTTCCTACTTCTATTCTTGTTCACTAACATCAAACCTCTAATAGTGACCAGATAAGTAAGCAGAAAACCAGATAAGAAAGTAGAAAACCAACAAACTCACTAATTTGATATTCTTTTATATTTCCAACGAGTTTATTCTTTGTTTGGTCAAAGCTCTAGTCGCCCAATTGCTCGCGTTATTCGACCAATGTTTTGGAGTGGTCGATTAATGTCCTTTTTAAAAGAAATTTTACTATTTTAGTATGCTTATAAGAAGGTTTATTACATGAATGGTTGATCACAAAGCTCTAATAGTTAACCACTAAGCCATAATGGTCATCCAATGTCTCTTTTAGGGAACTTCTGGGATCACAACTAAGTTAACTTGAGACATATTTGGTCAATATATAGATGTCAACCAAAACCTTTTGCTAGTACGACTAGTTTCCCTGAGTGGTCGACTAGTGCATATAATTTAATTCCCCTTTCCTTTGCCTTTCTTCTATTTTCTTTTTTTTCTTGTTTAAGGCTCCTCAAAACCTCAAATAACTCACTTGTATGTTGAAAAACACCACACCCTATTATAGATAGCTATCCTTTCAATTTTGTCCTCTTTTTATTAAATACATTTATAATTCACATTCTCTTTGGATAAAGCCTCTAACTTTAGGATTACTTGATAATTTTCATGTCTTTTCCATAAATTACATTATTCATTTAATTTTTTAAGTGTGATTGCATCATATTTTTCATTATAGAATTCCAAATTTAGCTTCTTTATTCCATTATTATTTTTGAAATTTAGGACTTTATAAATTATACATTCTTTTGTGGAATTGATTATTAGATATTGTAATTATGCTTTATTGTTATAATTCCAACTTTTAATTTTTTTCAAAAGTCCCGCTCAATGCTTTAATTAAAATTTTAACTTAGGAATAATACCAAAATTGGAAATTTTCAAATTAGACAATATTAGGGATGCTACTATCAAAATTGACCTTTTGTTTTGACTCCTTAAATATTTAAAAAGTGTTATATTAAATGTTGTCTTATTGTCAAAACTCCTCAAACTCAAAATGTAAGGCTCACTTTACATAATCATTTCATCTTATTCGTTGAATAAGTCTTTATATTCATCAAGAGACATGGAAGCTTTTTTATTTTTAATATAAAAACCTCTTGATCTTTCTAATAATCTTTGGGCAATATTTTAGGAAATGTTTTAATCATATTTGGATTTAAAAAATTGGTTTTGATTATTTGAAGTTGTTAAAATCATATTTTTGGAGTAATTGGTCAACTTATATAGGTTAGTAGTTAATTAATATATAAAAGTTGTTAAATTTGATATATCATGAGTTTGTAGCAACATTGGTTGATGTATTGGTCAACCAATAAGTGTACTAATTGACCAATGTTCCAACAATTAGTGAATTTTGAACTTTTAATGCATATTGGTCGTGTTTGGCTCCATTAGTTATTTGGGTCCCAAAACACTATAAATATGTGTTTTCTTATTGGTTTTAGTATAAAAAAGGTTATGGGTGTTGTATACACACATTTTTTTCATTTGGGTGTTGTATACACACTTTTTTTTTCAATCATTTGAGCATCATTGTGTCATATTTGTGTGAGTAAGCCATTTTGGAGTTATCAAGTGAACAAATGAGATTTTTTAGTTGTAATACTTTTTTTGGATGTTGAATATTGTACTTGGGGGTTATCTGAGTGGTATTGAGGTTTCCTTTTACCTTGGAAGAAGATCATAAGAAGGACTCCACTTTATCGAGAAAGATTTTACAAAGGTGATTCTTCACCTTCAAAGAAGAATTATAGTAGAATTCCAAGAAGAGTCTTGGGAGTGGACATAGGTAAAGGTTATTTACTAAACCACTATAAATCATTTTGCATTCTCTCTTCCCTACCCTCTGTAAATTATTGCTATATTTTTTGATTAATTTATATTAAACAATTTTATCATCCTTAATTTCCTCATCCTTAGTTATACTGGTCATTGTTAATTGAGTACATTAGTTTGAAAAGCTTATTGAATTTTATAAACACCAAATTTAATACCGGTCCTTCTCTTGGGTGTCATTAAGGATTAACACAAGGTTCCAAAGTATTATATTAATTTGAAAATCAATAATAGACCTATTTAGCCAAAAAGCCCAAATTAATAATGTACCTATTTAGCCAAAAAGCCCAAAGTTAAAAAAATTACTTAATTTACACACTTTAGTTAACATAATCCAAGCCCATCATCTTAATTTAGAACAACCCACTTCATGTTAATGTCCTATTTTAAACAAGCAATTTTCACTAAATGCCCTAGCCCAAAAAAGCATTTTAGAAACTACGTAAGTTATTTCGATCAAGTAGTGAAATAAAATAGTTATTTCTTAGAATACTACAAAAATTAATGAGATTAAATAAGCCAATACCTTTCTAAATAGAATCTCGTGACATAGATTTTCTAAAGGAAGAAATTCCGAGCAATGGTGAATTAAGAGAGATTTCTTAATGGAGAACCATCTTCATATTATCTTATAAAAGTTAAGAACAATAGAAGTGATGCTTTTCCTAATTAACATGCTCTAAATAGTGAGATCTCACTATTATATATGATCATCATTCATAATTGTATAAGCGAAAATGCAAGTTTATTCCTCCTTGAAATTATGAAATTCAAGGGAAAGGCATTAAGTATGCATTAATGGATATTGATGACCCATCTTTTTATAATGAGGCTTCTAATTCACCTACTTTAATGGATTACTACTATTAAGGATGAGAAAACCAATTGCCAAAAGTGGTGTATAGGAGTTGTTGATTTTCTAGTTGGGCATAAGACTATTAAAAATAAATGGGTTTTAAAAATAAAAAAGCAAAGTGAATGGATCAATTAACAAATATAAGGCTCATCTATTGGCAAAAATAAATATTTAAAGATAGGGTGTAGAGTATAATTACAAATTCTTCCTTATAATGAGGTTTGCCTCAATTCACCTTATTATGGCTGTTTTGTCACACATATGAATTTGAAATTGTTCAAAATGGATGTGAATACATTATTTCTCAATGAAAATCTAGATCAACATATCTACATGGATCAGTATATTGGTGGCCAAAGCTTATGTACATAAAGTGTTTTGCTTAACATTTCAACATATTTTGATTAGTTTCAGTATGATTGAGAAAGATCAATATGTATAGGCTTGGAAATTAAGTCTGAGCCTGACCCGAAGTTAATGGACCTAACCCAGTTTGATCAAGTTTCAAGTCAGACCCTTATTTTATTCACTACATAAAACGATATCGTTTTACACTAGGTATTAGAAAGTTTACTTCTTCCTTTGATAATTGACATTGTAGGTTAATTACAATTACTTTTACAATGTCACTTACTCATCCTCTGCCCCCTATACCTCACTTCAGTCACCTCACCTTACCTAAAGTCACCTCATTGTAGTTCCACTCTCATACTACTCCACTAATCCACTCCTCACTATTCGTCGATCACCTTATCCAATCATAGCTATTTCATAGCTCATTAGTTGTCTCCTTTACTCAATCACTCGTCAAGGTCACTCTTTAACGTCCCTTTTTTCTTGCTTTCCCTGCTCTTTTGGCTACATTTCCATTATGATATTTACTGATGATAGGTTGTCTTCTTTCCTTTATGATGTGTTTAGTTTTGGAATATTAGGAATATTAATTGTGATTTTATGTGTTATTGGTTATGTTTTTAGATCAAATACAAATTGTATTTAATTAGGCATAATATCTTTTAGCATAAAGAAGATGTCAAATTGCATAAGATCATCGTCATTTTCTTTTTCTTGGCTATATATGCTTTTTTTGTGAATTTGAAATCCTTTATTTCTAACCTTATCAATTTCACTATATAACTTGAGAATGTGAATTTTATATTGGAAAGGCATGGGAAAGTAATGATTGGACGTTATTTGTGTACAATGAAGTTTCATGTGGAAGTCCATTTAGTAGAGTTTGCAAAAATGATTTCGTAGTTTAACTGCTGATTTACCTATTTCATGATAGACAATTTGCAATAAATCGTAACTGCACGATGTAGCTGTAGCTAGTACCGGCAAGTACGAGTCGATCTCTGAAGACTATGAATACTAATAATTACCCTTCCTCTATTATCTAGCCTAAGGATTGATTTTAGGTTTTTGATTAAAGGAAAATCAAACTAAACAATTAAAGAAATAGGAAACTATAATGAACATAAAGATAGTGGAATTCATTTAGAAAACTATCGTTATCAGAAATTAGTATCTAGGTTCAAATCCCCTTAAACCCTTGACAGATTGATCTTTTATTACGCAATTGTTTTGTTGATTTATTGGACCTTGGAGACTCTTACAGTATGCTAGTAGCTGACTGTGAGACTACTAACAACTAATCCTAAGGTCTCTAACTGAATTATTTAGGATAAATCTTATAAGATTGTGTTACCGTTTTATGAATCCCTCTATTAGGTTTGACTATAATCTGGAAGATTTATATTATCCTATCTCTAAGGTTGTAATCAACTCCTTCTGATTATGGTAGATCTATTCATACTAGGATTTCTTAATGTTTAAGTATGAAATCAAATTATCAATAGAACACGTAATTAGATCACAATAATCAATCAAACCAATTGCATTACTGAAGCAATCAAATCATATCAAAGTATTAACATAAGGTTCATCTAACCTAAATACTAATTGGAAATTTAGTTACATATGATCGTACATGAAATCAAATATAAACGGAAAGAAAAATGAATTGAAAACAATCACTTTATAATTCTAAATATCCTTGGTTGTCTTCAATCGAATATTCTTCCGATATAAAGGCTTGATCTTGTATTCCGATAGATCTTTCAATGATTTCTTAATGTTACCTACTTCTTTGGACCAAAATTGTCCCTTTTGGACATTCTCCAAGTCTGAAAATCGGCTCCCCAAAATCTTCTCCTCTCTTCTGTCCACAAAATGTCACTTTTACATTGAATCTAGGTTTTTCGATCATCCATAGTTATGTGCACGATCGTGCATAAGAACGTTCATAATTGGAAATCGTTGAATATCGTGAAAGTGCACAATCGTGCACTCCTTTTAGATTGCTAATTTTCTATTTTACGTCACTTTTTTTTCGAAATTTTCTCTTTTAAGTCCATAAAGGTAATTATCACCTCTAAACACACTTAGAGCATATTAAGTACCAAATATACGATAAAAGTATAAAATATCAAGCAAAATACATCAAATATGAGTGGTAAAATATAGTCAAATATCCATTTATCAGACATCTCCACATTTAATTTTTTTGCTTGTCCTCAAGCAAACCATATTCAAAATTATAAATTACATAACATCAATTCATCACCAATCTTAACCTATTCATTTATACTATACATCATCATATCCTATTGAATCAAATTAACATGTAATCAGAATCAAGTTGTCCTAAATCAATTTCCTAAATAATATTAACAATAATCACATCAACAACCACATTAAAATCAAAAGCATATTTCTTAACATATTTACTAAGATTTCACTCAATGTACTCAAGTGTTTAGGGTGAAAGGTTTCAAAACTCTCAATCAATGCATAGTGGAATTCTTACCTTATGCTTGCAATAAAATCACATTTCCACCACTTATGTACAAATTAGAAACAAAAATCAAAAAGTCTTTATAGGGTTGTAATAGGTATTAGGTACGGTATGATTGGGTTAATAAAAAGGTTAAGTGAAGGAAATTTACTCAAGGAAACATTACAAGACTTGTTTACAAACTATACATGCCCTTTCGATGCAACTCTAATGGTTCTATATACTTATTCTTTTCTCTTTTTTCTCTCTTTTTTCTACGCTCTTTTTTTTTTCTTTTCTTCTCTTTTTTTAATGCTTTTCTTTTTCTTTCTTTTTTTCACAATATTTCAGTTAGTACTACAATTCAATAAATGTTGGACCTTTCTTACATTTCAAGTCTCAACAAATAAATAAATTAAATAACCTTCAAGGTTCAAAATAATAACAGGTTTTCAAAGAAAAGATAGGATAAATGTTAATATGTGAGTTTAATCAATGAAAAAAGCTAAGGCTCAACTTGGTTATTTCTAAAAGTAAATTTGAGGGTATGGTGATTTTTAAAGAAAAAAGCTTAAATAAGTTAGTAAATCTAAGTGTCTTCATCTTATTAATGCGTCTAATTTAACAAATATGGTCTCAACATGTATAATAAAAGCAATATCCTACTATACATGATACCACACACATGAAAAAATAATAAGAGCTTCAAAAATTTTGAAAATTTACTCTTAGGCTCAAAAGCTCACGAAAAAGATAGGTATATGTGTGTAAATAGTATGCAATGTCATTCAACTTGAAAATTTCAATGAATACAAAAAATATGACGTAGAAAACTAATTTTATTATAACCATCATCCTTTTGCATACAAATTCAAATCAATTTTCAATAAGGAAATATAACATTCATAGACAGATTCAACCAATTTAAGATATCAATTAATCAAAATTGTAATTAGGATTATAATCAACTTGAAGAAATTAGTTAAAGATTCATTAAACCCACCCTCACACTTACAATTGGACATTGTCCCCAAAGTACACAATATAGGCATTTAGAAAAAGTGAGAGGGTTTAGTAGTAATTTCTTGACCATGACGATTTTCTTATGTGGATCCATCCAATGTTACTAGCATCCTTGTAAAATATAAAAGAAAAGGGTAAAAATAAATAAAAGATACATAATAAAAAATAAAATCCTGTACTAATATGAAAATAAAAATAAAATAATATAGAAATTGAAATAAAATTAAAACAAACTCATAGGTTGCCTCCTATGCAACGCTTCTTTAACGTTGATAGCTTGATGTAACCTATATGTTTAGTGTCATCCTGGATCAATAATCAATGACTTGTTTCCACTCTTTTCTCCATAAAGCAGTTTTGCATCCTGTAAGTAAGCCACCTATTGCAAGATTATTGACATAATTGATTAGATTAATAAAACCAATAAACTCTATTAATGCCTTTTTTAATGACAAATTTTTAAAAATGTAAGGAATAACAAAACTCCCTATATCATTGGCTAGCTTGTATAGTTTGTCTTTGAGGAAGCGGTAATCCTCTGTACTTAAGGTTAATACCAAAATCTCATTAGTAGTTTCCTTACTTGGTTCCTTTGCTAGTTCTTCCTCAGCCATCTCTATCCACTCCTCTTCTTCTTCTTCCTGGACAGAGGCTTTTGGCTCATCCTCTTCAGCTATCTTGTGCCACTTCTCTACTTCCTCTTCTTGGATTGAGGTTTCTTTGTCTTCTTCTTCAAAAAGCTCTTCTTCACTAAGGGTGATTGTCTTTTGGCCTATAGTATCAGCTTCAATAGAACTAGAAAAATTTCCTTGCATCTCCTCAGATAATATATCCATCAATTGATCGATTTGATTCACCATATTCTGTATACGAGCCTCTGTTTCCTGATGCCTCATATTTGAATCTTGAATATGCTCAACCATCATAACTCTCAGTGTAGTAGTTACCTCATCGCCTTCTTCACTCTGAGATGACTGGAAGCTCAAATTGTACTCATCATATACAAGTGAAGGAAGTCTCTTATTTATTTCACGTTGACTAGCTACTCTTTCGACAAGGCATTCTGTTAGTCTGTTTGTACAATTTCTTATTCCTCCAAAAGCTCTTTTTGAAATGCCCCTTCATTCATGAAGCTAATTCTTATCTTTTCTTTTCTCTCAAATTTGTGTCGGTTAGTTTTCATTTCAGCAATGGGTTCCATCAATTTATCTTCTAGAGTCGACTCGTTATATGGAGATGCTTGGTGCCGTAAATATCCAACTAAAGTGTAGTCGTTCCATCTATAAGTATAAGAGTTGCTCCACTTTGAATTGTAGTTGTTCTCGTACAATGCACCTTAAGGTTGATAGTACACATTCGGTCTCCCATATATGTGTTGTGCTCGACTTTCACGATTGTACTGATAACTCTTGCTAATGTCGCTGAATATCAGTTGAGCTTCCAAAAATACGTTTTGACACCTCACTCTCCCATACAGTGAAGATATAGATAGCGAAGACATATTTTGGTTCCCATAAAAGTCTTGTCTGCTCCATCCATCCATCCATCCTGGGTTGTTGCTATGACAATGAATCATAATTTCTAAAATAAACCACAACTTAAGATCAAATAGAGAAATTCAAAAAGATAATTAAATTAATAAGCCATATATACAATAAGATACAATAAATTAAATAAATACAAAAAGCAAAATTGAAATAAAAGAAAATAAAAAAGAAAGATAAAACAAACTAAAATGAAAATGGGTAGATTAATAGCATTTAGGCTTTCCTAACATCAAAGTTCCAAAAACGGCACCAAAAACTTGATTGACCTATTTCATGATAGTCAATTTGTAATAAATCGAAAGTGTACAGCGTAGCTGTAGCTAGTACCACCAAGTGCTGATTGATCCTATAAAGATTGTGAATACTGGTAATTACCCTTCTTCTATTATCTAACCTAAGGATTGATTTTAGGTTTTGAATTAAAAGAGCATAAAACTAAACAATTAAGAAACAGGAAATAATAATGAACACATAGATAGTGGAATTTACTTAGAAAACTATCATTATCAGAAATTAATATCTAGGTTCAAATCCCCTTAAACCCTTAACAAATTGATCTTTTATCATGCAATTGTTTTGTTGATTTATTGGACCGTGGAAACTCCTATGGTATGCTAGTAGCTAACCCTGAGACTATTAATAACTAATCCTAAGGTCTCTAATTGAATTACTCAGGTTAAATCGTATCGGATAGTGTTACCATTTTATGAATCCCTCTATTAGGTTTGACCCTAATTCGAAAGATTTATGTCATCCTATCTCTAGGGTTGCAATCAAATCCTTCTAATTACGATAAATCTATTCACACTAAGATTTCTCAATCTCTACATTTGAAATCAGATTATCAATAAAAACACGTAATCAAATCACAATAATCAATCGAACCAATTGCATTAATAAAGGAATTAAATTATGTCAAAGTATTAACATAAGGTTCATCTAACCTAAATACTAACTGGAAGTTTAGTTACACATGATCGAATATGAAATCAAACATAAACCAAAGAAAAATGAAGTGAAAACAATGGGCTCATAATTATAAATCTCCTTGATTTTCTTTGATTGAATGTTCGTGTGATGTAGAGGCTTGATCTTGTATTCTGATGGATCTTTCGATGATTTCGTCGTGTTTCCCTTTAGACCAAAATCGTCCTTTTAGACCAAAATCTCCTCCCCAAAGTCTCCTCCTCTCTTCTACCCACGAAACGTCACTTTATATTGAATTATAGGTTTTTAGGTTATGCACGGTCATGTACAAGAAGGTGTATAATTGGAAATTATTGGATATTGCGAACATGTATGATTGTGCACTCCTTCCAGATTGCTGATTTTCTATTTTACATTGTTTTTTATTTGAATTCTTTTCCTTTAAGTCTACAAAGACAATTATCACTTGTATACACTTGGAGCAGATTAAGTACCAAATATACGATAAAAGTATAAAATTTCAAACAAAATACATCAAATATGAGTTGTAAAATATAGTTAAATATCCAGCTATTAGCTGTAAAGTATGGTCACAGTAATATAATTCTCTTTTCGACAACATCTTAGAAAAAAGGAGGATCCTAATAGACAAACTAAAATGATCTTGAAACTTTATCATTGTTTGTTAAAGGAGATATTTTTGTTAATTGATTTTAATGGGAATTGTCATAAAATTACAACTAGTAAATTTGAACAGTTATTCTTCACATGCATTTTGTATTATAAAATATTGGACTTATATATAAATATATGTATATGTACATGTGTGTGTGTGTGTGTATATATATATGGTTAAGGACCTAATGATTTAAGGTATAGAAATAGGCCAGTAATAAAACACACAATAATTTAAACTATTAGGTGATATGCATTTTATAATGACAATTGGGTTATTAATCTTGCTCTACATATTGGTTGTCTTCTAATGACCTAAAAATGATTGTCTTAAAAAATATATGATATTATTTTTCAATTTGATGAACTTTTTTAAGTATTTAAAAGTTCTATTGTACATATGTGTATGGGTATTCAATTAGTTTATCTTAATTAGAACATGTCTCTTAACATTTATCCATCCAATTTTATGATTATGTGTTTTCCTTGGAGAGTTTTAACCACTTGGTACAATTTCATTTTTGACTAGATAGCATAAATAAAAGACTTTTTGAAACTTCTATTGGTGATTATGATTAATTATGCTTTTATTATCTTATATACTTTATGTTAAATGTTTATTAAAGTGTATGTATACATGTAAATGTACATGAATCAATTATAAACTCCTATATGTTGATTGTTTCAAATGGATGAGCATATGTCTTTAGTGGAGAGTTCTAATCTGGTACCAAAAGTGTACAAGTAGAGACTTTTAATTTGGTACCAAGAAACAATTCGTATTGAAGGAGTAGTTTCATTAAGAAGCGATATTTAGAATCACTTCAATAAGACTAGATCAATAAACTAAGGTCGAATGTAAATATTGTCATAAGATGTTAACTAAGGGTTCAAAAGGTGGAACCTCTTAGTTGAAGAGAGATATGGAGTCGTGTAATAAAAAAAATCGTATCAAAAGGTTAACCATTTTTTACTCCTAACTTAATGAGAGAGTAGAATGAAATAACATTCACAACTTATGACAACAATAAATCAAAGTTTTTGCTAGCTAATATGATCATTGGTTATAAACAACCACTCTCTATGATTGATTGCAAAAAATTTAGGATGTTTGTCAACTCACTCCAACCAACCTTTAAGATTCCAACTCAGAATATCTTGAAGAAATACATGTTCAAGATATACAAGGGTCAAAAGAAAGAAATATTAAATACGTCATTAAGTATTGACAGATGGGTTACCATCACATCAGATATGTGGATAGTTGATAACCAAAAAAGGGTTATATGACGATGACGTCACACTATATTAACAACGATTAGATTCTACACAATTGACTGATGGGGTAAATTATATTCTTTAATATTCCAATAATTTAGTTATTTATTATGTTATAATTGATATTTGTTCATTTTTTTAAATGGTAGGTATATTTATGTGTCAACACCTTATATACGTGAAAGGTTAACAACCAAGTTAGTTGATTGTTTAATAAATTAGAATATTGACGCCAGACTATCTACCATAACACTTAAATAACTATAACACGAATGATATGATCAAAAAGTTAAAGAAAAAGAATAAGTTACAATTGGGAGCTAGTTGGTTAGTGAGAGGTTATTCAATATACGTTGTTTTACGTATATTATGAATTTGATTATAAAAGACATATAGATCATAAAGGAAGTGTTAGAGTCAATCTAGAATAGGGTAGTGTATTAGAGTGGGGCAACCAACAGAGTTATAAATTTTAAAGAAACTATATGACAACTACGCATTTCATACACGAAGAAGTTGGCATTGGATTTTCCTACCCAATGGAATTCAACCTTCAAAAAGTCAACAACCCAGTATGTTGAGGTGTTTAATAAGCTAAGAAAAAAAGATTCTCAGTATACTTTCCTACCTATAGAAGAGCATAAGGAGTTGGCTAATGCACTTTATGCGAAGTTGAAAATATTTTGTAATACTACTAAGTAGTTCTTAGGAACAAAATATCCAACTTTACACGGTTACTTTAGCCATCCTTAAAATGAATTGCCCAAGTAGAGGTTGGAGGGATACACTAACATAGATTAAAAGAGAAAACTTCAAAAGTAAAGGTGATAGGAAGATTTTCACGTTAGCAGTTCGTATGATCAATTACCATATTGGAAAGAAAGAAATTGCATGATTTTAATGTAGTGGATGTTTAATCAAGTCAAAGCAAACTTATACTAAGGTAAGCTTGGTAGCTCTAGCAAGGCATCTTACCTATGAAATCTTAATGGGATTAACATTAAAATATCCTTGTGATTAAATCCTCTATAGCTCAATGTAGAGCTATCTTGGTTGTAATACTACTAGTTACCTTATTCCTTTTTCTCTTATATGTATAGAACTCCTTTGGTTATAAATTTAATATGTAAGATCAAGAAAGTTATAATTAATTGGATATTTGATTCAAATGAGGTAATCCAGGTTATGGAAAAGCAACTGATAGAGAAGCTCAATTCTTACTAGTATATGGTTAGATATACTGTAATAGTCATTTCTATGTTAAACCTAAGATACAAGATAGAGGAGGTTGATTTTTATTATGGCGTGCTGTATGGTGAAAAGGCTCAATAGCATGTTAATATCATTAAATAATTATGGTAAGATTAGTTTAATAATTATCAATTAAGATTGGACAAAAATCGTGATCGTAGTAGTTCAGTTATAGCTTTAGGTTCAACTTTAACTTTAGGTTCATCTAAGACTAGTGTTAACATGTGTTTGAAAAATTCATTAAAGAAAAAAGGGTTAGAACTTCTTACAGTATGATGGAGTTAGACAATTATTTGGAGGCAGATGTTACGACAAAAGTTGAAGGTGTGGAGTTCGATGTAATACTATAATGGAAGAACCATAGAAGTGGTTTCTCGACCATATAAGCAATTACATAAGATCTACTGTTGCTTTAGAGTCTACTTTAGTATTGGCAATCAAATAGTCCTCATTGTGCTCAAATTTATCTAATTATTTTAAAAGCCCTTATGTGTGCTCAAAGTTGATTAGATGATGAAGATATTGAGGGTAAACTTTATGATATATTAATTTCATTTGTCGTAATAATTTTAATAATCATAAATTATAATATCTGATCTTATATTGTTTTTATATTTTTTAATTTTCATAATAATTTTAATAATCATAAATTATAATATCTTATCTTATATTGTCTTTTTATATTAACATAGGTACTGGTATAGAGACCAATCATTCAATTGAAAATTGTTTTGAAAAAATATTTGATGATGAAGGTATCTTTAATTGGTAATTATCATGTGTTTAATATTCATTTAATACAATTATTATATAATCAAGTATAATTTAAATAATAATATTTCTATATGTAGATGAAGTGGTGCGAACTATTGACGATCTTGATTATAATGATTAACTATCCCCTTTCCTCTACTATGAGTTTGTTATCTTTAATCTTTGTTTCTGGATTTACTTATTTTTCTTATGATTGATTTGGTTTTCACAATTGAAGATATAATTATTTAGTTGTGTGCTTTTATGTATGTTCGAAACTATTGTTTCAACCTATTCACTCAACTTTAGTCTATACTCTCCAGCTATAATTGATAACTTCCTTCTAAATTTTTGCAAATTGTATCATTAAACAATTGGGATAATATTAGCACTATAATATTCTTTTGCTTTGATAATAAAATTATTTTTATAATATTAATGTGATGTTTGTTACATAAGTATAATCATAAATTTATAATCTTAGCATTATAAAATTTTTTATTTTGATAATAAAATGAATTTCATAATATTTTACTATGATATTTGTTTCATAAGGAGACTCACAAAATGAACACCATTTATTGATATACTTAGATAAGAGAATAATGATTGGTGAAAAAAGAGATAATAATTTAAAGCGACACTAATTTAAAAAAAAATTAAGCAAGGCATTGGACTTAACAATTTTAATAAAAATAGATTTTTAGATAACATAATATGTTATAAAATTTTTAAAAAATCTTTTTTAAATTTAAAATTATTTATTTTTAATTAAAAATAGACTAGCCCAAATCAGTTAGGCTTCAGTTTGGATAGGCCTAATCGAACTTGGGCTTGGACTCTATTGGGCTTCAAGTAGCTCAAACCCCAATCAAGTTAGGCTTAGTCTACCTATCCTAAGGCACGATTAGGTCTCGTTTCAAGCTCAGATTGGGTAGTGCCTAAATGGAGCCCAACTTATTGCCATCATTGATTGTGTTTATCAAAAAGGTTGAAAAGAGTATTTTCAATCCTCTCATTATATATAGATGAAATTTTATTAGTTTCAGTACATTTTATTAATCTCATTATGTATAAAGCTCAAGTGTATAAAGTGTTTTGCTTAAGATTTTCATTATCTTTGATTAGTTTTAGTATGATCGAGAAAGTCCATTGTGTATGTTAGGAGGGTTAAAAAGAGTATTTTTAATCCTCTTATTATATATAGATGATATTTTATTAGTTAGAAATAAATTAAAGTCAAACAATACTACTAAAAACAATTACCCTCTACATTTAAGATGAAGAAAATGAGTAAGGTTGACTACATTTTGGGAGTCAAAATTCATAGAAATTGGTCTACAAGATTTTTAAATTGTCTTAGAAGCATTGCATTAGAAAATTTTATAATCAATTTCATAAATAGAATGTCAAAACCTATAGGTACTCGTAATGGACAACATGCATGTTCACGGTATTGAACAATGTTTTAAGACTAAAGAAGAAAAGAATAAATCCTAAAACTGCCATATGTTAATACAATGGGATGTTTGATGCATAAATATGTACTCGAATAGCCATATGTTATATTCTTAGGATAGTTATTAGATATTAGAGTCATCATATTAATGTGTATTGGAAAATAGTTAAAAGAATTACCAAATATTTGCAAGGTATTGTGAACCTTGCCTATAGATAATTAATTTTATCCTATTTTGTTTTATTATTTGTAATTTTTATTTACAAAATTAACAATATATATTATGATAATTTTAGTTATTTGTTTTGCGTCTTTATTGTCACGTGTTAATTATATTTCAAAATACTTAGTTTTGTATTTTAAAACTTTTTCCAAATTTTATCTTAATTAATTTATATTTAATTAGTTTTATTCTTTCATAAAATAAATTAATTTCTTAAGCATTTTTTGTGCTTTAGGAACATTTAAAAGCACAATCGAAATATGAATTCAAATTTAAAGGTCGAGAAACTTGTAAGTTGAAAATTAAAGAGAAAATTACATAAGGACCAAATTATAAAGTGGGTGACGACCAAATTGTCCAATTTAAGGATAAGGGACTATTATTTGGTAAAGCCAATGTTTTAAAAAATGAACTGGATATTGAATTGGTCAAAGAAAAAGCTTAAGGTTTAAAGGTTCAACCAGTGTTAAACCGCCATAAAATTGGTATATACTAAATAAAAAGTAAATATTATAAAAATAAATAAAAATAAAATATTTCATTAAAATAAAAAGAGTACATTAATATTTATTATTATAAAATAAATTAATAATAAACTAAATTTAATAATTGAACCAATTAATAGATAAATGTAGAGGAAATTCCTCTGGCTAAATTAGTGGATAAATTATTCAAATTTTGTTGTCTTTATTCTAGCTCAATTAATAGATAAATTAATTAATATTATTTGTCTTTGGCAATGAATAGGATTAACATTTCGTAGCCTCATATTACCGCTTCTAGAGAAGAGGTATTCTAGAACCTATTCTTCTAACCCTAGGTTTTGACACTTGAATATAAGTTTTAAGTAATAAGTAATATTTAACTTGGAAAATGACCATTCACCACAATTCTTATGGGACCTAAAGTAGGTAAACTATTGACCGAGATATCAACTATTTAAACATTTATAGTAAAGTTGCTAAGTTACAAATCATGCAAACAACTCAATAGAGTATTGGAAAACTTTCCAAGACTAAAATATTTTGCAATGTCACACTAATGAAACAAAACAACTCTTAACTGTGAAAAAACAAGCTCTAGTTGTGTTCACAGATATCATTACAAAGGCCACAGGTTCTTTTGGGAAAGTAAAAGGGATCTAGAATTTTTGAACAAAACATATGATCTTCTAAAAGACCATTACTTGGTTCCACCATATTGGGATAAGATGATAATAAGGGCATAATAAGGAGTCATGATAGTTATTGATGCAACCTGAAAGGCCCAAGCTTGATGATCATTTGATAGATATGTTGTTACATTAAGTAATTAGGTCTAGTTTTTGAGCATCACCACCAGTTTTTATCATAATGAAATGGATCAGTAGCCAATGTATTATTTTCTTTTTTCTTTTTGAGAATGGAATATGTTGGAGGAAACATACAAGTTCTCCTTGTTTGTTGTTTGATTGTTTATTGAACTAGTAGAGGAATCTCATGAAAAAGAGCATGTTAATGTGCTAGGTGGGTGACCCAAATCTATTTTGGTTTAAGAACAAGAACAATAATTTTTTGGTTCATAGAAAACTGATCAGTTTTTATTCATAATAATAAAAATAAAAACCAAACTAAAAATCAAATTGGTTCATGCTTAATTCAATCGAACTAGCCAGCTCAGTGTTGTTTTAAAAACATTGGGTAAAGCTGTTGGCAATTATAATTGCATAAAAATAAACTAGTTAATAAAATGCACACTCAAAAATTTTATTAACACTACACAACTTGTTAGGGTTGGGCACGTTACATAGCTTTCACACCTTTTTTCACTCACTTTTCTTTTAATTTTGTGTACAATACATATAATGGTCAAATGGCCATATTTATAAAGAAACAAAGTTGGGAATAACTGACTATAATTTCCAGTTTCAGTGAAGATGTTTAAAGGAATTCAAAAATAATTTGGCTTGGTATTTTGACCAAGTTAAATATATCACTTTACAACTCATAATTTAGAAACATGTATTGAACCAAGTTTAATTTCTAACATTCTCCCTTAAAACTTGGTTTAATCATTCTAAGCTTGTTCTTCAACTTGTAAAATGGTTCAACTTTTAAAGGCTTCATGAAAATATCTACTATTTGATCTTCAAAGCGTAATACTCAACTATAATTTCTTTATCTTTAACCAAATCTAGAATGTAGTGATGTTTAATGTCAATACGCTTACTTTAACCGTGGAATACTGGATTCTTTATTAAGTTGATTGCTAATTTATTATCGTAGTAGATTATTGTTAGACCATCTTATTAGTGTTGTAATTTCCTAGGCACCATCCATAGCCAAATCGCTTAAGTGAAACAATTTGTTGCTCCTATATACTTTGCTTCTGTAGTTGAAAGAGCAACTACTTCTTATTTCTTTAATGACCAAGAAAATGCTCCAGAACTAAGATGAAAGACATAACCTGAAGTGATTTTTCTCTTTTCAACGTCACCAGCCCAATCACTATCTATATATATCCAACTAGTCATATATTTTTATTGTTTGAATAGAATATGTCATCATCAATCATCCCTTTAATGTATCTTAAAATTCATTTTATGGTTTGCTAATGAGATTGTTGTGGTGAATCCATAAATTTACTCACAATACCCACTCTGTAAACAATATCTGGCCTAGTTATAGTTAGGTACATTAGACTTCCAATGAGTCTTTTGAAGTTTGTTGCATCAACCAAATCACCACTGCCATCTTTCACAAGTTTTAACCTTTCTTTAGTTGGTGTTAAAATAGGATTGCACGCATCCATCTTGAATTTCTTTAAAATGTCTTTTAATATTTCGTTGTGAAATAAATATGCCTTCATTTGTTTACTTTACCTCGATACTAAGAAAATAGGTCATTGATCTCATATCTGTGATCTCAAAGTGAGCAACCATATCCTTCTTGAATTCCTACAACAGTGTTGAATTATTAATAGTAAAGATTAATTCATGTACATAGAGACAAACTATAACAATGTCCTCCTTCCTTGTTGATCTAGATATACAAAGTATGTTAATATGGACACTTATGAAAACCATGTTCAACGAAATAAGTATACTAGTATATCATGACCTTGGTGCTTATTTAAGGCCATACAATGCCTTCTTTAGTTGATAAACCTTATCTTCTTCTCCTTGCTTTACATACCCTAATGGTTGCTCAACGTATACTTCTTCTTCAAATACACCATTCAAAAAAGCTTATTTGACATCCAT
>JAOTJB010000005.1:22718726-22729978 GCA_027123815.1 Erythroxylum minutifolium
CTAATTCTGCCCATTTCATAGTCTCTCACTACCAAAATCACCAAAGCAAAACATGAACCTATCCACACTTCTCATGTGCTGCTCGAAATTTTCTAAGCAAAGTTTCAGGATCCAACACATACCATATCTTACTAACATTGATGCTAGTAATATTTCCATTCACCTTCATTTTAAAAAGATTAAACCATTTGCACTTAAATAGAATAAATTTTTTATCCTTGATGTAATGCAACTATATTATTTCAGAGATGACACAGTAAAAATCAATAAAATCATTGTCATGACATCCCTTAACAACAACCCTACAATTTTGGATTTTATGTCGACTTTCTCAATCTTTTGTGTGAAATCTAATCCCATTAACAATGCAACTTGTATATTTTTCCCACACATATGAGATCCACATCTAAGGAATATAATGCAGTTGTCACCTCTTGCATGTTACAGTTATGTAACCGTATCATCTATATGAAAAAATAAAATTAGAAGTTCATTTGACATACAACTTCTTGTAAGTTCATAATATTCCATCAATATATAACTTACTTAAGTCCTAAACCATGATAGGAACTTAAGCTTATGTCTTTCTTTAACATTAACAATCTATTTGCTTTGAATCAACTCTTTGTGCTCTCTATTTAAAAAAGTAAATTGAGATTAGGAAATATAGATTGAAGTAAATTGAGATTAGGAAATATATATTGAATGACAACATTGAAATTTGAAAATTTGATTCAAAAGTAATATAATACTCCATATATATGTCGACTTCCTCGCAATTTTTCAAAATATACTAATGGAAAATTTCGAGCTCATCTTTAGTTAACTCGAAATATTTTTCGACACCAATTGGCCTAAAATTTTGGAAGAAAACTAACAAGCCACCATCTTGATCAAAATCAAAGTTACGTTCTAGTCTATTAAATCTTGTCTCGACAAAATTTAAGTACATGGAACAAAATATCAAGTATTCATTTGTTATATAAACCTTTATAATAGACCCCTTCAAGTCGAACTGTATTACTTACATAACATTTAAGAGAGTATAAAAAACTAAACAAAATATAAAACATTAACAATTGTTACTAACTAATAAGTTTATAAAAAAAATAGAAGTTAATATAAATTACCTATTAATGGGGTACAAACATTGATATTGAATCGATCCATAAAGTTTTGCTTCGTATGGTAAGTGAATTGCCAAATGCACCATAACATCAAAAAACAATGGAGGAAATACTAGTTCAAGCTTACATAAAATCAAAGCTATGTCTTTTTCCATTTTGTCAAGCTCTTTAACTTTAAGTGTATTACAACCTAATTGCTTAAAAAAATCACCCAATTGACTCAAAGTTATGGACACATCCTTTGACAAACATCCATGTATTCCCACAGTAAGTAATCATTGCAGAAGTACATGACAATCATGGCTTTTCAACCCTGATGTTGTTCCCTCTTTAACATTAACACAACTAGCTATATTCGATGCATAGCTATCAGAAAACTTGAAAGATTTAAGAAATTGACAAAAAGCTTGCTTCTCCTTTTTTGACATGGTGTAATAAGCAGGTGGAATAATGTATGACCCATCATCTCTTCTTTTCAAATGCAAATCTTTTCTTATATTCATGTCTTCCAAGTCTAGTCTAACTTTAATTGTGTCTTTCAATTTGCTTTCAATTCCCATAACAGTTCCTAAAATATTCTCACAAATATTTTTTCAATATGCATCACATTAAGATTATGCCTCAATATCAATTCCTTCTAATACGTAAATTGAAAATTATACTTTTTTATTCTAATTAAGCTCAATAATAATTTTCTTTCGCTTTCTATTACTTGGGTGTTTGCTGGGTATAATACCACCCAAGTGCAATAACTATATAACCATATCATCACCAGACAACTGCAAAAGAGTTTCACCCAATTTTACTTTTCCATTAAACAATTTGCTTCTTTGCCATCTATACCTATGTTCCAAGTAACGAGAAAGTCCCATATAACATATTTTACTTCATAGCCTCATTGAATAAGTTTGATAGTTACATACAGGACAGGCCATATAACTTTTAGTGCTTCATCCAAACGAATTCCCATAAGTTGGAAAATCATTTGTCACAAAACAACCACATGCATTATAAATGCTTCACCTTGATCAACATCAAAAGTTTCTAATCCAACCTCTCATAAATCATTTAAATCATCAATTAATGGTTGTGTGTATACATCGATATCCTTACCAGGAGTAGTAGGTCTTGGAATAAGCAAAGAAAATAACATAAAAGGCTCCTTCATACACTTTTATGGAGGAAAATTGTATGGCACTAATATTACCTATCATGTACTGTAAGATGTACTCAAATTACCAAAATAATTAAATCCATCTTATACTAAACCAAGTCGAACATTAAATCCATTTGAGGCTAAACCATGGAAACTTTCCATCAGAGTCTTTCTATGCTATTAAATTTGCTAGATGATGTATAATGTTATCATCATTGCGTTTCTCTTTATGCTACCTCATATTTATGACTGTTTTTTGACATAAAAAGCCTTTGTGGTCTTGGTTTAATAGGAAAGTATCTCGAGATTTTTTGCAATATCTTCTTTCCTCTCCCATCATCCACTCACCACCTTGATGTACCAAAAATGGGGTGCTCTTCAAGATCTTTACTGTCCTTCCAAAATATAACACATTCATAATTACAACCATGTATTGATATATATCCTAATCCAAAGTCCCTTAACAATTTTTGCATCATAGAAAGATTTGGGCAATTTGTGTCCAATAGGTAATGCATCATTGAGCAAGTCAATTAACATGTCAAAAGAGTTGTTACTCTATTTATTATAGACCTTCAAATGTAGTAACTTGACAACAAAAGATAGCTGTAAGAAATTCGAGCTCTTCTTGAGCAACTTTTAGTAACTTCCCAAAATTATCTTCTGTAATACTACCAATTATGTTAGGCAAACTGGTATCATTCATTATCTCTATATAATTCCCATAATCCTCTAACATCTCCCTATTCCCACCATCATCATCACCATCATCTACATTATTATTGTTACTATCATTAACACTTGTACTAACACTTCTACTACAACTTACTTCCATTCGTTCACCATGATAAAGCCATAGAGTATAGAATTTATCTATGCCTCAGATTAGCAAGTGATTATATACTACATCTTAACTTTAAATGTCAACATTTAAGCAATCTATACAAAGAAAACGAATACGACATTTATCACCCATTTGATCTTTTACAAATTGCATGAAACTTTTAACTCCTTTTAAGTATTTAGTGGACCATTTCTAATGAGACATCCAACTTTTGTCCATCTAGCTATACAATTGAAATTAAATAACTTAATTACTAAATGAAATTCTAAGTCTTTATAACATTTTAATTAATCACATTGAAGTTCATAAATTAAGTTTGAATTTAAGCAAGAACTATGGTATGTGGCATTGTTACACCACTTGAATCAAGAAAGCAAGTTCTCGATATAACTCTTACGCTTATGAAATTATTCACTAATAAGACTCATAGGAGTTGCATCATGAGTTTCCAGCCTATATATCATCCTAGGGGTTTATTATGCAAAGAATTATCATGAACGTTATATTGGGTTCTAACGTTAATACTAAGTTTGAATTAATCACATTAAAGTTCAAGTCTTTATGCTTCAATTTAAACAATGTCCAAACATAAATACTTAGACTATTAAACCCTAGCATAAAAACTCGTCAATCATTCTTATAAAATTGTAAAGAACAACACAAAATTGATACAACACAAAATTGATCATATTGTTGACATTACTTAGTCGGATGACTTACCTTGACAGACAGACAACCGCAAACTATAAAGAAAACAAACAAGGTTGGACAATTATTGACACTGTTTAACATAGAACACGACCTACAAGAAAGACAATAAATAATTTAATATAATACACTTGTTCATATAGTTTAAAAAGTTTAGGAAAAGTTATAAAACTTTTGTATTTTAAGTTTTTTAAGTAAAAGTAAAGTACGTATTCTAAAAGACAATATTAACAACCTCCTATGATGATGATCTTTTAAGTTTCGTGCAATTGTTTTTAACAAGAAGGTGATCATAATAATTTTAAAGAAATTAAATCAAGAGATCAAGATCATCATTATAGGATAGTTTGTAAAGAAAATCATAAGACATTATGATAAAAAAAGACTACAAAATGTTAAACAAAGCATAAGGAATGAAGGGAATGAAGAAGTTTAAAATAGCAATAGTAAAATAAAAGAACTAAAAATGGTCAAATTAAAACAAGAAACATAAAAAAATAAAAAGAAATAAGTTATTAGATAAGGAATGAGTCAAATTTGGTGAAAATTTCTTTTATAGATCAATCTTTTATTGATCTATTTATATACTAAAATAATACAAAAGACTCTAGTTACTTTCAACTTAAATTGTTTTCCAGCAAAATCTTTTTACTCAAAACTCTTAGCAAAAATTTCTTTTAAAGTTCTCAACTGTTTTTTTTATAGATGAATGAATGTATAATATCATATAAATGAACTTACAAATAATGTCTTTATATAAGCTTACAAGAACTTATAGACCAAGTAAGCTAAACTAAACATTTTTTCTACTAACCCACTAAATTTGTAAAGAGTCGACACTTCTTCTAAGAACTTCTCTAAATTAATAGAAAATTTTCTCCTATAAACCACTACCTCCACTAATAAATGGTAAATAAAAATTATTATATCATGTTATAAAACTAGTAAACATATTATCAATCAATAATATTATTAGTTTTAGGATTAATTACAAAAAATTTCATCCAAGTTCTTAATTTTATTTTCCCCTTATTCTCCAACATTCTTCTCCCATGATTTTCAAATACCTAGCTCTAATATTCACTATACCATTTATTTATTTTCGATAGTTTACTGAAAGATTTTTTCTTTTATGAACTTGTCATATTTGTATCCTAAACATTATAATTGTTTCCTACTGCTTGGATTTCGGGAATGTTTATAACATTAACTGTAGGATAGCCATTTTTTCATTTCTTAAATGTTTGAACACTTAAACCTATCAAACTCAATGCATGCGTGTTTTGGAAAATTAATTTCCTATTAAAATAGAACAATAAATACATAAGAGGACTTTCATCAAAAACCTTATAAGCTTCCAAAACTAAACTAACTAATAAAAATAATCTATCTTCTCCCTTCCTTCACACATACAAACTCAAATTAACACTCCATTTGTACAAAAAAAAACTCAAATTATCACCCAGAAACTGACCATTCACATACCATTTAACAACAACATTCAAAGCAGAACACTTTTCAAAAACAAATCATTACAAGCATTTCATCGAACATCTCATAAACATGACAAATTTATCCCAAGATTCAATTGCAAATCCCGTGTTTTCCCTTCCATCACTAACATTAAGACATTCCATGGTAAATCCACTTACAAACAACCTAAAAATATGCAATGAATGCATATATAATCGCCACTTCAAAACCAAACATAACACCTCCAAAACACGTAAAAGGAAGCACAAAACAATCCAAATAAAAAAGGACTGACGACTTACCTCGACAGATAATCACAACGACGATGATGGCGGAAAATAGAAGCATGTAAAACCTAGAAGATAGAAAATTATCCAATCGGGAGAAAACAAAGAAGAGACTATGTTGGACCCCGAATTTTCTTAGAATTTATTTTATTAAATTAGAAAGCATGAATACAAGTAGAATTCATGGATTAAAAAATGTTTAGAGTTTAAATTGGTCTGTTTTTTATTTTCGTGAGGTAGCATAGATAAAAAGGAAGAATTAGAATAGAGATAAGGAGATAGAAGGTATTAGATTGAATAAGGAAGGGTAAGATTGGAAGGTTAAATTTTTTTCTTAAACTAATAAGACAAAAAGAGAAGAGAGTTGTGTGTGTTAAGAAAGAAAAAGAGAGAAAGTTGTAGAAGAAACTAGAAGAATAGAAGAAGGAAAGAAAAGAGTAAGGAGAAAGAAGAGGAAGAAGATTATCAGCTGAGTTTTCTTTTTAGGTAAACCTTATTATTCTCTTTTTTTTGATAGAATAAGGGAGTAGGGAAGATAGGTTATATGCCCGAAATGAAGACAAAAAATAGAGAACCGAAATTCTTCTCCTTAGATTTTTATAAACCTTGACTAGATCTTAGTTCTTCTAGTTAGATAAACCAAGAATATATTAAGTTTAAGCACATTCATGAATATTTAAGCTTATGGAAGCTTTATTCTTGTATGATGATTAAATGAAAATATGTTTGTTCTTAGGGAACCAAGATTATCAAAGGCAAGAACAACAGGAAAGACAAAGTTGATCTTGGAAATATCAAGTAACTAGGTGGGTAATATGATTATAGTTTTGTGATGATGAACTGAAATTATTTGTTAGTATTTGTATTTAAATGATTGCTTTCACTCATTATGAATGTGGGAAAAATATTATGTGAATGTAATATCATGATTGTTATGTAAGACTTCTACTGCTTTTGTATTGTTGAAAAACAAAAAAATTCAAGAAGCATGAAATATATTAATATGTTATGAAATATGTATGCATTAGAAAATTTGCTTATGTGGGTAAGAGAAATACCATTCTGTTCGTCACGTGCACGTTGACCAAAAGCTTTCTGCTGGCTGCCCACTTGTGGCATATGAGCTCTAAAAATGGACTCATTCTATTTATGGTGTAAACTTCGATTTTGCCATTCTGTTTCATGGGATTCTCTCAAGCCATTATATTTGTGCATTACATCTTAATTTACTGAATATGGAGCATAATTGAATGCTATTTTCTGATGATTAAATGAAACATATGACCCAATTTGTGAGATAATGTGTTCTGGTCTATGTAAATTCTCAAATTTAGAATGTGAATGTTGTGATTTGTGAAATTAAAATAACACTGTGTGTGTGTGTGTGTGTGTGTGTGTGTGTGTGTGTGTGTGTGTGTGTGTGTGTGTGTGTGTGTGTGTGTGTGTGTGCTTGATTTGTGTGTGGTTCGTTATCATTGGCTATAAACATATTAGCCACTGAGCTTCTTAGCTCACCCCACAAATTTTTCCACTCTTCAGGTACATACAAAGCAGATCACTGAACTCTTGCAAAGCTTTGGCAACTCCAAGAATTTCAGATTGTTGTAACTAGTTAGTTTAGAGACTTTTGGTACTTAGAAGCATATCATGCATGAGCATTCAAGATTGTAATTTTTATACTATGCTACTGATGAGGCTTTTGATATGAAGTATGAAGATGTGCACCAACTCTATTTTGTTGAAAATTGATAGTGAAAGTTGCAAAGATTCTCTGTTATATATGTGTAAAATTTTCTTTTCTATTAAGTTGTCTTTATGGCTGGGAATGAGCTTATTGGTTGTGTTATGATCTTTTGATGGGTTTTTTAAGTAAATTTTTTAAAGGGAGTTTTGTATGTATGAATTTAAATGTTGGATACGGGTCTTTTGGTTATAGTTAATAGATATATATATTGACAGTAGAAAGAAAAGAGGAAAAATAGGGAAAATGTGATCTAAAACTTTGAGGAATAAACTACATTGATCTAGTTAGAATTTGAAAAATTGTCTTTATGAAATTGCAGATCTTTTTCTTAGCTTTCCAATGATATAAATTTTGTAATTTTTGAATTTTTAGATTGAAAGTTATGAAGTTTTAAAGTTGGAATGCACGAATGCTTAAGCATAATCGCGACAAACTTGATTTTTCACGACTGTTCACTGAAAGTCGCGATCGTAATTAAACACGATCGCGACAAACCTCGAATTTCTACCACTGTTCACCATTTGTCGAGATCGTGCACAAGCATGATCGTGACTCCCCCTTTTGTCGTATCTGTCACAGGCGTGAGAAATTTTTCTCATGCCCGTGACTTTTCCTTTCCTGCTTCTTCTTTTTATTTCGTTAATTCATAAGAGGGGTTTATTTGTTTTACTTCCCATTTTTGACTTCTTATTATGTTATTTTATTTTATTATTAATTGTTTATATTAAAAAGGGTCCCTTCATGACTTTTTTTTAATTTATTTTCATGCAAATTTATTCTAGGTTATTTATTTTAATTGTTTGTGTATTTTATTTTACTCCCACCAAGGAATTAAATTCTTTTTATTTTGATATTAATTATAAATATAATTATTTTATTTTAAAAATACTCCAATTTTGGCTCCTTGACTTTATGAAATTGGAACCGAGACCCGAGGTCAACAAACGAGCTCACGGAAGAGTGTGAAAAAAGAAGGGGTTGGGTATGTCCTACTAACATAGAATGTCAAACGACGTCATTTTACGTTAAACAAACGACGTTGTTTCCACTTTTTTAAATGACATAACATTGATAATGTTAAACAACGTCGTCTTTTCAATGACAGACAATGTCATTTTCGTAATGATATAATCGAACCACGACCCCCCCTCTCTATACATTTAGCGACGTTTGACATTATCTATCGTTGAAAAGACGACGTTATTTTCCTTTAAATTTTTTTAAGTCTACCATTTAGTGACGAATTCTGAAATTCGTCACCAAATGTTTGATAATAGGTGATGATTTTGCAAAATTCTTATCAATAAATAAAATTTTTTAATTTTTACAGTTTTAGTTTTTTAAAATTTAACATTTTTTTAAAATTTTAAACAATTTATTCGTAATAAATAGAGTTTTGTTAGACCACATCAAATTTTCATATCATATATATTAAAATTTTAAAACAAAAAGTATAAACGACGTTTGTTATTGTCATTTTACTTAACAACAAACAACATCGTTTTTTGCTAGGTTAGTAACACAAAAATCAAGTTGTCTTAATTTTCGTGTTAACTGTCGTATTCGCTTCATAATTGGTTAAAGAACCATCATTTCGTCTTTTATGGTCATCTCCTGTCTTGTAGTTCTCGCTATCGATGAAGCATCTTGTTTTATGTTTGTATGTATTGTTCTTCTTTTCTGTTACTAAGAACCCTCTTTGTTGTGCTATATTTTTCTTCTACATCCCAAAGTTAATGTGGGTTTTGTGTTCTCCAATTGGTGTATGGGTTTACCTTTCTGTTTGTGTTTCGAAAATGGTGAATTGTGTTTCTGCATTGGATGACGATGGGTAGACATTTTTTCCCAACCTCTGGTTGTTGTTTGAGGAAACCCTCCTAACTGTTTGATGGAAGGTATGTTAGAGATTCAAGGCATAATTTGCAATATATGTTTATGTAAGACATTTACCATATGGTTCCTTTTACACCAAACCTGTACCACTATTAAAATTTAGTAATTTAACTTATCATCGACAAACTAACATAACTGATCACATTGACATGGAATGTAGAAAAGTGTCCTATGCATTAGTTCTTTCCATTGACAATTCATTTGTGGGATTTGATTACCAAACAAATTTTATTTAACATTGTAATTTTATGATGTATTGAATTTTTATAATTAAACTATTAACATCAATTCATCGAGAAATGTTGACGTGGTGACTGGTTTCCGATGCCGAAAACAAGCTCCAATGGGGGCAATGTGGGAAAATTCTACTTAGTGTAGAAAAAAATTGAAGCAGATATTTCACCATCATACACTAATCACCGCTTGCCTTCCATGACTGATATTCTTCTTCAAGGTTTTTAGTATCGTCTGAATTACCTCTCGTCCTCAATTATTTGTATCTTATTTGTATCATAGTAAGCTATTAGATGAACGTTTGATTGTATATACTATGTCTTATGTAAAACTTACTCCAATCTTCAAAAGAATATAGATGAAAATTGAAACAGTGGCAATATCCTGATGGCTGGTATAGGATTGAGGCAATTAGTTGTTTTTGATCAATCGTCGATTCCAATTACTATATCTACTCAATCAGATATACAGGTCTTCGAATTTAGCTTCATAATATAGTTTCACTTAACTAGCTATTTAAGTTCCATAATAATTGTGTCTTAGGTGAAATGCATTGGATTAGCAGTTCATCTAATTCAGTGATCCATACTGCATCTGGGGATTCATTCACTGTATCCTTTACAAGTTTAGCTATAGCCGAGAAGTTGTTGGAAGAATGTGCCAATAACCCAACACCTGCAGGAAGATATTTGACGTTTTCAACTAATTCCTTCGAACATGCAAGGACTCTTATTGAGAATCCAGACATAGCAAACTCATTTATCTTTACCGACTCTTATGTCACTTAGAATCAAAAAATAATCGTTTCATTTTCTTTTCGATGGAATAAGCATGAAACTTTATTTATTTTTATGTTTGTAAAAATTTTGGAAACAACTTATTTACTACTGAGGAGTAAGGGTACATATAATTGGACCTCCCCATACCCCACATGTCAGTGGGATTCAAACTGAGTGTTGATGTTGTTGTTTTTGTTCTTGTTGTTATATGTCTGTAATAATTGTTAAACTTCTAATTATAATCTTTTATTACTTAGCTGTGTACTTCATTATATTATATTACAATTTTCAATTTTTTAATGTATTATTATTTTATTGTTAACAAATATTAATGATTTTTAATCTTATTAATATGTTAAATTTTAGGTATGTTTATCTTTTAATATGCAAAAAGAAATTTATAGAGTTTTTATGCGTTGACTATATATTTAAACAAATTTAAAAAGAAAACATAAGTCAAAAATATAAAAAATCATATATAAATGTCAATTATAATTAACCTTAGGATTATTAAGCTTACTTATCATTAAAAATTAACAAATTAACATTATTAATACATAATTCTTTAATCTAAACTTCTTACGACAATTTAAAGGTTTAGTCGTCAAGAGTCCACGTTTGGCGACGAATTATACATTTCGTCGCAAAAAGTTTTAATACTTACTAATGTTTTATGTTGTCATCATCAAAGGGTCGATCTTTGGCGATGATATAAGTAAATTGTTGCAAAATTGGCCACTTTAGGGACAACTCTTGAAAATCATTGCTAAATAATCCGTTTTTTTTTTTGACAATTTACTTTAACGTTGCTAAATTTGAGACTTTTGGCTACGAAATGAAATATTATTGTCAAAAGTCTACATTTGGCGACAAATTGAAAATCGTCGCCAAAAAAACTTAACTAATAGTTTATTATGTTGTAGTGATTATCTGTAACACCCCACTCCCGCTGGATCCGAACCCGATATCGATGGTGATACCCGAATCCGTGCCCCGCGAGAATGGCG
>JAOTJB010000005.1:22769692-22787128 GCA_027123815.1 Erythroxylum minutifolium
TGATTGAGTTGCTTAATGATGCATTACATATTGGCCACAAATTGCCCAAATCTTACTATGAAGAAAAAAATTGATAAAAGACCTTAGATTATAATATATATCAATACATGCTTGCCAGTATGATTGTGCTATCTTTTTGAAGGACATTAGAGATCTTCAAGAATGTCCTATTTGTGGTACATCAAGGTGGCAACTAGATGGTGGAAAGGGAAAAAAGATATCATACAAAATCTTAGGATACTTCCCTATTAAACCATAACTACAAAGACTTTTTATGTCAACAAAAATAGCCATAGATATGAAGTAGCATAAAAAGAAATACATTGATGATAATATTATGTATCATCTAGTAGACTCAAAGGCATGGAAAGATTTTCATAGGAAGTTTTCATGGTTTACAGAGGATTGTTGACTCAGGTTAGCCTATGATGGATTTAATTTATTAGGCTATATAATTACTTCTTAAGGTATGTAGCCAATAATTCTTGTGCCATATAATTTACCACATGGAAATGTATGAAGGAGCATTTTTTTATTATTATCTTTACTTATTCCGAGACCCACTGCTTTTGTTAAGAATATCGATGTATACATGCAACCATTAATTAAGGATTTATTGTTACAACCCGAAACCACATCGAGCATATGACAACTGCTGCATACCTAGGCTAAGGATACTCACGATACCCTTAACCCAACTATGTAAGGCTAAATAGATATCTTTAAAAACAATTGGACAACACAAAAGGTTCACACATAAGGTTATTTACAAACCACAAGACAATCAAGAGTTACTTTACAAAATTTTAAAGCATATCAACATAATCATAAGCCATTATACAATAAAAGTATAAAACAGAGACTACTGCACGATCCACTCAGAACTTCAAACTCACCAAATTAACCTGCACGGATGGGAAGCAGAGAGGGTGAGTACACTAAGTACTCAGTGAGTAGGAAAGACATATATCATAAATAGAACCCGATAAACACCAAAATGGTCTAAATAACCTAAGGATGGTTTTACGCATCTAACATACATATAACCACACATGAAGTGAACATATATGATATAGAAACATATAGACCTAGTCTATGACTCATGCCATACTGGTTAGAAACCATATAGGCCTAGCTTATTAATTACTCATTCAGTGAACATAGGTTCCAGTTCTAGTACACATGAGCAGAAAAGCATCATATATAAAAATCAAATATCTTTAGGAAGCCAAATATAAGAATAAGCTAAAACAATTATGTGTGTCACCGCTAGTCAGCCAAACTAGTGTGCACACCCACTGAATCCTAGTGTTGGCTCAAATTTCATCTGTGGTGAGTTTAGAATACAGTTGACCAGAGTGTCATGACACTAGGTAATGACCTCGTTAATGACCAGACCTCTAGGTGTGCAATCACTCGCGAGCCCTATAGAATGGTGTCGTTATAAGGACTCGACTTTTATATACTACCATCAAGGGTATGAAGGTCGCTTAATCTGTTATGCCCAGCACACGATTGGCCAATTGTTTCCTCACCAATCATAAAAAAATCATATATAAATATTAAGAACGAAAAATCAAGGTACCCTACCTTTATTTATCGGTCCAACCAATAAAATGGAACCTTGCCATGGCTCTAGACCAAAAGAGAATACATTCATGCAACATAGATGACTTGGTTATGCGTATGTAAGTTCCAAAATAACATTTCATGCAGTTAACATCATTGTTTGAAATCCAAATGCAAAGTTATTAAAAAATGTACTTTTAGAAAATAAACATTGTCCTTTGCACTTCAATTGTAGGCTTGTTAAAAACAATATCATTCCTCAAAATATGAAATAAAAACATCAGTTTCACTCCAAGTGCAAAGAGTTATTCAAAATAATGTCATTTATTAAATACATAAGTATACTAGCATCTATTTGAGAATCAATTCTACTATGCATTACTTAGGTTCAAAACTCACATACAAGTCATCATGCATGTCTTGGAATGTCCTAATCCCATTTGAGAGATATGTTTTCCCAACTTACCTAAAAATATATACTCCCTTGACTTTAACAATCCTTGTTACGATTTCCTTGATCAATAGCTCCCGAGTTTTTATACATACAATATACAAGGTATTACTATTCAAACATGTATCTCATATGTATAAACCACCATATAACTGTATAAAACACACTTTTGCATTTTCCAAGGCATTTAATGCCTTAATCCAATACTTACACATTTCAAAGCATAATTGAGCACATTTTTTATCCAAGTATGTTAGGCCAATACTCATCAGTCTAAGCAAAAATTCAACTTTACGGTAAGTAAACATGAAAGTCTCTTTTTAATGCACACCATTAAAATTCTTAAATCCTAAGCCAAGTTCACTTAGGCATTTTATCAAACACCTAAAGGCATAAACTTGAAATCCTTCTTCCAATGAACATCTCCCTTATGTTTCATCATCAATTCATATTCTACATACACAATTAACATCGTAGAGTTCATTTAAACAATTAATTTCAAAAGATATTCAAAATTTCACAAACTTTCACCAAAGATAGGGAAATTTGATTTTGGCTTAAGGAAGCTTCTCCATGACTCATTTCATTCATCTAAACCATGTTTCATGCATAATCAAGCATAGAGAATAACATATCTTAACACTAAACTGAAAATTATAATGTACAGAGAGATGAGACAAAATTTACCAATCTTAAAATCCTTTGAGAATTTCTCAAATCTAATGATAGATTTGAGTTCCTTGACCCCAAGTTAACTTAGAAAACCATGGTTTGGGTTGGAGAATCAAAAACTTGGTGGAAATTGGTGATGGTCGAATGTTTCCTCTTCTCCTCCTCTCTTGTCCTTTCTTCTTTCTTTTAATTAAAACCAAGTGTTCTTAATGTTTAATGGGGGGTGCACGTTTACACCATAAAGAAGGGTATAGAATTTGACTCTTCTTTGATCAAACATGGTGAATTTACTTTTTCACCCTTAGTTTATGTGAAATTACCATTATACCCTTCAAACTTTTTTTAAATTTACAATTAAGCCCGAAATTTAAGAATGACCAAGACTTTTCTTTTCATTTTGGTTGTCGGACTTTTGCAAATTATAATTAAGCCCCTTAACTTTATAAAATTACATATTGGTCCTCCAAGAATTGAAAAATTACATTTAAGTCCTTTTTGTACATCAACTTTTCCAATTAAGCTTTCTAAATGGCCAATAAGTCTATAAATCATGTCTAATCACCTCTAAGGCAATCGAACACGTTTAACTCGGCCACCATGGCCATATCCATCCAATGGAATCGATTTTACACACTTAGAAACTTATATATCAGAAATCTCCAAGATTTTGCATACCGATAAATTCTAAGTTCATGTAAGGGCATATAACATTATATATCACTGGCATCAATACCAAAAGGATTCAAATAGATTTTTCAACTCATATACAACCATGTATATGTCAATATATAATAGTATCTCCAAGTATAGACCAAAACAAAAAGGGTCCAATGTTACAGCTTATGTCAAGACAACTTAACAAACCTCAACAACTTATTCAAATGGAACAACCTGCAATAATAACAAAAAATGCACAATTTTACTTTCTCAACCAAGTTACAACAGGCTCGATTATTGCAATTACTAAACATCCCAAAAATTCTAAAAATCACTATCGATATTAACTCACCAGTGATTACAACAAAACCTATAATGAATAAATATTGATGACGAGGCTTATTCTTTCGATGAAAAATGATTTTACATATGTACTTTTTAGAAATTAAACATATCTTATTTATTTCTACTTGGGTGATTTAAGGTTTATGTGCTAGTAATATTAATATAAAATTTTCGTATTTAATAGTTTAAAGTTTGCAATAATTGCAATTTTAATTTCAATTCTAAAATTGGATCAATAACAGTCAAATAATTTTTAATCAAGTTATTGAATTAAAGTTGACTCTAATACTACTATTAGGAAACTAGGTAGGGATTTGATCTCGAGTGTAACAAAATAATTACAAAATTTTTTTGCTTAATTTTTCGAAAGTTAAGATCACTAAAATTCTATAAAATAACTTAACACGTAAATAGTAATAAAGAATGTATCTTAATTTGTACCTTATTTTGAAGCTTGATCTTTTTCTTGTCATATCCCTCAAACTATTTATAAAATCATTTCATCTCAACCATCGTAATTGCACAAGTGTTCAGCCTCTAACAGTATTCTCAGAATAATTTTAGAGAACTCTACAATTGTTGTAGAAAGAGTTAGGTAAGGAGTACTAGCTTTATTAGAGCTTAAGCCTATTTATAATAAGTTTTGGACATTTTAATAATTTAATTGAAATTAAATTCTAACTTCATCTAAACTTTAATTAGAATTTTACAAATAATTCTAATTAAATACCAATTATAGGCAAATAAGATCTAATATTTCATATTGATCCTTATTTATTAAATATCTCATATTTAATCATAAAGTTTCTCTTTGCTCTCTTCATCATATTCTTTATGTGTGACTTATTAGGTTTCTAAATATGTTGGTAACTAATACAAAATATAATCATAAATTATATTTAGGATTAGATAAATTAAACTCTTTTAATTTATCTTTAATTCTCTAATTAAACAATTTATATTCATAGATCATGATTGTTCTAGCAATAAATCATGACTACCTAAATATTTAGAAGTGTCAAAGTGGTTTTTAGTAACCTTTTTATGTATGCTTTTTTGGTATAATTCAATCCTTTTATCATACAATGTTTTGATTAGACATAGAGCATGGAATTAATTTCTACTCTATTTTGAGTCCAATCATAATTACAAAACGTCATTCCACCTTGGCCAAGGATTTCTTGAATCAATATTAATCAAGAATAATGAAACTGTCTCCCCAGTTACTTTAGGGTGATAAATTCTATCTTGATCACTCAACTACCTATAGTTCATTCTACATCCATTGATTATCAACTGAGCTACCTATAATTAGAATAGGTTATAAGTATATCAAAATATAACAATCCTTTTGTAGAAAGAGTTAAGTAAGGAGAGCTAGCTTTATTATAGTTTAAGCCTATTGATAATAAGTTTTGGACATTTTAGTAATTTAAATAAAATTAAATTCTAACTTCAACTAAACTTTAATTAAAATTTTACAAATAATTCTAATTAAATACCAATTATGGACAAATAAGATCTAATATCTCATCTAGTTAATCATAAAGTTTCTCTTTGCTCTCTTCATCCTGTTCTTTATGTGTGACCTATTAAGTTTCTAAATATGTTGGCAACTGATACAAAATATAACTCTAAATTATATTTAGGATTAAATAAATTAAACTCTTTTAATTTATCTTTAATTCTCTTATTAAACAATTTATATTCATAGATCAAGATTGGCGTTTAGCAATACATCATGACTACCTAAATATTTAGAAGTGTCAAAGTAGTTTTCAGTAACCTTTCTGTGTATGATTTTTTGGTACAATTCAATCCTTTTATCATATAATGTTTTGATTGAACATAGAACATGGAATTAATGTCTACTCTATTTTGAGTCCAATCATATTTACAAAACATCATTTCACCTTGGCCAAGGATTTCTTGAATCAATATTAATTAAGAATAATGACACTGTCTCCCTAGTTACTTTAAGGTGATAAATTCTATCTTGATCACTCAACTACCTATAGTTCATTCTACATCCAATGATTATTGACTGTGCTACCCACAATTAGAATAGGTCATAAGTATATCAAAATATAGCAATCCTTATGCAAGATAACTTTAGATATCTCAAGTCAAATGATTACTTATACAATCATCACAATGAGAATTTTCCAAATGAATTTCTCATATAGGGACAGAGAACTTATTCTCTTATAAGCACCTACACGTTTGTTTAAGGATCTCTATACTTTAGTTGATGAGATTGCCTACTTCTTTTATAAGGAAAAATATAATATGTACTAATTTTTTTACGTTATACTATTGTTCAGTCTTAATAGAATAATGACTATGAATAATTTAGGGATAATACATAAATGCAATATAGACTCATAATTATAATCTCATCATAATTTCATTTGCCATGTATAATTATCTTATAGACTTTATCATATACATGTAAATATATACAAGATAAAGACTCTCTTTAAATTATTTTGTTAGTGAACTACAACCAATCGATTAACTATAGGGCATAAACTAACACTTATGTTGTTCATATAAATAGCTATCTTGGGGATGACCCATTTCTAAAGCAATTTCCTCCTTTAGATCCACCTACAAATGATCTATTCATTCTTGTAAGAGATGGAGTACTTTTATGGTACATGATAGTCCATTCTTGATATGTATGTTTCATTCATTAGTTAATTAATGGACATTCGATAGTAGTTGATGTTATCCTACGACTGGCTATAGTAAGCTTATTAATGTTGCTGTGCCAGGAACAATAGATGAACGAGCTATAAACGAAAAATGGGTTTTGAACCCATAAGAAAAGAATTAGGATCACACTCTTTGCCTCAACTCTGCAAAGGCTATCGAATGCACATTAGTTAACATTGGGACACAGGATTTGGTGGAAGGAAGGGTAAGTTTGAGCTGACTTGGTTCTCTAATTTATCTTTTATGCATTGTGTTCTGAAGGACTTTGTTTTCTTTGTTTATTTTGCATCTTTATCTGGTACTTAGATTGATATCATAAATCATTAAGGTAAAGTTCAAACTTTTTCCATTTATTTAGAACCCTGTTCATTCAATATGGGAAACAACAATGTCGGATTTGAAACTAACAGTTTAATTGACTGTGGTAACTGCAAAATCAACTTTTAGTAGATCTTAACCTTAAGAAGACACCTCAGCTGGTGGAACTATTGGATGACAACGATGTAATAAAATTTTATATTTTTGGAACTCCAACCTGATGTATCTTTCAGGACACGAGGAGGAACTTACGGGATTAGCTCCTGAAAAGGTCTTACTAAAATGAATGAACTTTCATCTTAAGAAAGCAGACTATGAGAGAAACCCGTTAAAAATTTTCTTCTAATTTGAAGGTACTGAGGCAAAATTGTTATGTTACAACATGTGTGGGGTTTTAGAACAATACAAAATTGAGTCCCTATGTGTGTTTAAATCCTATTCTTAATCATGCAGAAGGCTTGTATCAAAAAAATTATTCTTTATACCTTTGGATTTATTCAACATTTGAAGAGCTAATTTTTTATTATTGATGTTTGTTTATAACATGTTTCAAATTTCTGTTGGAATTTTTTAATTGCCAATGGCCAATTACATTAGCAATGATTTGTTTAAGCCCTCTTTAGAGACCAAGAAATTAAAGTTTTTTTGTGATGTGTACTTGAAATCTATTTTATGACTTTTGTCTCTGAGGATAAGTGTAATTACAGTTTTTGTCCTTTGATTATTCACTGCAATATGCTTGAGCAATCAACACTGGAAGAAAAGGTAAAGCTCTAATTTTCACTCCATCCTAGTAATGTCTTTTACTTGTACATATGTAGGATGGAAAGGCTTATGCCTACTTGCTCAATGTCCTTGCACCGGAACATTGTGATCCATCCACTTTGTAGTCCAAGGATGCCAAAAAGAGGGCAAAGCTGGCGTTTGACTATGCAGTGAGGATGGAATGCAAACGGTATTTGAAACCTGAAGACATTGTTGAAGGGTCACCAAATTTGAATCTCACTTTCTTGGCACAAATATTTCATCAAAGGTTGGAAAGAAATGCCCTTCCTTTTCCTATATCGAACTGCTATTATTTCTCAAACACCTTTTTGAATTGAAATTGTGTATTTTATGTCTCGATAAGAAATCACAATATGTTGTTAGCATACAATGTCAATTCAAATTAGATTCACTACTGATCTTTAAAAACTTTTACTGTTTGTTCCATGCTTTCCCTCCCTCTTAAAATTTTTAGCTTATGGTGTTTGTTCATTCACTTGCTTTTAATTTTTATTATTACCTATTGTTGTTTAGTATTTAAGGTAGAAGAATGTTTCTTTTGCAGGAGTGACTTGATCACAGACAACAAGAAGATTTCTTTTGCATAGAGGATGACAGATGATGTGCAGACATCTAGGGAGTAGATATGCTATTGGTTGTGGATCAATAGTCTTGGAATTGCCACTTATGTTAACAATTTATTTTAAGATATAAGGAATGGGCACGCATTCTTTTTACTTAGCAGCTGGCATTTTAGTCGATTGTTCTGGACTCTCCTTTACGTATTGAGCTTGTTATAACTGAACACACCTCACGACATTCTATGTCCTGGGAATATCTTCTTTATAGAGGTGTTATGTGTTGGTTTATGCCCTACAACCAATCATTTTGGTTGTAGTTTAGTAACAAATTATTTAAACCCATTCTTTATCTTATACATGTTTAGATGTATATGATAAAGTCCATGGAATAACTGTACATTGCAAATGAAATTATAATGAGATTATAATTATGAGATTCATATTGCATTTATGTATTATTCTCAAATATTCCTAGTCATTGTTCTATTAAGATTGGACATTAATAGAACGTAAAAAGACTGACATATGTTTTGTTTTTCCTTATAAAGGAAGTAGTCGATCTCATAGGCTAAAGTATAGAGATACTTCAACAAACACGTGGGTGCTTGTTAGAGAACGAGTTCATTGAACAGACCCGACATGAGAAATATATTTGGAATATTACTTGTATGTCTATGGAATTCTCATTGTAATGATTATATAAATGATCATTTGATTTGAGGTCACCAAAGTTATCTTGTATAGGGATTGCTATATTTTGATACTATTTATGACTTATTTAATCATGGGTCGGTTAAACGGTAGTAATTGGATGTAACATGAATTATATGGAGATAGTTTATGTGATCAAAATGAGATTCATCATCCTAAAGTAATTAGGGAGAATATTTTGTTGTTTTCTATTAATATTGATTCGGGAAATCCTTGGCCAAGGTGGAATGACATTTTGTAAATAGTTTACAAATATTATTAATTGAATCAATAGCTAATGGCAGAGAAGTAATATGATTGGACTCAAAATAGAGTAAACAATTCCAAGCTCTATGTCTAATCAAAGCATTAGTTAATAAAAGGATTGAATTATACGGAAAAACCATACACGAAAAGGTTAGTTAAAACCACTTTGGCATTCCTAAATATTGGGTGGTCATGATGCGTTACTAGACGTTAATCTTGATCTATAATTATAAATTGTTTAATTAAAGATAAATTAAAAGGAGTTTTAATTTATCTAACTCTAACTACAAATTAGAATTAGACTTTATAATCATTGCCAACATATTTAGGAATCTAATGAGTCTCACATAATTTAATCAAGTTAGACTTGATTATAAAATTTGAGAAATTTTATGATTAAATATGTAATATTTAATAAATAAGGATCAATATCTCATATTGAATCTTACTTAGGCATAATTGGTTTTTAATAAGAATTATTTATAATTCTAATTAAAGTTTAATTGAAATTAGGATTTAATTTCAATGAAATTACCAAAATGTCCAGAACCTATTATAAATAGGCTTAAGCTTTATGGCGCTAGTACTTCTTGCTTCACTTGTTCTGTAAGAGTTACAGGATTCTCTTAACCTGCTTTGTGGATATTGTTAGAGGACGGACACTTGTGCGGCTACAGTGGCTGAGTCGGATCGATTTTAGAAACGGTTCGAGGGATACAACAAGATAAAGATCAAGCTTCAGAATAAGGTACGAATTAAGGTTTCGCTTTATTATGATTTGTGTTAATCATTTTATAGAATTAATGATATCTTGTTTTTCAAGAAATCAAAGGTTACGAAACGTTTCGTAAATATTTCGTTACAATCGAAATCAGATTCTAACTCGATTTTCCAACAGTGGTTTCAGAGCCACCTTTAATTATATGGTTTGATTTAGTTGTTTGATTGTAATCGTTAGAAATTTGGAATTAAAGAATCAAATATGATATGATCTTTAAAAGGAACTGCTTTTTGTTCTTTGGTTACTTTCTAATTGCATTTTCCAGAGGTGATTTGTTTTCTGGAAAATAATAGTTGTTGTGATTAATTCTATGCATGAAATAAAACATAGATCGGTTTGATATTTTGCTATTGTGTGAATCTAGAAGTTTTATTGAGTTTTGAACTCAAAAAATTAGAACCTAGAAGTCCCAAAAACTCAATCCGGAGTAATCGTATGATTATGGTTGGGTATTGAGTTTTTCCTTATGAATAATCTAAACCCAGAACATAGAGAAACTGAATGGGTGTTGGTTTTGTTGTTGTTTATATTCTGGAAAAACTACCTATATGTGTATTTGGTTATTTTTGGCAACTGTTGGGTGGTTAGTTTTTTGACAGGTTGTTTTGAACCTTGGAGAAGGCTTGATGGGTTGTGTTTTTGTATTATGTGAATATCTGGAAATTTCATTTAGCTTTAAACCTAGACTTGTTTTGGAATTAGACTGGGTTTATACTTGTTTGTGTAGTTGTTTTTATACATGGTTGGATTTCTGGGTATTGATTTTCGGAAACGGTCTTTTGAAAATTTTTATACCGCATCACTTTGTCCTTACTTTTGATAATTGGTTCTATTCTGAAAATTGAATCTTCATAAGCTTTTGGGTTTTGGAAACCCATAAACAAGAAAACCACCGACATCGAGAATTGTTCTGGTATCTTTTGAAAATTGAGGCGACTTGAAATAATTTTGTTTTTGGTTCTATAAATTTGTGTTGTTGCCTTTGGTTTTGGTGTTATATTATGGGAATATATTTTTGGGTTTTGAATGTTGGAATAAGCTACTGAAAAACATTGTGTTATACGAATTCTGGAATTGTCTTTGAGTTTTGTATTCATTTTGAATAAGATTCTAAAAAATAAGAAGGAAAACATGAAAAATATTATGGTTATCGTGTTTCTGGAAAACTTGGGTTGTGCTTTGTATACTGTGTATTGGTTGTATTATGGCCGGATTTTTGAAAAATCACCAGAGGCAGTCTGGAGGATGGGCGTTAATAACATCCATACGCAGAAGCAGCAAAAACAAGTTTGTCGGAGAGGATGCCACGTGCCAAACACCCACAATTTTTTCTTCTTTTAAAAATATTCTAAGCCTTTTTAATTAAATGTTTAATTAAAAGATGTTTCTTAATTAAGTTTATTTATTTCAATATGATTGAGATAAATTAATTTTTAGAGAATTATTATTCATTTAATTTAGAAATTGTTTCTTTATTTATGAATGATCAGTTTCTTGATTGTTAGAAAAGTATTTTTCTTAATTAAATTTTAAAAAATGTTTTCATTTATTAATTAAGAAAATTGTGCTTTCTTCAATATTTTTGAAAATAGTTTTTAGTTTATTAAAGAAAGATTTTCTAATTAATTAAGAAATCAATTTCTAAATAAATAAAACAATAGACTTTCTTAATTAAATTTGAAACGTGTTTTTTTAATTTTGAAAGTAATTTCCTTTTAATATTAGAAAATAGTTTTTTAATTAAGGAAAAGAAATTTGTAATGATATTAGAAATAGCAATTACTAATTAGATTAGAAATATTTTTAATCGAATTAGAAAGTGTTCCTTATATAATTTTGGAAAAGGAGTTTTTCTAAATTATAATAAGTAAGAAGAATAATTTATTAAAAATTGTTTTCAATTAAATTTTGTTAACAGAGTCAAGATAAATTGGAAATAGATTCCAATTAGATTTGAAATTTTGTTTATAAATCAAATTAAATTTCTATTTAGAATAGGAATTTAATTTAGTTAGGAATCCATGGTTTTATTCTAATTTAATTTTTCCAAGGAGTTAGAAATATTATTTTAGATTATGAAGATTAATAACTAGAATTAAACTAAGTTTGATGTTTTCTTGCATATAATCTGATTATGAGTGCATAAGATGCATACTATATATATATACATGCAATTTTATGTTTAATGAGACGAATAAAATTAAATCCCTCGTTAAAATATTAAGTACATGTTGAGAACGTGATTATTGCCTTCCATTGTTATAAAAATAAATTAGAGTTTTGTTTATAGTTGCCTTGTTGAGCAAACTCAACGTCGCTTTAACCCGAACATGTTTAGTCTTATGGCAATGGGTTCTACTTAACTAAATTTGTGCGATTTAGATGAGCAAACTTATGATCTCATGAATTTAGAGATAGGGTTAGGAACAACATATTAGATATGTTTTGGAAAGAGTCGTTACCTAACGGATCTAGGAGTCACATGAGATGTGATTGATAAAGTTATTTTCTACCTAATTTTGGTCTAGTTGGTTTGTTGAGCAAACTCAAGATCAACTATATTTGAATGGGATCCTAGCCCATTAGAAACATTAAAGTAATCTTTCTGAATAATAATGAGGGTTATTATTTCAAATAAAATAGTGGGAGTAATGATTGTGTCGATTGAGCTTTAAAATTTATAAGCTCTCAAATATCGCAAGCGCACGGATCGGGACTGTAGCATAAGAGGTGTCAATCTCACAAGGAGGGTACTGGGCTAATCATAAGTCATCCAAAGCTTAGAGAAAAGAATAAAAAGAAATAAAAAACTGCATGAGCAAACACGGAAAGTAAATACGAGAATTTGATTCAAGAATTGTAAAGCGAAAGTTTCAACAAAATAGAATTGAATTGAGCAGTCACACATGTCATAATGAAAATTCGTCACAAGAGTTAATCAAGTCATGAAATAGGGCATTTTACCTATCATTAATGCTAATATAGCCATTTATATGTTCACGAGGTGTCAATTCTAGATGGTCGTAGGGTTAATTACTCTCTCTCGAGTTATAACCATTAAACCCTAAGTTGTAAACCCTAATCGAATTATGGAACTTTCAATCTCTCAATTCACAAATTATCCACAATTTTAATTAGCTATAAATCTCTCTAAACAATCGGGTCTCATACGAGATCTCTCTCTATAAAATTACCGACTTGATTGATTAAGTGGTCAATTAGATCGCCTAACTCTTATTAATCTAATCTAATCATTTTTATCCGACTCACCCTCTCGGTTTGTTACCAAAATATGTAATTACATTAATCAATCACAACACCCAAAACAATAAACACAAAAATAACTAAATCAACATTAACTCAAAGTAAAATCGTGAAGGAGAGTTCAGGACATTATCAATAACCCATAATCCAATTCTATACAATCCAGCTCACTTTATAAATTTAAATGAAAAAGGAAATAAAAAGAAAATGGAACTTAGGTTAGATAAATCGAGAAGGCATCGACATCAGAATACCACCTAATTCAGGGAGCAACAACGTCAGGATCCACTTCTTCTTCCTCCTTCTTCATCTTCTTCTTCTCTCTCTCTCTTTTTTTCTCCCTTTAGGGTTTCCAAGATTGGCTGAATGTAAAGCTCCTTCTTTCTGTTCTTGTTGTTCTATTTATGTTCTTTTGTATTTAGGAGTCAGTTTATAGCTCCACCCTCGGAGTGGAGTTCCCAAGTTCGATTTTTTGGGGGTCCAAAAGGTCCAAAAATCCCTCAAAACGCGAAGTTTGGAAGTGGCTATGTATCTGCCTGACGCAACCGTGGGCCTATAGGCCACGATCGTGGCCTATATCAGGCCTTTGTCACAATCTTGTGGCCCATAGGCATGAAATTGACCCCAATTTGCTTCGAAACTCCTCCATTCTTCAATCTTTACCATGAAACACTAACAAACACATAAAGGTACCTCAAAAACATCATATTTAAGCTTAAAGGATTGTTCCAACCCATAAAACACTTAAAACGCAAATAAATCACAAACTAACACAAGTATACCTTAAACAGATACTAAACAATCAAATAAATGACTAAACACATATTAAACTATACCCTAAAATATGATGCATTTCACACCTATCAACATCCCCACACTTAAGTTTGCTTGTCCTCAAGCAAACAAAATAACAAACAACATAACTCACAAAACACAAAACACACAATGCAACAAATAAGGCAATGACTTCAACTTCAGCAAGCAATTTAACTCTAAACGTAATAGTTCAAGTTGTTCCAAATTATTAACATGTGAAATCCGCGTCTAAGCATCTTAGACGTAATATACAACTAATCAAAATTTTAATGTTGAGTCTATTCACCCCTATCACTTACACACACACGTTGATAATCATTCAGTCAAAACAAAAGTGTAGCTATTCCTCAGAAGGTTTTCATGAAAAATCAAGCTACTAACAAGTTTAGTAGGTTTTTATTTGAAAACATTCTTTTTGTTGATTTTTCTTTGAGGATAGGAACCTGTACGTGGAGGCAAACATTTGTGATGAATGTCGATTCGGTTACTCAACTAAGTCATGCTATTATTAAGCTGTTTGGTTGGAATGTCATTATAGCCTTTTTACACGAAGGCACACATTTGTGATGCGTGTCGATCTGGTTACTTAGCTACATCACATTCGCAAATGGCTACTAGCTCTATTCATAACCGAAAAGCCATCAGAATAGTTATTTTAGTTAAAAATTAGACAACTCCTCTTTTTTTTTTTTAAATTTTGCCTACCTTATTGCTTTAGCTAATCATTCTCATAAACGTGTACTAATAATGCTACTTATTTGATTGGCCTAAAATTATAAATGAATATGGTCAATTCCTAGGGTGAATGGACGAACATCATATCCTAATTAACGATCATATTTAGCTCTAAGTAACTTAGGTCACTAATTTCACAAGCTAATAAATCTTTACAACCTAAAAGGCTATGTTTAAGTCTAAATCTATCATGTTAAGCTCTAGCCATTGACGCATTCACATAATTCACATCATGCAACCTAAAAAAACTATCATACAAAATGTAAAATTCACACTCAAGGTAAAAACACACAACCCTCGTCACACTTAAACAACGCATTGTCCTTAATATGAGAAGGGTACACAAAAACACTCGGGGGAAATAAACACAATATATAAAAAACATAAGAAAAAATATTTAAAAAATGAAAAGAAAAGGGTTAGACCATGAAACCTTTATGTTGATTGAGGTGCTGATGGTGATGGAGGCGAAGATCACTTGTGCTTGATGCCCATGATTACTGCCTTATCTTATACTTGCTTTAAAAAAGTGTAAGAGAGTTAGCACTCCAAAACATTTCAAATTATTAAGAAATTATTTTGAAATTTAAAACAAAGCTAACTACGCAATAATTTAAACCTAACTACTAAACATGCTAATTTATGGTCATTAGCTTGACCTTGATCCTTTAAAACTCAGCTAGGACTCAATATGAAAAGGGTGCACAAACACACTCGGGGGAAATAAACACAATATACAAAAAACATAAGGAAAAAATATTAACAAAAATGAAAAGAAAATGGTTAGAACATGAAACCTTTATGTTGATTGAGGTGCTGATGGTGATGGAGGCAGAGATCACTTGTGCTTGATGCCCATAATTACTGCCTTATCTTATACTTGCTTCAAAAAAGTGTAAGAGAGTTAGCACTCCAAAACATTTCAAATTATTAAGAGCTTATTTTGAAATTTAAAACAAAGCTAACTACGCAATAATTTAAACCTAACTACTAAACATGCTAATTTATGGTCGTTAGCTTGACCTTGATCCTTTAAAACTCAGCCAGGATCAATTATAAGCTTCTTGCTTCCATCCTTCTTGTTCAACATCAGTTTTGTAGCTTGTGAGTAAGCTACAAATTGCAAAATAATCAGAAGGACAATATTAATAAAGTTTAGAAAACCAATTAAGCTCGGTAATGTCCTTTTTTCTAATAAACTGTCAATGAAATAGGGAATAACAAAACTCCTTAAATCTTCCAACGAATCCAATAGTTTGTCTTGTAAGAAGGTGAGTTTCTCTCTTTCTTAGATAATCACCATTGTCTTCTCAGCTTCTTGTGCTTCACGAATAGAGACTTTCATAGCTTCTTCAAACTCAATGTCTGTTGTCATCTATTCTTTGTCCTTTTGTTCTTCAAAAGATTCAAACACATCAATTATCCTGAATGAGCTACTTTCCTTCGGATTCTTTAATACATCATTCATGTTGAATGTCACTTGGTCATCATTAATCTGAAGGATAAGGTGCTTTTCGTGAACATCTACTAAAGATTTTTCAATGTTCACATATGGTATATTAAGAATTGGTGAATAAAAGTAAGGGTTGGAATTCTTTTCTTCATCCTCTTTCTTCATCTCTTAGTCTTCAATAAGGTGCGGTTCAACATGGTGTTCCATTAGTTCCTTTAGCTCTTCCCTATTTTTAAGTGTGATAGCCTCATATTGCTCTCATCGATGTAATTCCATATTTCTCAGAGAGTCTTCCACACTTCTATTACAAAATTCATGGGAAAGCTGTCTTACTTGAATCTCCAGCTTGTGAATAGAAGCGGTATGATTTTTCGTTACTTGCTCAATTTGCTCTTCTAGTCTCTTTTGGCCCTCTTCCATGTCTGTGAGCTTATCTAGGATCTTATACAATTTAAAATCCCAAAAACTGGACTCATTTTGCTGAATTCCTAACAGGTCTTGATGTCCTAAGTGAGTCCTTACATTGTTGGACCAATAAAAATTTGGGTGGTTCTGCCACCCAGGAGTATGCGAGTTCATATAAGGATGATGATTTCCCCTACTAAATTAGGGCTCATTGAAATCTAAGAAAGTCCATTGCTCCTTATAATATACATCCTCCATGATTGTTCTTTAGCTCTTTTTAGCATTCAACTCTTCAGATGTCTCATTCTCACTCTAAGAAGTCTTGATGTGTCTACTTTACGCCCCAATTTTTTTTAATTTAAAAACAAAAGACCTTAGATTAAAGAATTAACCTAATCATCTCCCCGGTAATGGTGCCAAAAACTTGATCGCAGGTTTCTGATATGACAAGTTTTAATATTTTTAAACCTCGATATTCCGTAAGCTTATGAGTCGTTCGTATAGTACCTAAGGTGTTGATCCCAGGAGGAGTGCTAATCTAATCCTAAAATCTAAGGTTAGCAACCATTAATCAGATCTTTAACAGAAAATGAAATTAAACACGAGAACTAAATAAATCAACTAAAACAAATCAAATAATGAAACAATAATTGACAATTAACACATAACGAAAACAATCAACGAACAACGATTAACAATTTCAACTTAAAAATGAATAAAAATTAATGGAAATTGACTAATTTGTTGAACAATGATCGTATACCCTAGAATTCAATCTAGTGAGTTAACCAAAAGAGAGAAAGGGAAAATTATCTATCTTTCATGCTAACCTAACAAATTACGATATATCGAATTAATAGTTCTAGATTATCCTGGGGTCAATTACTCTCCCTCAAGTTATAACTGAACTCAAGCATAATCCCTAATCAGATTATGGGAAGTTGTAATC
>JAOTJB010000005.1:22789678-22806002 GCA_027123815.1 Erythroxylum minutifolium
TTATCCATAAAAGCACACATAAGTTGCTCCCATGTTGTAATATTGGCGAGCCTCGGTGAGTGATACCAAGCCTTTGCTCTGTCCCTAAGTGTAAAAGGGAACAACCTAATCCTAATAGCATCCTCTGACATTTGGTGATGCCGAAAAATATCACAAATCTCGAGGAAATTAACGATATGTGCATTCAAATCTTCATTCATTAGTCCATAAAATTGAATGTTTTGCTGAAGCATATTCAGGAGTTTCAAATGAAACCGCTTGAATAGGCGGTGGTCTAGCCACTCCTTAATTCGTTGGGTTAAACCTTGGTCTCATAAAATCCATAAGGGTCCTCTGTTGTTACCTCCTAGGGTTAACTTTTTGATCCATATTTCTTTAAAATTTCTTGGCCATTTATGATTTCTCGATCTCTTCTTCTCTCTCTAGCTGAGCTTTCCTCAAGGTTTGTTCTATATCTATCGTTTCAGCTGCATAACTCGAACCTCTCGTGACTCTTATGTTCATGCAAGAGCACGATTTCTAAGTAAAATGAACGAAATAAAAACAAAAATTACAAACTACTCTAATGCCTTAAACTATAGAACTAAATTGTCTTCCTCGATAATGACGCCAAAAACTTATTCGCTCAAGGTTATATGCGCTAAGTTTTACTATTTATAGCCTTGGTAATTATCGCAAGCGCACGGGTCGTTCTCGTAATACCTAAGGTGTCGATCCTATGAGGAAGGGAATAGTCATAAAATCTAAAGGTAGCTAAGTTCGTAATAAACCTAATTAAACAACTAATGCAGAAATTAAATCAATCAATAATCAAATATGAGAATTTAAAGTGTCAAACAGTAAACAAAATAGCAATATCACAACCCAACCCAAAAACGACCTAGAAATTACCAAGAGAAAGAAGGGGGATTTTAATTTGAAACTAAGAAAACCTAACCAATTATACAATTATTAAATTAACAGGTCTAGACGGTCCTAGGGTGAATTACTCTCCCTCAAGTTGTAATTCTTAACCCTAATTGGTAATCCCTAATTCAAATTATGGGAATTGCGATCTCTCAATCTGCAATTGGTCCAAAACCTAAATTAGTTCTAAAATTGCCTATTAACCTATCAAGAATTTATGCTCAATCTCTCGTTACATGACTCTACTAGTTTGACTTAATTCTCTACCTATCGATTCACCTAACTCTCATTAGCCCAAGTCGATAATTTTTACCTGGCTCACCCTCTTAGTTTGTTGCTGAATTATTAAGAATAGAATTGAAATCACAATCAACTCAAAAAAAGAAACACAATTGAATAAATTTTATTAATCTCAAGAGTCAAAACCCAAAGGTGAGTATAAACATAATTTCAACACCTAGTTCAATTATATATATAAATAAAATTGAAATAAATGGAAATACTGTCGGGAATGGGATCTTGGAAGCGGCGATAGCGGGAAACCACCTGTTTTGGGAAGTACTTTGCGTCTAGTATGTCTCCGTATCTCTCTTCCCTTATCTCCTTCCTCTATCTATTGATCTTTCTCTAAGTCTCTCTCAGATTTGACAGAATCTCGCTCTTTTGTATGACTCTTTAAGCTCTCTCTAAACTCTTGGTGGCTATCACATTATGTTCTATTTATTCTGTGGAAGCTCTAGATCAAAGTCGGGGTCGAAATGGTCCATAAAATCTCATGAAAATTGAGTTTTTTTGTCAACCCGACCTTTCTGTCATAATCATGACCAATGTGCACAATCGTGGTCTGACTTGACGCTCTCTGTCACGAACGTGGCCGATGGCTTTAAGCCGAAACTCCTCAAATCTTTACCCTTCTTCCCTGTTTATCCTGAAACACTAATAAATGCATCACGACACTTAAAAAATGTAACATTTAAGCTTAAATACTTAATCTAACCTATAAAAACACTAAAATACACAAACTAACAGAATTACACCCTAAATGCTCATATGCCACTCAAATTCTCACTAAATAAATAACAAATTCAACCCTAAAATATATGCAATTACATAACTATCAACTTCTGGATATTTGCCTTAGCCATTTGACACACTTTAAACCATAAACATTCATAAGTCAAACTCACTCCAAAAAATATAAAAAATAATGCAAAGATAACATGTTAATTTCAAAGTCATCATTTAAACATTTCTGCACAATTATTTATAACCAAAAGAATGGAAAGACACTACTTCCCTTTTATATGAATATCCTCCTCTAAAAGAAGATTTGCATTAATGACCAATCACTTTAAATGTTTCCTTTTTATTATTCTCCAAATCTAAAGCTCTATGTTTGAATACTTGGATCACCTTAAAAGGACCACTCCAATGTGACTTAAGCTTTCTTAAAAACAATTTCAATCTTAAGTTGAATAATAAAATCACATCTCCAAATTTGAATCCTTTTTCTTGATATGAGAATCATGACATTTTTTAACTTTCTTTTTAAACAACATGGCATTCTTATAGGCTTCAACCTTAACTGTTCTAACTAATTTAATTGATGGAGTCTCTTTTCACCAACTGTCTTCCAATAGAAATTTAAAGCCTTAGTTGCCCAATATGCCTTATACACCCTATATTCCAACTCCAAAGTCAAGTGACAAGCCTTCCTATAAATAAGTCAGAAGGGTGTTGTACTACTCAAAGTCTTGAAGGCAATTTAATATGCCCATAAAGCATCATCAAGCTACAATGCCTAATCCTTTCTCAAACTATTAACCACCTTCTCCACTTATAGATAACAACCTCTATTTGGCCACTTGTTTATAAATGATCAAGCATGACCACTCGATGGTGCTCTCCATATCTCTTAATAAGAGCTTAAAATAATTTATTATAGAAATGGGCCCTTTAATAACTTGTTATTGCTCTTGGCACTCCAAATCTACTAAATATCCTTTTCATGGACTTTTACACCACCTTACCATTGTTAGTTGGAGTTACCATTTCTTTTTCCCATCTAAATAAATAATCAAATCTTAGCAATACATGTGCTCCCAATGGAGGATGGAAAAGGTCCCATGAAATCCTATCCCCATACATCAAATACTTCCACCTCCAACATGTTAGAAAGGGGCATCTCATCCCTTTGAAATGTTCCCCACTTTTCGGCATCTGTCTCATTTCATCACATATTCAGGAGCATCCTTGAATAGGTCTTGTGAATAAAATCCACATTCTAATACTCAAGCTATCATCTTGTTCACTTCATAATGCCCCGTATAAGTAGAATTATGACAATATGTTAGTATCATCTCATCCTCCGGAACACATCTTCTAATTAATTCATGATCATAAGTCTTATACAGTAGTGGTTTATCCTATAAATAATAAATACAATAAAAGAAAATTCTCTTTCTTTGTTGATAAGACAAATCGAGAAGAAGCACATAATTTGCTATATCAATATACCATGGAGCCAATAGGTGGTGTATCATTATGAAGGATACATAAGGGAATTGTTAATTGATTTCTCCTCTCTGTTGTAGCTCCCCTCCTTCAAAATGTGAAAGGTAATTAGCCACCAAGTTTTTTACTCCCGTTTTTCCTATAATCTTAATGTCAAATTCTTGAAGAAGCAACACCCATCATATAAGTCTTGATTTGACTTCTTTCTTAGTAAAAATATACCTTAACACTGCATGGTTTGTATACATGATTACTTTAGACCTAAAAAGATAAGATCAAAACTTGTCACACATAAATACAACTGCTAGTAACTCCTTCTCAATAATGGTGTAATTCAGTTAGGCTCCCACTAATGTGTTATTTGTATTGTAGATAGTATGCAATCTTTTTTCCTTCCCTTACCCTAACATTCATCCTACTACTTGATCATTAGCATATCATATAACCTGAAATGGCAATGACCAATCTAATGACATTAGTAAAGGTGTTGAAATGAGTTCATGCTTCAACATTCTAAAAGCATGTAAACAACTATCGTCAAAATTAAATGACACATCTTTAAATAATATATTGGTTAAAGGTCTAGCAATAAGATTGAAGTCCTTAATAAATTGGTGATAAAATCCTATGTGTCCAAAAAAATGCACATTTGTCATTGTTTAGTGTTAGAAGTTTCTAAATGACCTCTGTTTTAACTCCATCTAATTTTATACCTTAGCACAATATCTTATGTCCCAAAACTACACCCTCATGTGCCATAAAGTGACATTTTTCCAGTTTAATACCAAATGCAATTCTTCACGTCTTTGAAGAACTCTATTCAATTTTGTCAAATAGTGATCAAAACAGCCTCTGAAGGCCAAAAAATAATTAATAAATATTTTCGTAATGTCTGTAATCACATTTGTAAAAATAGACATCATACACCTTTAAAAACATATTGTTGCATTACAAAGTCCAAATGGCATCTGCTACAAGTAAAGTTTTTGTAAGGACATGTGAAAGTGGTCTTCGTTTTGTCTTCCAAATAAGTGAAATCTATTTATATCCTGAGTATCCATTAAGGAAATAATAAAATGTGTAGCCAACCACCCTTTCAATCAATTGATCTGTGAATGGTAGAGGAAAGTGATCTTTCTTAGTTACCATGTTGAGCTTCCTATAATTAATACAAACCCTCCAACATATGATTGTACAAGTAGAGATCATCTCACCTTTTTTTTACTCTTTATCATTGTTATGCCTCCCTTCTTAGGTACATAGTGGAATGACCTGCTCACTATCCGAAATAGGGTAAATAATACTTGTATCCAACAGCTTCATTACTTCCTTCTTAACCACTCCTTTCATGTGAAGTTTTAGCCTTCTTTATTTTTCCTCATCACCTTGCTTCCATTATCGAGGTTAATCCTAAGCATCACCACTTTAAGACTTATACATATTATTTCAGAAATTTACCATCCATGACTCTCATCCTCTTCTTAATGTTCTCTACCACTCTTTTTTCTTATTGCCCATCCAGTTAAATTGAAATTATGATGGGTAAAGTGTGACCCTCACATAGAAAGATATACCTAAGATGCGAGGGTAAGGGCCTTAGCTCGACAGTGGGTTATTTCTTAATGGAGTAAAACATGGGTGTTGTCATTCACACTAAGATTTCTTACTTCAATTTATCACTAACTCCTCCTTTCCTAGTTCTCCTTCATCTTTGACCCTCCCAACACTAGCTTCTCATCTATTGCTCTCCTCTTTCTCTTTTATACATTCATCTACTATATCAATCTTCATATAAGAGTTGCTCTGCTTTAGATTCTTCAATACTTTATTCATGTTAAATTTAATTCGCTCATCACCAATTTGAAGAATATGTTTCCCTTCATGGGCATCTACTAATGCTCTTCTTGTGTTCATGAACGATCTACTAAGAATTAGTGGACAATTCTTATTCTCTTCAAATTCTAAAATTAAAATTATGAACTTATCCACCTTAACTATCACATCCTCCACTATACCAAACAACTTCTTGATTGATTAATTTTCCAATTAGATGAGCATAGAAGTTAGCTTCATATCTCCTAGCTCCAATTTCTTGAAAATCGATAAAAGAATAAGATTAATACTTACACCTAATTCACCTAAACATTTAGCAAATTTTAAATTACCAACGACTCAAGGTATAGTAAAACTCCTTAGGCCCTTCAATTTTGAAGGCATATGGCTAGTAAATATAGAGCTCTAGTTTCAATCAAGGAGTCCATTTGATTGTCCTCCTAAGTTCATTTTTTAAGAATATATCCTTGAATAACTTTGTGTACTTTGGCATGTTTTTCCAAAGCTTCCATAAAACACAAGTTGATTTGCAATATCGTTAACTTCTCTACAAATTTTGCAAATTGCACTTCCATTTGATTCTACTACAACCTCTATGGAAATGGAATCTTTAGTGCATGTGAAGGGGGAGGAATATGTGGAATTTCCTCTCTTTTCTTCTTTCTTGTCCTTTTTCTCTTGGTCTTCTCTTTAATGGTATTAAGCTTTCTTCTTAGTTCGTTCTTCCAACTCTTTCCCACTTCAAAGTGTAATGGCTTTCAATTGCTCCCTTGCATAAGGCTCCATGTTGCTCAAGAGACTCCTCACACTTTTTATAGACAATGCGTTGACTAATTGACCCACTTGAACCTCCAAATTATGGATAGAAGATTTATAATTCTTTACAATTTTATCAAACTTGGCTTCCATCCTCTTTTGACTCTTATTTTAGTTCATGAATTTCTAATTTATCATATCCATCAACTTGATCATTTTATATGCCAATGAATTAAGCCTATCTTGTTGAAATCCTAATGGGACTTGAGCTCTTATTGGATTCCCTATAGCATTGTTAAATCATGAAAATTTTGAGTGGTTCATCCACCTAAGATTATAAGTATTATAATAAGGGTTATTACCACCCTAACTATATTGTGCTTCTATGTAGTTGAGTTGCTCCATGTTGTTGTTTCCCACCAATAAGCAATTAATAGTGACATCACTTTCTTATCCATAGAATTCACATATGTGCTGAATTGCCCTAAATGGGTTGGAAGAAGTGGCTTTTAAACTATTCAATTTTTTTGGTTATGTTTCTTACTTCAGCGTGTAACGCTATTGGTAAATACATGGCAAACACTTCCTTCTAATATCGTTAATTCCATTGCCTAAGAAACATTTTGGACAAGTTATGATATGGGTAGCTCCTTTTTAACTCCTTGAATCTCTCCAATGCTTCATATACTCCCCTTCACTTTTTTTGTAAATTGGTTATCTCCTTTATGATCCTAATGGCCTTTGTTAAGGGAAATATTTAGCCAAAAATGCTTGCACCAACTACTCATATGCTTTGACCTTCTTTGGGCTAAGAGAATTCAACCATGCCTTGGCTCGATCTTTAAATATGAACGGAAAGAGCCTCATCTTGTTTGTATCCTTTATCAACCTGTTCGGTTGAAACATGTCATAAATATCCAAAAAATTTTCCAAATGAGCATTAAGATCCTCATTATCCAGTCCATAAAATTGGACATTATTTTGCAACATATTCATTAATGCCAAATTAATTTCAAAAATGTTGGTCTACATTGGTAGTATCGTTATTACTTGTTGGTTTGCATTAAACCATGGCCTCATGAAGTCTATAAGGGTTCTTTATCTTTCTCCTTAATTCCTTTTCTCCTTCATTTCTTTATTGTACTTCCCGGCATCTCACTTTTTAAATCTCCCTCTCATGCTTAGTCATGTTAAAAACTTATGTGTCAGTTAGTTTACTTGAACCCCTTATAGATCTTATGTTCATACACCTGTAGTCATATGAGAAAAATGTTACAATCCTTAAATCAAAGTAACTTAAATTGAACTATATGCTATAAAATAACCCCCTAAAATGGCTCCAAAAACTTTTTGATTGATTAATAATGAAAACTAGAATTACTTCTATCCTGATATGTTTTCTCTTCACCTTCTTGATTTAATATTAATTAACCATAGAAATCTAATAATTATGATTACCCTTTCTCAAGATCTTATCAAGAAATCTCAATTAACATAGATAAAAATTCAATTATGATCTATCTATTAAAACTATTCCTAACTAGGCAATTAGATTTGAAGCAATCTTGTGGATAACTAGTAAATAATTAAGATATCTCTTCGGTTGCCTATTAATTTGATGTAGATCTTGCTGCACAACACAACACAACACAAATTAACCAATCTAATCTATTGATTCAAATTAAATATAAAGCAATAAACATCATAAGTATATTTCATTAAATAAAAAATGTAAATTTTAACAAATAAATCAAGAGTAATTTCTGAAAGGAATTTAAAATTCTATAGTTCTAACTATATATCCTAATTGATTCATCATTAACATTCAACAACAACAAGGAAATAAAATAAGAGATTAGAGATTGATTTTTACATGTCTTCTCTTATTTATCTTGAGTTGGAACTCTGCAGATGTTCTTTAGGATTTTGATCTTTGATATCTTCTTTTGTGTTTTCCTCATCCACTTCTTTTATGTTTTCTTTGCCTTAAATACTTATCAATCCTTCTATGGTTCTTTATAGGGATTCCACACTTGTTTTCTTCCAAAAATAGTCTCAAAACATTAATAATATAAAAATATCACGACCTCTTTATCACGATTGTGCATCCTACTGCACCATCTCTCTATCATAATCATGCATGGGATGCATGATCTTGAAAGAGGCTTAACCAAGCTTCCTGCTGCCTATCTACATGATTATGCCAAATCTTATTCTCCAACTCCTTCTTTTTTCTTCAATCTTCTTGTATCCACTCATCATCAAACACGTTAGACATCCCCTAAATCATAAAATTAAGATCACGTTCTTCATAATAAAAAAAATACAAAAACCTAACAATTTCATAAATCTAAGTCCTAACTATATGATTAATACCTAGGAAAACACTTAAAAACACACTCTAAAGTCTAGAAAATAAACTATAATTTACATATAACAATAGTCTCAAGTCATTGGATTCAAAGATGGGTAAGCTAATGGATGTGCTAAATTCCAAGTTCATAAGCCAAGATAAGATCCATAAGAGGATGGAAACTAAATTCAATCAAACTACAAAATTCATTCTTCTTCCATCCATAATTTGGAGATTCAAATATGTAACTAGTAAACACATTGTCTACATGAACTATGGGGAGTCTTCCTAGTAATATAGAGGTTAATCTAGGGGAGCAACTAAAGGCCATCACTTTTAATAATTAGGAAAGAGTTGGAAGAACCAACCGAGAAGAAGACTGAATCCCACTACTAACAAAGCAAAGAGAAGGAGGATAAAAAGGACGACAAGAAAGAGGAACCACCATATGTCCCAACCCTCCATATATTCCAAAGATCCCATTCCCATAAAGGCTAAAAAGAATCAAATGGATGCACAATTTGAAAATTTTTTCGAGGAGTTAAAGAAATTACAAATTAACTTGTTCTTTATGGGAGCTTTGGATAACATGCCCAAGTACTTAAAGTTTCTTAAAGGAATCCTATAAAACAAGTGGACTTGGGAGGATAATTAAATGGACTCCTTAACAAAGAATTACAGATCCATTATTACTATCCATAGTCCCTCAAAATTAAAAGATCCAACAAGTTTTACTATACTCTATGTATTTAGTAGTTTAGAATTTATTAAGTATTTGTGTGACTTAGGTGCAAGTATTAATCTTAGACCTTTGTCCATCTTCATGAAATTGAGGTTAGGAAACGTCAAGCGAACATCCATGCTTATTCAGTCAGTAGATCAATCAATAAAGAAACTGTTTGGTATACTAGAGGACATGCTAGTCAAAGTAGACAAGTTTATCATTCCTACGGATTTCATAGTTTTTAAATTTTAAAGAATGAATATTAGAAGAGCATTGGTGGATGTACATAAAGGGAAATTAATTCTTAGAATTGGTGGTAAATATATTAAGTTTAAGATGACTAACGTATTAAAGAATCTAAATAAGGGCAACTCTTACATGAAAATTGATATGGTTGATGAGTGTGTAAAAGAGAAAGAGGATAACCATAAAGAAGATGCTAATGTTAAAGGCATAGAATATGATCAAGAGTTGGAGAAAGAGGAGTTAAGTGAAAAATTAAAGCAAGAAATATTGTTAACTACAAAAGAACCCTTACCAACCTCCCACTCTAGAGTTAAAAACCTTACACACTCACACACTCCTTAAATATACGTAGTGAAGGTCATACTCTACCCATTATAATTTCAAATAAGCTAGATAGGGAATAAGAAAATAGAGTGGTCGAGACAAGTAAAAAGAGGATGAGAGCCATAGGAGGTAGATTTCAAACATAAGAGACATAATTCCTAATGTGATGATACATAAGATCAACCTTGATAAGGGTTGTAAGGTTATGGGATAAAGAGGGCTAAACCCCCATATGAAAGAATTTGTCAAGAAGAAAGTAGTAAGCTCTTAGATGAGTGTATTATTTACCCTATTTCTGATAGTCAATGGATTAGTCAATAGCGACAAAGAAGGATAACATTCCTTTATTGTTTGTAGATCAAATGAATGAGAGAGTGGCTAGATACGCTTTCTATTGTTTCCTTAGTGGATATCTAGGATAAAATTAGATTTTTATCTATCTTAAAGACAAAAAAAGACCTTATTCACATATCGAACCTTTGCTTATAGATGGATGTTGTTCAGACTTTGCAGTACACCAACAAATTTTCAAAGATACATAATGACAGTCTTTACAGACATAATTGAGGACATCATGGAGATTTTTATGGATGATTTTTTGGTCTTTAGAGATTTTTTTGATCATTGTTTGACAAATTTGGATAAAGTTCTTCAAAGTTGTGAGAAATCATATTTGGCTTTAAACTAGGAGAAACGTCACTTTATGGTGTACGAGGGTATAGGTTTGAGACATAAAATATATAGTTCAACAGATGTCATTGGAAAGCTTCCACCACCTAATAATTTCAAAGAAGTGTGTGCATTTTTGGGATACGTAAGATTCCACTGCTGATTTATTAAGACCTCTAACTAATTTTTTAGTAAATATATTCCTTTTAATTTTGATGATAAATGTTGAATTACTTTTAACAGGTTAAAGGAGGCACTTATTTTAGCACCAATATTGACATCTTTGGATTGGTATTTACCATTCGAATTTTTATACGATGCTAGTAAGCAAGCATTAGGATGTGTGTTAGGGCAGCACAAAGACAAAAGATTGCATGCTATCTACTATGTAAGCAAGATATTATCAAGAGCCCAATTAAATTAAAAATCTACTAAAAAAGAGTTGCTAATAATGGTATTTGCGTGCAACAAGTTTTGGTCTTACTTTAGTGTCTAAGGTGATTGTCTATATAGACCATCTGGCATTAAAATACCTCTTTATCAATAAAGATGTGAAGTCAAGACTTATCTGATGGGTGATACATCTATAAGAATTTTATATAGTGATTAGAGACAAAAAGAAAGAGAAAAACTTGTTGGCTAATAACCTATCATGTCTTAAAAGAGGAGCGCACAATAGGGTAAAGAAATCAATAAGTAATTACTCGATAAATCCTTAATGATGATAATCACCTATTTGTTCCATTGTATGATGATATAGCAACTTGTTATAGGTAGTATCCTTTCACTTAATTTTTCTAATTAATAAAGAAAGAGGATCTTGTACAAGTGCACTCATTATTTATAGGATAAACTAGTATTGTATAAAATTTATGCTGATGGGCTAATTAGGAGATGCTTTCTGAAAGAGGAGATGTTAGAAATACTAATGCATTGTCATAATTTTACTTACGTAGACATTATGGTGCGAACAAGACGATAGCTTAAGTATTGAAATGTAGGTTTTATTGGCCTAACTTTTTTATAGATGCTTATGAGTATATGATACATTGTGATAGACGCCAAAGAGTGGGGAGTATTTCAAAGAAATAGTAGATGCCCCTTTATATCATCTTAGAGGTTAAAGTCTTTGACATATAGAGATTAGGAATCTTTAAGTATAAGAATAAATTAGGAAAAATTTATTCACCGTGATTATGTTGTTTATAAAGACCGTACACTATAATTCTATCCTACTTATAGTTATGAGCCAAACAAGTTAGAAAATTTTTGGTTTAGACTAAGAAGGGAATCGTGAAACTTAGATCATGATATTATGAAGGTTATTTTTCGATTCCCTAAAACCAAAATAGTATAATCCTATAAAGATTTTTATGTAAGCACATATTGGAAGAAGTTAACTAGACAGGAAGTGTTTGAACCTCATAAGCCACCAAATAATTTAACTAGGAGTCCAGAACACTTATTACTACATAAATTCATGTGTCACACCATTTTTGTCAAACGTTAAAGTAATAAGTGTTCTAAAAAGGATTTGATTTCAATTTGGTATATAGATAATAAAGTTAAGGTCTAGACTTCTACCCATATATTCCACACAAATGTTACTTCAATTACTAGAAAAAGTAGCTATTTAGGTATAAGATTCTTGGTAACTAGATTGGCATAATATCATGATATTGCTCTTATTGGACTAACCTCTATTGCTCCTAAGTTTTTCAATAATACATACTTAAGGAGGTAGAGATTATGAAGTCCCATATTATGGAACTTTACAATCTAAACTTTTGATTTGTTGTTAAGCAGAGAAGAGGATAGGCAGTATCAAGTTCAACCCCATAATAGTAACATCATAAGGAAACATCAAGTGAAGAATTTGAAGAAGAAGAAGAAGAAGGCTAGGAAAAGGTGTTTAGCAAAATAAAAGAAAACAACAAGAAGCTGGAGGGAAGAATGGATGCCATAAAAACACAATTAATGTAGGTAGGGCGACAATAGCAATACCAAATGAAGAAATCGTTAAAGAATTTAATGGTTCAAGATGTCCAAGTCCTTCTCCAACACCATCACCACCATAATCCTATAAGTGTTCTTATCCTTTTTTATTTTTTTACTTTTATTTGTTACATTAATTATGTGTGTTTGTTTTTAGTTGTGTGTCATTTTCAAATTGAAGACAATTTGTTGTTTATGCATAGGGATGTATACATATATTTGCATTATCAATTGTTTATGACTTTGCATTGGTATTATGTAAGTTTTTTATTATGTTTCCATTGTGTAAATTTTTTTCTTTTGTTGATGATGTTGTATTATATGTATTTTATAAATATATCAATAGTAGAGAATTGAAAGGAATTACCTTAACTAAAAGTATGATCACTTAAATTATGAATAATTAATAGCTTGTAAGGTTTATTTTTTAAGGTTTTTAGGTGAATATGCATGTTGATTAGAATATTATACCTATTCTTTCATTTTATGACACTTATTTGGATGCCCTTATTATTGAATGAATTTAATTTTGTGGGCACCATTTTAGCTTTTTAATGAAATGGACTGAATATGAAAAAATGATGTAGGTTAGAGTATAAAAATAAAAAAATTGAATAAAAATAACAAATAAATTTCTTATTTTGTTAACCTTTTTTGAAAAATTATGGTTAAGAATAAAGTTGGTAGCTAGTTGTTAGTTACAATACAGTTGAATGACCTGGGGACATTCACAACAAAATGTTTGCTTTTTCTTTAAAAAGCTAAAATGACACTCTAACTAAGCTTGAAAGAACATTATATAGTTGAGTAATTAGGGCACATTCATGACAAAATATTGCCTTCACATTAAAAGACTAGGTGATCATTAAGCAAAAGTATAAAATATGGTACTTTAAATAAAAGTGAAGCATATTGCTCTGCTTGTGAAGGGTTAAGAAATCTCCATGAGTTGATATTTAGTGATAACATACCTTTTTAAATTGGTAAATATAATTAGTACATGATTATAAGTTATATAAATGTATTAATATGGTGTTAATATTTTGGTTGATATGTATATTTAAGTTAAAACACTTAAATATTGATGGAACAAGTTAGTATGTTGGATCCTTTTGAGTCATTGATGATTGTGAGTAAGTTAATTTCATCAAATTTTAGGCCATTATACCATTTTTGCATAATTGTGTGATCAGCTTGATTTGTGCTTTATGGTTTGCTTATTTTATGGTGTTAGTCTTGCTTAGGGACAAGTAAAGTTTTAACTGTGAAGAAGTTGATAGGTGTGCTTTACAGTGTGTTTTTAGGTGTTTTCTTGAGTGGAAAACATGTGTTTAAGACTTAGATTTATGTCTTTGTTAGTTTTTTATGTGTTTTGTTTGATTACTATTAATTAGGGGAAGAATTTGATCTTAATGCATGTTTTAAGAGACGTTAAATGTGTTTGGATGATGAGTTAAGGCAGGAAACTTGAAGAAAAGTTTAATAGGAAGCTAAAGAAAGACGTATGTCATGTTTGTGCACATTGCACAATCATGAAAGATGTAAAATGGAGCAAATGTAAAGTTATTGTTAATATCGTGCAATATAGAACATGCAGATCTACTTTGTTTTTGATTTAATAGAGATATATTTTGTGGTGTTTGTTGTTTTACATTTGATCTTAATCGAGAGATTAAGTTGAATTATCTATGTTATGTTGTACAGCAAAAGATGGTACCCTAACAGACCTATAAACATTATATTAAGAAACAATTGAAGAGAGGTCTTAATTGTTTATTAGTTACCCATAAGATTGCTTGAAATCCAATTAGATAGTTAGGATGAGTTTTTAGGGATTAAGAGGTTATAATTCATTTCTTATCTTTTAAAATTGGGACTAATTAGTTAGATCTTGAGAGAGGATAATCATAACTATTAGATATTTATGTTTAGTATTATTAAATCAAGAAGGTGAAGTGAAAACAAAATAAGTATAGAAGTAATTCCTAAATTGTCATCATTGGCTAATCAATAAATTCATTGCTATTTGTTAAATATTTAATTATCAATTTTCTTTAGTTTATTTTAGTTAAATTATCATATTGTAGACCTTCAAAAAGTGTTACAAGTATTGTTAGGTGTCTAAAACAATCTTTGCGGGAACCATACTATTTATACTATAAGGATATGACAATATACTTACAGTATAGAAAGATTTAAAAATCCAAACAACACTATTAGTGTAGTATGTATAAACATCCTTCCTATACATGTATGAATGGCAACCTCAAATTACTATGAAAAGGCAAAATATAGAGCTACTTGTACAACCTATAAAGAATAACTCATTCCCTAATACTTACAATTTAAGTTAGAGGAATCACCTTAATTTATCATGGAAGGAGGAAGGAGTTAGAGTGGGTAGAAATATGAGACTACCTAGGTTCCAATATTTAAAGTGGGTAGAAATATGAGACTACCTAGGTTCCAATAAGGATCTCAATTTCAATAACAATCACCTTCAAAGGACAATGGAATGGAAGATATTATCAAGTTGTTTATGTTTTCCAATGAAGCCAAATTGAATTATTTAGGAAACTTAAATCTTAAGTGAGACAACTTGAAAAAAATGTTAAAGTAAAATTATGCATCCATTCACAAATTAGAGATCCAAATGAATCAACTAGCCAAGGTAGTAAGTAAAAAAGCTTGAGGCAAGCTTCTTAATAATAAGGATTTTAATCCTAGAGATCAAATGTATGTCATCACATTAAGGAGTAATCAAAAACTTGATGCTTAAGTTATTGAAAGGAGGAAGTAAAGCAGTCAGACAAACATAAGGAAGAGGATAAATTGGACAAAAGCAAACTGACCCTAATCTTATCTTCAATTGATATTGATCTCGATTAGACACTTAAATTCTCGTTCAAAGCCTACGTACTCCTAATTTCATACCCTTAAAAGTTAAAGAAGAATAAGGATGAAGAAAACTTTAAGAAGATTCTAGATATCTTTAAGAAGTTACACATTAATATACCATTTGTCAAAGCCCTAGCTCAGATATCATCACATGCCAAGTTCTTTAAAGAGATTATCTTCAAAAAAATAAACTTGAAGAGTATGCTACAATGCCTTTGTTTTAGGAGTATAATGCAATCTTACAAAATAAATTACCTTTGAACTTAAAGTGTAATGTCGGACTCTCTAAGCTTTTTGTATTGTGCTATATTTGGACATACTACTATATATTAATATATACATGGTCATGATGAGTTCAAAGATGTATCTGAATCCTTTTGGTACGTACGCCAATGATATAAAATGTTGTATGCCCTTACATGAACTTATAGTTCATCGATATGCGAAATCTTGGAGATTTCCAACATATAAGCTTTTAAGTGTGAAAAACTGAGTCCATTGGATGGAAATGACCATGGTGGTCGAATTAAATCTGTTCTAATGCCTTAGAGGTGATTACACATGATTTATAGACTTATTGGACACTTAGAAAGCTTAATTGGAAAAGTTGATGCACATAAAGGCTTATTTGCAAATTGTTAAAAGTTAAAGGGCTTAAATGAAAATTTTCAAATCTTGGAGGACCAATAAATAATTTTATAAAGTTAAGGGGCTTATTTATAATTTGTAAATTTCCAAGGACCAAAATAAAAATAAAGGTTTTGGTCATTCTCAAATTTTGGGCTTAATTGCAAATTTAGGAAAGTTTGGAGGGTATAATGACAATTTCACATAAACTAAGGGCAAAAAGGTAAATTCACCATGTTTGGTCAAACAAGAATAAAATTCTAGACTCTTCTTCATGGTGTGGCTGTGCACCTCTTCATTTAACGTTAAAACACTTTGTTTTAATTAAAAGAAAAGAGAAGAGAGGAGAAGAGAGGAGGAGAAGATGAAGCATTCGGCCATCACCTATCTTTCACCACTTTTTTTTATTCTTTAACCCAAACCTAGGTGTTCTAAGGTAATTTGGGGTCAAGGAACTCAAATCTATCATTATATTTGAG
>JAOTJB010000005.1:22806102-22817357 GCA_027123815.1 Erythroxylum minutifolium
AATAAAGGAAACCCCTTTTAGAGTGGATTTTCATCGATCTAAAGTGAAGTTTTTGAAGATTAAAAGGATTTAATCATGTTATCTTTGATTTTTCTTCCTCTTTACCTTTAATGTTACATGGGATATGATTAGGAACAAAATATTTATTATATCTGGATTAGATGATCCATATGATGGACCTTGCAGTGATTTTATTTTAATTTATTTTATTTTTTAGTATTATTGAAAGTCAAGTATATGTCCTTTATTATTTTTGAATTGATATTGTTAGTATATTGATTCATATGTGATTTCATGCAGTTGAGATTGATAAATCCTTTATATGAATAAATCTAAGATAATTGAAAAGAGTTACATATAAACCTAAAGATAAGTTGACATAAACTTTCTAGATTATGGTCAAACCTAATAGTAAAATTCATAAATCAATTAATGCAATCCTAGGGGTTTTGTATGAGAAAGAGATTTAAATTAATCAACTTAAAATCAGTTATTAATAGTCTTGAGAAAGATATTATAATAATTAAGAAATTTCCATATTTTAATGAACTTTATATTAAATTGATGTATGAAATGATAATTTCATGAGAAGTCCTCGGGGGGATTCAAATTCTAGATATCGTTGTTTCATTGATATTTTTAACTCAATTGCCATTTTAGTTTATCAATTGTGTTGACTCGAATTAGTTTATTATTTTAATTTTAAATCTAATTAATCAACTTCATGTTAAATTGTCAGTTTGATAATAAAAAGAGGGTCAATACTAATAACCGTAGTCTTTTTTAAATCGATACTTGGTTCTCAAAATCCTATACTATGGAACAATAGGTGCACTTTCCTAGACAATGTATAGGTTAAAGAAATAAATACATATATAAACATCACATGAGTCCACCAAATTTTATGATGTTGTTAAGGGGGACTAGGATATTAAGAATACTTGATTTTATTAATCTAGCTATCATTTTTCTTTACAATTTATTCTCTTTTCTTTTTTATGTTTATTTATCTTTAGAGCTCTCTTTCTTGATCTTATGTTTGTGGCTTATCTTAAGGATTCAGGTATTCATTGTTATAGCTACCAAACATAATGGAAGTCTGGAGAGGACAATATTCTCTAGGGAATTATAATATGTTATCACTAATATGGTAACACATATTTAGAAGTTTAATAGTTATTTATGATGTGTTATGACATTTATGGTGGCGACCACCTTAATGATGAATGCTAGGCACTAGACTATATATGGGAGCATCCAATTTGTATGGGTAACTAGCCTCATAACATTCTCTATAGGAATACTTATAATCTAGGGTAGAAACTTTGCATGGAACAATCAAGTTTCACCTTGGTTTATGCAAAAACAGTAGAAAAGGGAGTTTTAACATGCTGAGGAACTCTTTATGAAAGCCATTACTTCAGTCAAGGCTATCATCCATGAAACTAAAGAAGTATTCATCTCCTTCCACAAAAAAGTTATTCCAACTAAACAACTCATTAACTTTATTTTTGAAGAGTAGTCAAATGTTTTATCTGGATATGCAAATACAAATTTGAGGGAACAAGTGAATACAAGAACTTTGAGGAGTAGATTGGACCTAGATGTTCAAGAAAATGAGTATTATACTATAGCTTGTAGCCTATTTTTAGACTAATAAAAACTTAATTAGGAAGATATTTGAAAGCAAGCTACTGATTATAAATCAATACAGAGTTAAAGTGGGACATCAAACTAATGATGTTAAACAGCCACTTTATAGGAGGCAACCTAATTTTAATTGGTAAACTTGATTTAATTACTTTTCGTTTTAAGTTTTTAATTTTTTAATTTTTATAGTTTAATTCATATACACGTTAATTTTAAGGTTTAGTATAAAAAATTTTCTTAATTATAATAATATGGCTATTATTTTTCATCTTTTATCCATTGAGTATGTTCTTTTATTTACATATTTGAAGATAGGCAAAAATTTTGCTATATATAAAAGATACAGAGAGTTAGATGCCCATCCACATTAGTGTAACTGGTTGCGTTCTTCTATATGCCCATATAAAGTAGAAACACAGCCATGTTCCACTCAAATATAGAGTGCTAAAAAGTTACAAAAAGATACATAGGCACCAATATGCTTGTTTTGGTGACTGTGTTGCTTAAATTCACTATAAGTGACCTACATGCCCATATCACCAAACCAGAAAAGTTTTTTGAGGAAACAAATGATACACAAGTATTAACATGCCAGTTTTGGTGATTATGTTGATTTCTAAATTTTTCCCTTATTTGTAAATAGATACAAAAAAATACATGCCCACTAATATGCCCATGTTAATGATGATGCAGATTTTTAGATATTTTAATTTTTGTATCAACAGTACTTTATTAAGTCTTGAAACAACCATGTAATATGCCATCTTTTTTTTTTGTTTTAACATGATCTAGATACACACTTGTGTTTTAGCCCATGTTAAGCCTGTTATAACACGTCTTGTCCAACATGCCTATATTTAGCCCAACATGCCTATATTAAAGTCCAAAACACCTATATCCTTTAAAGTTAAATGCTAGGGCAATATGGAAAAACTATACATTTGTGTTGCCACTTGTGTTGAACCAGATCTTTTTAAAATTGCAACCCAAAAACCTATTTATTTTCATTTTCCCTCCTATTCCTTCCTTTGGACGGCACTTACCCACTCTTCTCCTGTGTGAAACTTAACCTTTGACCTATTTCTCTTGAAGTTTCGACAATTTGAGGTATGTTTTATGCATTATTTTATATTTACTTCAAGTTGTTGAACCAATTTAAAGAGAAATAGGTGAGGTAATCAATGCTATGGAACTAATGAGTTAACTAGGATTACCCATGGTGATTAGAAGAGTTTTAAAGGATATTGACTTTCTTTTGGGTTATTTTGCATATTAATTTAAATTTTATAAGTATTTTTGGATAAATTTATATGAAATTGAATCCCTATGTCGTTGTTAAATTTTTAGTGTGAATTCAATCATGCAATAGTTTATATGTTAATTGCAATTTTGATAGGATTTTGTACTATTTAGATTAATTTACATGGGGATATTTATTTTTTGATGTGATTAATTCAAATATTCAAGTTTGTTAATTCCATCACATTCTATTTTTTTATGAATATATTTCATTTGTCTTATTTATGGTTTTGTTATTAATTCATGATTAATTAGTTATGGGATTGCATTTAGGTGTGTCATGTTGTCATGATTTGAAAAACATAAACTATTCCCTCTTTTGGCAATTTTTTTATTTTCATATTTCAAGGAATAATGACTAAGAAGGTAAACACACAACACTAACGAAACACACAACACCAACATTAAGAAAACAAAGTGCCTAGGAAGAGGCAAAAGTGAGGGTAGATACTAACGACCACCTAGGTAGCCAAATGTTTTAGCTCCAGCGAAACTAATGCCTCTTAATAGTCCGTCCTGACAGAGAGATTATTGGATAAAGATAGAGCAGGAGCTAACAAACAACCAGATATTAGAACTTTTTTCTAATATAGTTAGTCAAATCGTCCAAGATTCTCAAGAAAATTGAATTTTGGTTTTTGTCTTTGATTCTTACTTTTCTATGTTTTTCTATTTTATTTTGCCTTGATAGTTAGCAAATGAGTAGCTTGACTAGAGTAATATTGTTTTTTGTTTTTTTCTTGTTTATCATTAATATATTAAACCAAAGATTTTTCATAGATATATTTAGTTTGTCTTTCTTGTATTTTCTTAACATTGTTTAATCCTTTATTTCTTATTTTTATAAGGATGACTGGAGATGGGTAGAATTCACACCATAATTGTGAAAACCTTGTTTATAAATCAGGATAGTACTAGTTCACCTTACCTTTTCTTCATTTTGAATGTCTTTTTATTTTTTGGTGCTTTATTGTGTACAATGGAAATAATGTACATCTTTAAATGTGAGGAAGGGGTATTGTGATTTCCATATGGATTTAATTATGATTCAAGCATATTTTAATTATTATTTATTGTTTCTTATTTATAATCATCTCTAATGTGTCTATTCTTATCTTAAAGCTTTTTTAGTTGTTGTGAATTATTGAATTAAGCTAGAATATGAAAGGAAGAAATCATAATTAGACAGATTTTTACTTTCTACATTAAGAATAAATGTTTTAACCATCAATTTTGGATGAAAGTGCATAGAATTTCTCACATATAAGACTAATTTTCAATGTTTTGAGCCCATGAGCATTTATTATCATTATATTAATATCTATTTTATTTCTTTTATTAATATCTATTTGCTTACGTTGCATAGTTGGATGATTATAGAACTTTCTTTTATTATGCATGCTAAGACAACATCTTTAAGTTAAAGGCACTTAGATTATAACTTTGTTGAACCTTTTCTTTGATTTTACCATACCTTATTTTTACCCTTTAGGAGTAGCCAAATTTAAGCCTTAGCCTTTTGTTTGGATTGTTTCAACCATGTTACAAGCCAAAAAAACAAATTTTGTATTAACCTGACATTTATTTTTGCACCCTAAAAGATTATATTTACTTGATCATATAAGAATTTGATTAGATTAAAAATTGTCAAGAATAAGTAAAGGAGTGAGTTTATGTATTTGAGGATATAGCTTCTCAGTTATTATTTATCATTGTTTCATATATTCACCTTACAATCTCATAGGTAATCAATTCAAAAATATCTTGAAATGAATTATTTTTAAAAAGAAAGAAAAGAGAAATTTTGTGTTTTAAATTATTGTAATTATGACAAGGAGAAAAAGAAGATATTTTTGTTATTTAAGAGTTGTTTTGCACCTTACTTATTAACTATTTAGAGATTTTTCTGTAGAAGGAACCAAACACAAGGGTAGGGTGGACAAATTTGGTTTAGGACAAGCGTATCAGTCTCGTACACTCTTTCTTCCTTTGGCTGGGAATGAATGGAGGACTATTAAGATCCATATCAATTCTCTAAAATGTAAGTTATGTAATGCAAATCTGGAAACTATAGACCATATCATAATCAGATGTAGGTATACTAGGAAAATTTAGAGAGGATTGTAGGCCATTCTAAACATCAACAGATTAGTGGATTCTTAGAATGACATTATCACTTGTTTGGGGAACATTAAAATGGAGAAACAATTCAATTATAAAGCTCTAAAGATCAACTGGGCTTCAATCGTGTAGCACATCTAGAAAGCAAGGAATTACAAAATTTTTAAATAAGAAAGTAAAAGCACAGAGATGTTATATCAAGGTATTATACTGCAATGTAGACTGTCCTTGTTAGCAAGAGGAATTGCAGCTAACCTCTCCATCAATATGAACAAGAGATGTTTATTAGATTAAACTACCATGACTAAGCTGTCTACTAGGAATCATTCTCCTATGTAACCTTGTAACTCTTAGGTTGTATATAGTCTTCGTTTAATGAAATTAATTATCTTCCAAAAAAAACTATTTAGATTGAATCATATTTTGTATAATATTGTTAATATATTTTCATCATGTTATTAAATTTTGATTGGAAGATGGCGAGTGAGAAGACACTCCTACAACTTAAAAACCTGGAAGAGTTAAGATTTTATGCTTATAAGAATGACATGTTGTATAAGGAAAAAGTGAAAAGATGGCATGATTCTCATATTAAGAAGAAGGACTTCAAGTTAGGGGATTTGGTCTTGCTATTTAACTCAAGATTGAAGTTGTTTTTGAGAAAGGGTAATCATGTTGGAGTGGTCCTTTCAAAGTTGCCCAAGTATTCAACAATAAAGCTTTAGAATTAAAGAATGATAAAAAGGAAACATTCCAGTTTAATGGATATAGATGCATATCACATTTTGAAGGAATATACTCACAAGAAAGGGAAGAAATTTCTTTCCTTTCCTTAGGTTGAAAAATTAAAATAAAATAGACAAGTTAGTGGCCTTAAAATTGGCATGTTATGTTTATATAATCTTTCATAATTTCTTAAGTGCTTGTTGCATTTTTTTTGTGGCTTTTAAGTTAGTTTGATTGATGGATATTCACAGCATAAGTGTAGTTTGATTGATGGATATTCATAGCATAAAGTGTGCAAAGTTATTATGGAATATTTTCTATGAGGGGTCACGATCATGCAAGTTGGAGCAACATACTCACTATCGTGATCATGAAAAAGTGCACAATTATGCAAGTCTACAGTCTAACCCCTTTGTCATAATCATGCACTTTTGCACGATCGTGATAGTCAACACACTAACAGACATACACAATCATGGACATACATCATTATGCAAATGTGAATATGTAACTCTATAGACCCTATTCTGTTTACTTTGTTCTCTCTAATTTCTTCTTTCCCTCACTTCTTCTCTCCCTAGTCAACACTCCTATCCTTTTCTCATTCAATTTTCACCAATTTTCAAGCAGATTTAATAATTTCTTCTACTTCTGTTCCATCTTTACACATTTTACTTCTGGATCTAATGATTCTTTCACTAGAATATGATTTCTCTCTAGCATTTAGGAGCCAATTTTTCCTATATTTGTGTTTTTAGTGTGTTATTTTATAGGTATTCAAATATAAGATTGCACTTATAGTGAGACAACTAACCTAAAGGTCTGAGCCCAAAGGAAAAATAAAGTTTTTTTAAAGTGGTGCATGTGATTTAACTACAAATTTGGAGCTTTCATTCCCAATTTTCTCACAAAAAGAAAATACAAACATATTTGCACTTCAGCTTCACCTTGCCACTTGACCACAAGAATCTATTAAGAATCTTGTCAATAGTTTTTATGACTTCGATAGGAAAAAACAATATGAGCTGCCCAATACATGCTAATGGAATTCAAAATAAATATGATGAGTTATGCTCAACCAGCTAACGAAAGATATCCAAAGCTCCAATAAGCAATTCTACCAGTAATTTTACCAATAAAGAAACCAGAATCCTTAACACTCATCCTAACATCTGTCATAGGTATGCCAAGATATATAAAAGGAAGCTGCTGTTTAGAAATTTTCAAAATAGTGGATAAGGTTGCTTATAAACCACTCTTTGAACAATTAATAACAAGACCCGACATCCTACTAAACATTTTAAGGCCTTTTATAAGTACTGATACAGAACAAGGATCAGCATTAGAGAGTAATATAAGATCACCAACAAAGCACAAGTGAGTTAATCCTAATCCCCTGCATGTGGAATGAAATTTAGATCCTTTGATACCTTTCACCACCTTTTGAAGCAACCTGCTAAGTGTCTCCATTACCAAACCGAAATGATAAGGTGAGATGGGATCATCTTGTCTTATCCCTTTTGAGCTCGTGAATGTGTTTGTAGGCTGGCCATTGATAAGAACATTAAAACTAGGTGTTGAAATACAGTGAGAGATCCACTGTATCAATAAAGCTAGAAAATTCAATGCAGATAGCATATTTTTGATGAAATCCTAATTCACACTTTCATATGAGGCCAATTTTGATGTAACAATTATCTTTTCCAATTTTATTAAAATAAGACCTTATCAACTCTTAAAGTATCAATATATTATCTCCAATTGCCCTACGTGGGATATAAGCACCCTGTGGGTCATCGATATTAGCACGAATAATTTTTTGAATCCTATGAGCCAAGATATTGGATATTAACTTGTAAATGAAGTTGCGACATGACATAGGTCCATAATCAAAAAAGTATCAGAGCTTTCCACTCTTTGGAATAAGAGTAATAAATATTTTGTTAAAGGCTTTCAATAAGGAACCATTGTTAAAGAATTTCGGAATTACTTCAATCAACATATTCCCTGTAAATGGCCAAGACTTGATAAAGAAATGTATGTTGAAACCATCAGGGTCAGGAGCTTTTTTATGATGAAGGGACTTAAGTGATTTTTCAATCTCCACAATTGTGATAGGTTGAAAAAGAAAATCAACCTTTTAAGAGGATAAACCATCCTATAGAATATGATGAAGAAGATGTACTGAAGAGTGTGCTTCTAAGGGTTTATTCATGAATTTAAAAAAATATTGAAGCCCTTTGCAACAGCTCATCCTGTGAATTTAGCTGCACACCATCTAGTTTAAAGGAGACAATTTTATTGACAAATTTCCTTCCAATAATTGATCTATGAAACACTAATGTATTTCTATACCCATATTTTATCCACTGAAGTCTAGATCTTTGTTTCATAAGAGAATAGTCAAACCATAAAGCTTTAGATTAGTTATGAATAGTTACCTTTCCATTTCCAGTAAAAAAAAAGAAATAGGATTGGTATGGATTTATGGTTGAATGCTATCTAGAAGGCCTTTTGTGGTATTCAATAAATGATGTATGTTTGCTCATAAACAACATCTTCGTTTCCAACTTCATCAACTTTAATTTCATGAAAAGGATATATTACTTAGCCCCCTAAAACCTTGCCCTCAAAACTTTCCATAAAACATCATCAAAATCTGTTAGCTCACACAAAAATTTGTTGAATCGAAAAGGCCTCTTTAGAAAAATCTCACTAACCTAAGTAATAATAGGAGAGTGATCTAAAAGGTTATTAGTAAGATAAGTAGAATAACAATTGGGGTACCTCACCATCCATTGAATGTTAGCTAAGCTTTAATCAAGGTTTTTCTGAAGGAAATTCACTTTATGTTGCCTATTGCTCCATGTGAAATAATTACCAATAGCTAGGATATCAACCAAATGAGCTTCTTCAACGCATGTCCTTAACTCAGGACAAGGACATGCTATAGATCTGAGGCCTTCTGCCTCTTCCAACTTCAAGATAGAATTAAAATCCCCTGTGATAATCCAAGGAATCATAATAGAGGATGTTATGTTCTTTACCTGGATCCACAAAAACATCTCTTATAAGATGTATTAAAGGCATACACAAAGGAGATACAGATGGACTGGTTTGAATGCTTATCTGAAATTTCTAGATTAATTAATTGCTCAGACATGAAAATTGTATATGCAAAAGCCGTGGATGAATGGTTATTTATATTTGCTTTTAGTTGTGTTTGATTTTCCACAATGAGGACAATGTGTTGTTCAAGTGTGGGAATGTACATGTATTTGGACAATCATTTAAGTATGACATTGCATTTACATTGGGTTGGTTTTTTATCGTGTTTTCAATGTGCAAATTTTCTTTTTTTGCATGATGCTACATTAGGTAAAGTGTGTATTTATGAAAATGTGTTATTGACATGGAATTGAAAGGAATTAGCTTAACTATAAGCATGATCATTTAATTTATGAAGAAGCATTAGCATGTAAAGTTTGTGTTTTGAGAGTTTTTTAGGAAAATATGTATGTTGATTAAGATGTTATACCTATTCTTCCATTTTATAGCACTTGTTTAGATGCACTTATGATTCAATGAAACTAATTTGGTAGGCAACATAAGTAGCCTTTCATGGGAATGAATTAAATAGTAAAAAATGATGTCAACTAGAGTATAAAAATAAAATAAAGAAAATTTGAATAAATGTGCTAAATTAAATTTCCTATTATGTTGTCCCTTTTTGAAAATTTAGGGTTAAGAATAGAGTTGGTAGCTAGTTGTGAGTTATGATATAGCTAAGTAATCAGAGGAAATCCTTGAAAAAATGCTTGCCTTCATATAAAAAAGCTAGAATGACACCCCAACCAAGCATGAAAGAACATAACATAGATGATTAACTGGGGTTATTCATAACAAGATGTCTACCCTCATTTTAAAAGACTAGGTGATCGTTAAATAAATATATAAAAATGTAGTGCTTTAAATAAAAGTGAAGTCTACTGAACTTCTTGTGAACTGTCAGGAAATTTCCATGAGTAGGTACTTATTGATGGCCTACCTTTTAAAATTGGTAAATAAGTATTAGTGCATGCTTACAAGTGTCATAGATGTATGAATCCGATGTTAATATTTTTTATATGTATATTTAAATCAAAACACTTAAATATGAATAGAATGAGTTAATGTTTTAGATCTTTTGAATGATTGATGTTCTAATTTCATTAGATTTTATACCATTATTTCATTGTGCCATTGTGCTTTTTTTTTAATTATTGCATGATTGTGTGATTTATTTTTTGTTTATTTTGTGGTGTCAGTTTTGGTTAGGGACAAGGAAAGTTGTAAGTGTGGAAAGTTGATATGTATGCTTTCGAGTGTTTTTTCTAGGTTGTAGAATGTCTTATTAGGTGCTTTATTGGGTGATAATAATGCATTTAGGACTTAAAATTATGTTTTTGTTAGTATCTTTGTGTGTTTTGTTGGATGATTGTTGATTTAGGCAAGAATTTGATCTTAATGCATGTTTTAGGGGATATTTATTATGTTTGGATAATGAGTTAGGATAAGAACTTCAAGAAAAGTTGAGAATAAGATGGAGGAAGAGACAGGTCATGATTGTGTAGGATTTAAGCTGCAGTAGCTGGGAGCCTCTGTCACAATCGTACAAGTGTATGTAGACTAGAGATAGTGTCCACTAGCATGCAAAGGCAAAATTTCTAGGTCATAAGATTTTTTATTTTTGGGTAATCTGGGACTATTTTTGGAACAAAATTAAGTAAGGAAGCCCTAAAAGGATTAATTACTTAAGCCAAAGAGAAAAACAAAAAAAGGTAGCTGGAACATCTAACAAGGAGATCAAAGAGGCAAAATTAAAAAAAAAACAAATTTGTAAAATTTTCCAGATGAAGGACAAAAAGAATAATACATCCAAGATTCAATCTTCTACTCTTTACTTTTCTTTCCTTGTTTTTGAATGTTGATTGTGAACAATTATGGATTATTTTAGCTATTAATTGCCAAATTTTTATAGGAATTACTCTTGAATTGTTTTGTTAAAATTTTATGTTCTTGATTTAATAGAAACATACTTTATAGTGGTTATTATTTTAATCTTTGATCTAAATCAAGAATTAGGTTGAAATATCTATGTTATGTTGTATAGCTAGAGTTGGTACCATAATAGACTGATAAAGATCATATTAATAGGTAATTGGAGAGAGATATTAACTATTTTTTTCATAGGATTGCATCAAATTCAATTAGATAGTTATGTAGAGTTTTGAGAGATCAAGAGGTCATAATTTAATTCTTATATATTTTAATTGGGATCAATTGGTTAGATCTTAAGAGAGGGTTATCATAACTATCAAATATCTAAGGCCAAACATTATCAAATCAAGAAGGTAAGGTGAAAACAAAACAAGGATAGAAGTAATTCCTAAGTTGTTATCATTGATTAATCACAAGTT
>JAOTJB010000005.1:22821035-22836518 GCA_027123815.1 Erythroxylum minutifolium
CCTGGGAAGTCCTGCGGAAAAACAAAACCGTGAGAGCGCGAGGCCCGAGAGGCCGAGGCTCAAAGCGGACAATATCTACAAGCGGATGGTCTGGGCTGTTACATCATCAATGGTCATGACTTTCAAATCTTGAGATTGTTCAATAGCCACGACAACAAGGTCAAATTTTGAATCAAGAGTACGAATAATTTTCTCCACAACAAGAACATCTTCCAAATTCTCATCATATCTCCTCATTTGATTAGTAATTGCTAAGACTCTTATGAAATATTCATGGACGGATTCGATCTCTTTCATGTGTAAGGATTCAAATTCTCCTCTCAATGTTTGAAAACGCGCATTCTTCACCTTGTCAACTCCTCGATGGGCCTTTTGAAGAATCACCTAGGCTTCATTTGATTTTGTTGTGTTTGACACTTTTTTCAATCATTTCATCATCCAATGTCGCATGAATGATGTCAAGAGCATATTGATCCAATCTACGATTTTTTTGTAACATGTTCCTTTGTTGTTGATTCAAAGCTCCATTTTTGGGTTCATCGTAGCCTTGTTCTACTATCTCACATCCATCTTGAGAGCCAAGAATCACCTTCATATGCACACACCACTTATCATGTTTTTCTTTTGTGAGTTTGGGGATTGAAACAACAAAATTAGACATCTTTAAAATAATATTTCTCTGATACTACTTTATAGTAAATAAGAGAGATAGAAAGATAAAGGAGAACATTCAAACAATCTAAATAACTCATTTGATTTGGATTTCTTATCCTATTTTGAAAATGAACTAGTACATAATACTTATAAATACATAAGACATTTGTTTGAAACAATACAACTCTTAGAAACATAAGACAATAAATACAAGATACACGCATAAGAAAAATATAATAAATCTCAAAATACACAAACCAAAAAATAAATCAAGTTTAATTAAATGTTCCACTAATATAATTGCATTTTTTAACAATACGATGCTTCCCTCTTCCTTACATGTTTTGTGCGATGTAATTCACCAGGTTTTCTTCCACCTGGCATAGTTTACTTGGTAAATTAAAAATATAACACACATACTACTACTAACTGAAATCATAAAATACAATCTTTGCTTGTTTTATTATTTGGGCTGCTCTGGTTGGCCCGATTAATAAAATCTTTAGTTATATAGAGCAAAACAAATGCATTGTTTCCCGACTGTCTGCAATTACCCTTTTTTTCCTCCTCAATCCCATCGGAGACGGAGCACTTAGAAAATTATACTCAAATTGACCGAACCAGTGCACGGCCCTTTCAGGGTTCTGGTGAGATGCGTGCTTCGATTTTTTTTCCCTGTCTTTTTCATTGCAGTTTTGTAACTTCGTGTTAGGCTTTAGGCCTGATGTTTATCTTAGGTTTGTGGAGATCTCATTTATTGCCTGTAACGTGTTTCTTTTTCTATTGCAAGTTTCATTCTTCCTTTTTCTCTGTCATTGCTTCTTTCGTTTGTTAGTTTATTTCGAAGTGGGGATTGAAAAAGAGTTCATTGCTACCGTAACAATGTTATGCTAGTTGGCTGGCTGTTGTTAGCAGTTGAATCTTGTTGGTGGTTGTATTGGTAATTCAATATTCTCTCTAATGTTTAGGGTTGGATGCAAATTTTCAGTATTTTGTGGGGAATGATATTATTGTATCTCATACTTCGGTAATTATTTTGCATTTTTTATTTTGATATAAATTGTTGGTGGGATTTTTCTTCGTGTAATTAGGGAATGGAATCCTCTGATGATGAGGTTGATGCTGTGACTCAATCAGCGTCAAACTACTACTTCCTGGATGACAAGAATGAGCCAATCTCGTTTTGTTCGCTGCCTATTCAATGGACTGAAACTGAGGGGGTAGATGACAAGAAAAGGACAGATATATTCTTACATGGAGCTGTGGACAATGGGCTCCAGAAGATTTGCAAGGAAGTCATTGCATGGAAGTTTGATCTGACAAATGCAACTCCAGACATATTTGTCCTCACCAAGGATAACAGTTGCATCAAACTAGGCAAGCCAAGAAAGAGCTTTGAGGAGACAATTAGGACAGCCTTAATTACAGTGCAATGTCTCCATTTTGCAAGGAGAAATCCAGAAGCCTCTGGGAAATCTGTGTGGGATCACCTATCAAGAGCTTTTCGGTAATCCTTGTAATTTACTATTTGTTTCATGCTTGACTTTTTTTGTGCATCATTACTTAAAAGCTATTGTTAAATTTGTAGCTCGCTGGACGTTCGACCTTCTCAAGATGATTTGGTTGAGCACATGACTTTAATCCAGGAAGCTGTCAGAAAGGATGAGCACTTAGCAAAGTGTAAGGTTGTAACATCATTATGCCCCCCTTGCTGGATATTTTTACTGAAAATATCTTTATTTTACTCCCAAAAGATCATTATAGATATTGTATATACATTGGAAGCCGAAATTTCGGTAAGCTGTTGTTGAATGGCATTATATTTATATGATTTTCTAGAGTGGTGAGGTTGAGCTTATTGTTGCCTACACATGCAACAATGATGGATATTTGTTTCCTTATGGTTTCTTATTTTTGTTCATATGACATCTAAAATTACCCATTTAGGTTTTATAGTTTCATTGTAACAAAATTGAGTTTAGTATTTACGGTTTTTAAATGATGATGAATTTTACATGAAGTGATGCTATTTTCCAGATGTTTAACTATATTTTCTGTCTGCAGTTTTTGCTCACATTTATTGAGGAGAAGCCAAGGAAGAGGGTGCTTTTGGATGAGGTCATACTGTTATGACTATTGTGTTTGTCTGTCCATATTAGGATTATTTTCCTATACGGATTTATCGTAGCAAATGGGGATTTTGCTTTGCAGGATGTCCAGACTACAAAAATATCTGAATTCATTGTTGACAATGTTGTTGATGTTGATTACGATGGTGATGAGGATTGCATCTCTGAAGATGAAGAAGTTGACTCTGGTGAAGAGGGTGACTTATTTGATTCTGTTTGTGCATTTTGTGACAATGGTGGTGATCTTCTGTGGTACAGTTCTCTACTGGTTTCTTTTTTCTTTCATTTCTAATTGTGCTTTCTGCTGTTGACATGCCAAAGAAAAGTTATTTTCTCATTATCCTAGTGATTAGTTTTTATACTGATTATAAATGTCTTTCACTTTTAATAATAAAACCTTTGGCTTCCCTGTTTAAGAAATTGACATTGTGGGACTTCTGCGTTGGTTATTGTTAGTATTCTTTTATGCATGAAGTTGGTGAAACTCATCTTTTCTGTGGTTAGTGCTTGTCTGGTCAAGTTTTACTGTCATTTTGTTACTGCTTGCTTCGCAGCTTATCCGCTTTAATATTTGAAACCATACAGCTGTGAAGGGAGATGCATGAGGTCATTTCATGCAACTTTAGAAGCTGGAGAGGAATCCGTTTGTGACTCTCTTGGATTAACTGACGAAGAGGTCATGGTATGCTATCATTACTTGTTTTACACCTACTTTTTATTTTGTTGTCATATCATCATTTTTCATTTTTGTTTCCTCTTTTTTGGCAGGCAATTGAAAATTTTATCTGCAAGAATTGTAAATATGCACAACATCAATGCTTTTCTTGTGGAAAGTTGGGATCTTCTGTTAAATCGGCTGGTGCCGAGGTACACAGTTGCTTAAAAAGATTTTAACCTTCCCTATCTTTTCATATTTTTCTGTGTGTCATTTGCCAGTTCTAAATATTTACATTGGATAAGCCACAAAAAGTGCACGTACAAGGTAATTAAAAGCATTTAAACATATTTTGGGAAAATGGTGGAAAAAAATATGTTAAACGAATTGAATATTTTTTGTAGATTACTTATTTAATCTTTTTCTAGAATCTGGTTTGCTCTTACAATCCAACTAATCAAGAACCAAGAAGTACTTCGATGTTTTATTGTGATTAAGACTTTTTTTTTTCATAATGTAGTAAGATGTTTGATCTAAATCTCTATTCATATACCTGAGTACTTTATTTATAGATACTTTATGCTTTACACTGATTCAAACAGTCTGATCAGTTTATTAGTCTTTACTATTCGCGAATTGATTTCTGGTTTGAATTCAAAACGTTGATTTCTTTATGCTGAACACCACTCCCTTACTGTGTTGAGAAGCTTGAAACAACCTAGAAGCATATAACATATGAACTAATACTTATCAATGCTGTATCTTTTAATTGATCTCTAAGGATTATTATTGTGTGCAGTTCTTCAACTAACTTTTTTCAGGTCTTTCGGTGTGCTAATGCAACTTGTGGTTACTTTTATCATCCACATTGTGTGGCAAGGTTGCTCTACCCAAATGATGAAAATGCAGCTTTAGGATTGCAGAAGCAAATTGCTGCAGGGGAATCTTTTGCATGCCCTATACATAAGTGTACTGTTTGCAAACAAGGAGAGAATAAGAAGAATGTGGAGTTCCAATTTGCTGTATGCAGGCGGTGTCCAACATCATACCATCGAAAATGCTTGCCTAGGTTATAAGACCTCCTTATCACTTTTATGGTTCTGTTTGTTTAGCATTTTTTATAGTTGTTCTCATGCTTTGAGCAGGGAGATTGCTTTTGAAAATTTAGAGGAAGAAAATATCAGTATAAGGGCATGGGAAAAGCTGTTACCTAATCGCATACTGATCTACTGCTTGTAAGCACTTTATCAAGCTCTCTCTGTCCTTCTCTGTCTAACAATCAGTGCCGCTTGATTCTCCCTCTCATCAGTTCCTATTTTCTGTTTTGGCAAAACTGGAAAATTTTAATTTGGCTTTTTTTTTTGTCGGTCGAGAAAACATGAGATTGACGAAGAACTTGGGACTCCTGCGAGAGACCATATAAAATTTCCTGATGTTGAAGAGAAAGAAAAACGAGCAGTAGAGCTGCCTCGAACTGGAGGTAAACCTCTATTGAAGAAGAGAAGGTTAATTTCTGAAGATTCTTCCCCTGAAACAACTGTTGGGAAAGCCACTAAGACAAAGAAGCTAGAAATTACCAAGAAAAACAAAAACATGTCAGAAAGATTAGCTTCCTCGAAGAAAGTGGGGACAAATGTTTTATCCAGGAAGTCCTTGAAGGCAAATAAGAAGTTCATTTCAAAGGAGGTTACTAAAGCTGCGACAGCTATTGAGAACAGGACATCACTGGGGGACATGTTATTTGATGTTATGATGAAAAGTTCTGAACGAGGAAAGCATGGGAAGCAGGATATGCTTGGAAATGAACTTAACAAAAGCACTTCAGTTAAGATGGCAACTAAAAGTTTGAGCAGTGAACTACCTGCTTTAGATTCTGAAACAGAAAGAAGGTGACATTGTACTTCAGCTTCTTAATGGCTACAGTCTCTTCAGTCTCTTTCTACTGTAATGTCTTTGGAAGTTTTATTTTTAACATGTTATGTACTTTCCAGAGTTAAGGCTTTGATGAAAGAGGCTGAATCTTCAATATCCTTAGAAGATGTGATAAGAAAGCATGAAGTTCCATCAACACATACTTCCTCATCGAGAGCTGTTGTGGACAAAACCATTACACTGGGGAAGGTTGAGGGAGCAGTTGAGGTATATTTGTCAAACTTTCTTATTTGGAAATTATAGCTGCATGAGATTTTTATTATTTTTTAAGGATTTTTGTCTGATCTTCATCAACTAGGCTGCAAGAACGGCTTTGAAGAAGCTGGAACGAGGATGCAGTTTGGATGATGCCAAAGCTGTTTGTGAACCAGAGGTTCTTGGTCAAATGCATAAGTGGAAGGTGATTATTTATACACATTATGCCGTTACTGTCATCTACTCTCTCGGTATTGCTTAATATGTTGAAATTGTTATGTGCTTTCTACTATCCATGTTTCTTTCTCCAAATATTTACCTTCTTGCTAAAGTGGGATGGAGAAAATAGCAGGCTTCCATGAGTTGGGACTGAAGCTAGTTGAGGATGAGTTGATTACTCCTTTTCTAATGCTGCCAAGATCATTCCCGTTTGAGTTTTTTCACTGAGTAGGCAGATAATAGGTTATTTCTTTAATTTTCCGTATGTTTGCATGCATATACGTAGTGTTGAATGTCTACGGTGTGGTTGAATGTGTTCTCTTGATAAGTCAAGTTTCTTCATTTGGAGAAGCAGTCATTTTCAGCGCTAATGAGTGTCTACTGAAATACAAGCCCTCAGTAATTTTTTTCCCCATATGTTAATGCTAGGAACACCTCTTAATGTGACTTTTATAAGAAAAAGCCTTGATTTGTCTTTGTTCAACTTTGTTTTCTGTGTAGACCAAACTTAAAGTATATCTCGCACCTTTTATACATGGCATGCGCTACTCATCCTATGGTCGCCATTTTACAAAAGTGGATAAGCTTCAAGAGGTAATCAAATCCTTGTTTTAGTTAGTTGGTAGTCAGTTTTTCCAGCTAAATAATTTGTTCATTTGCATTTGGTTATTCGTTGTTTGTGCTGGATAGAAATATGTTTTCCTTTCAAACGCATAAAGTTATTATTAGGGATGATTTTGTGGCCGATTATATGTCCTAACCCAGCACAAAGGGTTTGGTTAATATTGAATTATGGCTTGGGCTGCGTAAGAAAGCTTCTTCCATTTATTTTAACTTGTTGAAATATGAAAGAAAAGAAATGATGATAGAATGGGACCTTTTTTATGTTGCTGCTCACATGTTTTTGGTGTGGGTTTGTATTTCAGATGTCAATATGCACACCTGTATTATATTCCACAAATTTGCTAAACCTTCATGTTACTTCCAATTGTCACTTGAATTAATTCCCTATTGCCTTCTAAGGGCTGCCTCTAAATGGCACCTAATTACTTATTGCTCTCGCTTTCCCTGATGTTGAAATGATTCCGGTTATTCTTAGTCAAATGGTTTCTACCTGTAAACACCTCAAAAATTCTATAATGCACATATGTATGCTCACAGGAGACTGACATACTTTGTAATATCTGATACGTTTTTAGCTATATTTATGTCAGTAAGTTAAGGAGCTGTTTGTTTCTATTGTGAGTTGTGGATTTTGTTGTGATTGTCAAAAATATAAAAATAAATGACAATCTTGTTTGGTTCAAGATGGTTTTTGTTTTTGGTTTTCAAAACTAAAGAAATTCACAACTTGTTACAAAAACTTATCAAAACAAAAAAATTATGTTTTCATGGGTTTTGTCAACAGGTTGCCGAAAATTTTCTTTTTTTTTTCCCTTCCTTAATTTTCACTTTCACTCTCAGATCTATAGTTCCACCATTATTATCATCATCACCATATCCATAGTGACCACTGCTGCCGTACCCATCACAACCATGTTCATAGCTGTCACCATCAAGTTTACCTCCATCCTCACCATGCCCACTACACCATACCCACTACCATATGAACTAAATCCTCCACCACCAGCGTCATCACCGTTGCCATGTCCATGGTAACACAATGGCAATGAGTGTGATTTATTGAAGAAGATTGAAAAAGTGGGCAGCACAGCATCTCCTTTCCCAACCCCAAGTCAGTCCATGGGACATTCATTCTTTAACTTCTGCTTTAAAAAATTCCCATTTTTTTCCTAATTGCCTTTGTTTTGTTTGAAGGAGTATTTGCCTCTGTAATCAATAACCCAGGCTCGTTTACAGAACTAAAGATGATTTTAAAAAAAAAGGTAAATTGAATTAATTGAAAACTTTTTACATTACAAGCAGTTCTCCAGCTTGGGACAAGAGACTAGAGAGAGACTATGCAAGCTAAAAGCAAAACTACAGTTTAACATGACCAAGACTTGAAGTCTGAAATACAGATCTCATTCAAGCTCATATCAAATTCCAATCCCCAGATGGTCTTGGCAAATCTCCTTTATAGGACTTCTTTACTATTCAGCTCCATTATGCATCTCATCCTTGTTGAATCAGCTATTCCCCTACTGCATAACAAATGAATTTTGTTAGCTAAAAGCTGTTCCCTTATCTGGTTAATGAGTTCTCGAAGTAACTGATAGCTAAGCTTCTCTTTGTCTTGGTATGTTCTCTGGTTCCTTTACCTCCAAATAGCATAAATGGTTCTATGAAACGATATTTTTTATACTAAGAGATTGTCCTTATGCATATTTTGTTCATGACTTAGCCATTCCACCATATCAGACCATTCATCTTTGATGACCAGCTGTTTACAGAGCTTCTGAATCACAAACCATATGCCAGAGAAAAAATTACATTGGAAGAATAAGTGGTTTAGTGTTTCAGATTGTTGTTTGCATAGCTTACAATTTTGTGGAATATTGTTACCTCTCATTCTGTCCAGAGTTGCCAATCTTTGCCTTAATACTAACCATAGGTTGAAGGTGATCCTAGGAAGAGCTTGGTTGAACCATGCTACTTTGAACCAGGTTCTGTGTGATTGGCTTCTGAACAGCTCCTTGCAGGACCTATTATTGAGTATGTCTGAGGGATGATGACAATGGAGTAAGAGAAGAGAGTAAAAGGAAAAAAAAAACTGAGAAGGAAGAGAGGAGTGAAAGAATAGGAACCAAAACTTTTTTTGTTTTATGTCTTTGTTCCTGGACCTTTTTCCTCCAACAGTTTTTCATTAGCATAGCATTAACACATATTTAATGTTTATTTATGGTAATGAAAAATATGTCAAATAAACAGGAAAAATTATGAAGTAGTCACATATAACAATTTTACATTTTCAAGGAAAATTTTGTGTTACTCTTGTAATCAATTTATAAATATTATATGAACAGGTTTTTAGTTGTTACAAATTTCAACTAAATAGGTTTCTTTAACAAAAAACAGAAACATAAAACATAAAACAAAAACTAAAAACTAAAAACTAAAAATCACAACAGAAAAACACAAGTGAAACCAAATAGCCCTTTAGTTTCTTTGATTATGAACATGTGGTTGCAAATTGTAAACTATCATTTTTTCTATGCAGATTGCTGACATGCTCCATTGGTATGTAGAAGATGGTGACACGGTAATAATTTCTGTTTCATGTTTTCATTGTGGATTAATATTCTTAAGGTAAAATGGAGTAGATTTGTTTCTTGGCTGTGGAAGTAAGAACTTTCAGTAGTGCCTGATTTTTTAACATCCTACTTGCATAATTAGATTTGCATATGTAATGAGAATTTTTTTTTTCTAAATTCTTGTTAAATATTCTTGGAAGACGTATTTCAAGACTTGTAGGGTTCATCAGCTGATGATTTCTTTTGCCAGATTATCTGCTTTTTTAAGGAAAATTTTTGAGTGAGAAGTTCTTATCACGTTAGTTATCTTATTGGTTGATTTGATAAATACTTTTGTATTCAGGACACTGACAGGCAATATATTGATTGCCAGCTCTTCTGATCTAATTACTACTAATGGCCAGGGAAGATTTTGCTTTCTGACAAAACCTTGATGAAATCGGGTGATGAGCATTAAACTGAAGGATAAAATTTCAAGTCAGTTTAGTATCATACCACACTCGCCACATATTATGTGAAATAATAAGATGTAATGAGATAATTAAATGGAGAGGAAAGGATGGAATGAGTTAGCCACTTATGTCTACAGAAAATAGTTTTGATTTTCTTCCTTGGGATTAGAGATGGCAGGTGGCCTGAACTGCAGACTGAAGTCAACAGACCAGGCCCAAAAAATCATTTTGTTCTTATGTTTAAGAAACAGGCTGCTCAAAACGACATTGTTTTGGGAAGTTTCCCCAAAAGATGAGTAGTAGGCAAAGATTGGGCCTCAGATTAGGGGGTTGGATCGAGTCAATCTGGCAATGAAACCAGTCCTCCTTGGACCGTTGCCATCCCTACTCGGGATTCTCAAGCCCTACCATACTTAGGGCTGGGCTTGAGCGGCAGGTTAGGGGGGCGGACTGGGCCAGACACCATCAACATGCCTGGCCCTGCCCAGACTGTTTCCATCCCTATGTGAGATGTGATTGCATTTCAGTGGGATATAATGCCTTGTAGATGTGATCTACTTGCTTAGTGACTTATATTTACCATTGTTGCTTTTAAATGCTGACTACTTGGGTATATCTTTTCTGCAAACAGATTGTTGACTTCTGCTGTGGTGCTAACGATTTTAGTTGGATGATGAAAAATAAACTGGAAGAGACAGGGAAGAAATGCTTTTACCGAAATTATGACTTTATTCAACCAAAGGTACATCTTATTTTCTATATTAGAAAATCAACTTACAACCTATTAATTAGTTTTTGCACTTTTTAGATGACTGGAGATGATTTCTTGAATCCTCTTTCATGTGCTTTGAACTTATGCCACCTCGAGCCTAAAGTTCTCCCTTTCCCTTGGTATTTCAGTATGTTTTATCGTTTATGTTAACTGTATAAGGTTAATAAGAAGCAACTAATTATAGATTTGGTAAATTTATTACATATGCTCTTGAAGATAAGCATGAATTTGAAGACATAATTATACGAAGGTCCCTTATATAAATTCCTAATTCTAATCTTGTTTTTAGGTTCCCTGTGTGAGATATTAGTATTTAGCTTTAATTGGTTCTTCGATTGGCTTCAAAATGTTCTATAATTTGTGATGTTCAGGTTTACCTGCATAATTTTCTGGTCAAGTTTCTTTTATTCCTGCTCTTCTGATGCATTCTTCTGTATTTGGTGTCGGGCTCTGTGCATGGGTTTGTTCTGCATATCCATTTGCAATATAATTGTAAAACTAATTTGCAATATATTGTTAAACACATTGGTTTGTGACAGAATGATTTCAACTTCGAGAGGAGGGATTGGATGACAGTTCATCCTGATGAGCTTCCAACAAGTGGTTCACGATTGGTGAGACTCATTTTTCTTTCTAATAAAAGAATGGTGAAAGGACAAAATCATTGTTGAAGTTTTCCCAATGTTTTAACTACTCTTTACTAATTGAGTAGATCATGGGGCTAAATCCACCTTTTGGAGTTCAAGCAGTTCTGGCAAACAAGTTCATTGATAAGGCTCTTGAATTTAGACCAAAACTCCTCATCCTTATTGTTCCACCAGAAACAGAAAGGTAAAAGGTCAAATTTTGTATTTCTTTTCTTTTTCTCTCTTATATATCTTTAGTTTAATTTTTTCAGGTTAGACAAGAAGAATCCACCTTATGATCTTGTTTGGGAGAATGATCAATTTTTATCAGGAAAGGTAAATAGAAAATTCTTGGACTTGGGTCTGATTTAGTATTAAATTTCAGCATATTGTAGCTTACCTTTTTTTTCCATTATCCTTTGCAGTCATTTTATCTGCCAGGGTCAATAGATCAAAATGACAAACAGATTGAGCAGTCGAATTTGACTCCACCACTTCTTTATCTCTGGAGTCGTCGGGATTGGAGTGCTAGACATAATATTATAGCTCGTAAGCATGGTCATGGAGTCAAGAAGTGGGATCAATCAATTAGGGATGAAATGCAGAACTCTTCTTATCAAATGGACGACCATGATTCTAACGGCAAAGCTTCGGTTTTGGATGACTTCTTGACTAAAATAAAGGAAGCCAATAATTTTGGTCATGGATTATTTGTTGGTGAAGGTTATGGAGGAAGTGCTTCTCGAGTTGAATGTGACGCTGCAAGCCATGATAGCCGTGGATCTGTGAAGAGTCTGTCTAGTGAGACACTAAAGAAGAGAAGTGAAGAAAAGGTTGGAAGAGGACTGATCAACTCCTCACCAGGGATTATTTCAAATGATGGAAATCTGTCTGCGAGCAATGTAAACAATGAAATGCCTCCTCATCGTCCGACCAGTATTCTCCTCAATAGATCTTTGCCGGAAGGTCTTCCACCTGGATCTGGTGAAATGGCATTACATGCAGAGGTTTCTGACAACCGTTATCATCACATGGAGCCTGGTTTATCTAGTTCTTACTTGCAGTATGGAACAGATTATAGTGGTAACAGCTCCAGAATTCATGATAACATCAGAAGATATGGCCTAAACAACGACGAGCCTTATGTACATGGAAGCTACAGAATATCTGATGGCACAAACTGGGAAGAGCAGTATGCCATGAATATGAGAAACAGTGGCAAGATCGTTGACCATGGATGCTATGCCGCTGATAGGGACACGGAATTGCAGTCACAAGTTCATCTTTATGGACGTGATTCCCCAGATTTTCGGACACGAGTTCATCTTTATGGACGTGATTCCCCAGATTTACGATCACGTGTTCATCTGTATGGACAAGCTAGCGATCCCCCTATTCAAAGAAGTAATCCGTTCATGAATGATCCAGGATCCAGCCATATTAGACCACTGTCCTCTGTTCCTCCAATGGATCAATATCCATCTCACTTGAATGAACTGAACCATATGAGGGCAAACAACTGGGGTCTTGAACCATCCCCGGCGAACAGAAATGATTTTTTTGCTTCAAGATCACCCGCACTCCAACCTGGATATTTTGGTGATCCAAGGGGATTTTCCTCTGTTCCTCACAATCCTTACCCTCACAACTCTGCAGGTTGGCTCAATGACTAGATATGTAGTACAGTACTGTCATCGCCTTATATTTGAGCTTAGGGGCATATTATGCTTGTTATAGCATAGTGTACTTTATGACCAGACGTCCAATGTTTTTTTTTTAGTTAAAATATCTTGTCCACTGGCATTTTATGTTACCTATGAAGTTTCTTGCTTTTGTCGTTCAGAAGTTGCTTGTAACATTTGGAAGGCACACAACACAATATATATGTTTGATGTGTCGCCTTCAAATGGCTTCTGAGTTGCTGGATCCTTCTCAACGTGCAGTGAAGATTTGTTATGGAGTTACTACCGGAATATATTATATTATATATAATATATATACCTTTTAGGTTATGACAGCATCTGAGAGCTTTATTTTTGAACACCCAGACGCAGTCTCTAGCTACAAATCCTTGTCTTGGTTGAAAGGGAAGGGACACTGAGAATAAGTTTGTGAGAGGAAGTCTACCTATTTCCCATCCTTCCTCTCCTTTTTGTTTGTTGGGGGAAAAAGAAAGGGCTTTAAATAGAAGGTTATACGTTGCCAACCTTACAAAGGAGGTACTGACATGTAAAAGTAGTTGAAGCTAAAGAATGAGACGAGGGTTTTGGATTCGAGTGATTTTCTTAATAGAAAGAGAAGTGTTTGAAGCTGGAGCATGTTGGGTTCCCAAATTGTCAACCTTTGCATCGCTTTTTGTTATTTAGATATGAAAATGATTTATTATAACATTTGCCAAGTCTCCTATCGTCTTCCTACAGCCCATTTCCAGCTGGTGACCGCCAAAACCTGGCCCACATAAAAGAAAAAAAAAGTTAGTTCATTTATTTTATGCATTTAACAATTAGTTAATTTATTTAAATAGACCGCTAAGATCTCTGGTTTGCTAATAAATACAATACTGACGAAGCCCACGTTGGCTGTCTATAAAATTGGCCACTTCCCCGTTATTTATTGGTGAGAAAAAACGATGTTTGTGGATCTCTTGCTTGCGGGATCTTCTGTTTCCTTTTTTGTCTGTACCAATCCTGTGCCTTTCTACCTTTCCATCTCAGCCATTTATTTACGTGGATCCAATACGCACTGATATTAGCTTGCACTGGGCACTGCGTCTCTTGAATCTTGGCTTCACCTTTCATCTTATATATAATATATATATACCCGAACAGTTAACAGAGAGTTAGAGGTGATAAGAGAAATGGAAGGTGATGAGTTGAAGAACTTCATCAGGGTATGGGCTATAGCTTCTGCAGGCTTGTATTACTGTTACTATGTATCATCAAGAGTCCCGAAGGGTATCCTAAGACTCCTCTCTCTACTACCCATCTTCTACCTTTTCATCATCCTTCCTTTGGACCTCACCATCCTCCATCTTTGTGGCCCAACAGCTTTCTTTCTGACTTGGCTTGCCACCTTCAAGCTCCTCCTCTTCTCTATTGGTCAAGGCCCCTTGTACCCACCACCACCAAGTGTCTTCCATTTCATTTGCTTAGGTTGTCTTCCCATAAAACTCAAGCATAATGAGACCGACACGAACCCTTCTCACAAGTCCGTGTCTCAGTCCAATGCAAACTTAACCTCTTCCACTACGTCACCCCTTTACATCCCAAAACCACTTCTGTTGCTTATCAAACTTTTGCTTCTAGTTGCCATATTTCACAGCTATAACTACAGACAATTCATGAACACTTACATCATCTTAGCTCTGTATTGCGTGCACTTGTACCTTGAGCTGGAGATTGTGTTGGCCATATGTGCCACACCAGCTCTAGGCCTTTTTGGCTTCCAGCTCGAGCCACAGTTCAACGAGCCTTACCTGACCACATCGTTGCAAGATTTTTGGGGTCGTAGATGGAACCTCATGGTTACAAGTATTCTACGGCCCACCGTATACAACCCCGTAAGGCGTTTTTTCACACCAGCAGTAGGGCACGCGTATGCCGCACTGCCTGCCATTGTGTTGACATTTGTTGTATCTGGTTTAATACATGAGATCTTCTGGTTTTATTTGACGCGCGTGAGTCCTACCTGGGAGGTGACGTGGTTCTTTGTTCTCCATGGAGTATGTATGAATGTGGAGGTGGTGGTAAAAAGGATGGTCGGCGGTAGGTGGCGGTTGCACCGGGCGATATCGGGTCCATTAACAATTGGATTTCTAGGTGTAACTGCTGTTTGGCTGTTTTTCCCTCAGATATTAAGAAATGATGTGGACATTAGAGTAATTGGAGAGTATTCAATGTTCAAAGACAAAATAATACATCTTGCTTCTTAGATACTTGGTAGATGGTGTTGTAAGAAAACAAAACAACGAAGACATTTTTGGGTACATGAATAATATTGGGATCATTTCATTCATGTACCGCAGCTAACGTATGTGGAGGCAAGGCATTCTGTTTCGTGGGGTAGTAAATTGATAGTAAAATGTGTACACATATAATGTTATTCTTGGTGGATTTTTTTAGTGAAAACCAATAAGGGAGGCCTTGTAATCAATGCCAGCCCTAGGTAGAGCAGGCAGGGCACCTACTTAAAGCCCACTATAAAATCCTATAAATGAGGGCGCATACTTGTAACAATATTGTTTTTGAAGAATATCAATTGTGGACGGAAAAGAAACGTTGCCAAGCTTTAGTTAAGCATTAAATGGCCATAACAGTTGTGTATGTAAATGGATATTAAAGTTTGTGCAATAAGTGGCCATCAATCAACATAAATGCAGTATAAATGTATGGTTGAGTAATGCAGCCTATGATTAAGAAAGTTGACGTTAACTTTTTAATCTATTATACCTATAAATAGTTTTGAAATATTTAGGTGTATTTTTACTCTCTAATTTTTTATTTTTATCAACATTTACATCCAAGGTACTTTAACTAAAAAATTAGCAGTAAAAAGTTTTCACGATTCTGGCTTCTAAGTTTTGAATGTAATTTAAAGATAAAATTTCTAATTTTTAATGTATTTTTAGCTTATTAAATATTTGAATATGTTATAAT
>JAOTJB010000005.1:22845972-22856550 GCA_027123815.1 Erythroxylum minutifolium
TTGACTCCACTGATCACCTTTCTGTTATTGATGGGAATATACTTAGTAAAGGTATGTTTTGTTGCCAATTAGTTGTCTTCTTATCTCTCATCCAAATATTGCCCATACTGTTCACATCATGAAACAATTCATGTCTACACCTCATACCACTCCTTTATTGTTTTTGTATATTGAGTTACATTAGAGATACTTTGTTTCGTGACCTTCATTTTTGCTACTTTTTCCTATTGGAGTCTATTTTGATGCTAATTAGGTTGGAGACGTAACGGACTGCTAATCCATTACTGGTTACTGTTTCTTTCTAGGGACAACTCTCATTTTATTATGTAACAAGGAACACACAATTGTCTCTTACCCCAGTACAAAAGCCAAATATAGAGCTCTTGTTGATACTACCTCTGATCTCCTGTAGTTACGACGGTTGCTTCAATATATGAGTGTACCTTTCTCATCTACAGCTCCTTTCTATTGTAATAACCACAGTGCCATGCAAATTGCTCATAAGTGTATCTTTTATAAACGAACTAAAAACATTGAAATCGATTGCCATCTTATTTGACATCATATTCTCTAAGGCACCATACAACTTGTTCCTAACTCATCACAGTCTTGTATTGCCAATATCTTTACAAAGTCATATCCACCTTGGCATTTTGCAGATCTTGTTTCTAAACTCAAGCTCTCATCTTCCATGATACGTTGGTGCTAACATATATCATTAGAAGTCAACAATCTACATTGTTTTAGCTTTAATTTAGCCTTAGAATCACGTATGTAAATACTACCTTGATTTTTGTATTTTATTTCAACTCAACCAATATGTATAACTACCTATATTCTATATATGAATACACACACCAAAATACATAACTTTTTATCACTCTTTCTCTGTCTCCGGTCTCTTTAATGAGAACAATAAAGAATTTTTTTAGTCGAAAAATAAAAAGAAAAAGGTATCCAATTAGGCAAAATTATTTAAAAAGGTTAATTAAGTTTTTTAATGTTAAACAAACCTTAAACATTTAAATTGATGCAAATTAGCCCGTTTTGTAGGTATACACTTAAATGTGTTTATATTAAATGCTTTTTGTATTAATGTTTAAAGTAAGTTTTCATATGGTATGATTATTTTTAAAAGTTATATATGATTTCAATTTTGATAAAGGTTTCTAAATTATGATAGCATTGAAACAAATATTTTATTATATTATCATATATTTTAAAAATTATGTACAATAATATGATTCAAGAAATATTTTATAATTTTAACATAACCAAATTTAATACCAAATTCAGATTTGATATTTGAGCTAATAATAAGAAACGGAAACCATTTAAATCATTAGTGTTATATGGTAGGAAGTGATAGTTTTTTTATTTATTTTATAAGCAATTACCTTCCATCTATTGGGTAACCCGATTTAATGCACAAAGTAAAAGAATTGTAGATATTTATATGCTTGATATATAAAAGAAATTAATAATTATTGTCAAAAGTTGAAAAATAAAAGACAAAAGGAATAGAAAGGTGAAATTAAAATTGGGCTTAGAGAGGGCATGCAGTTGAATAGCCCTAAGCGCATTAGGATTTGCCCAAAAACGAAACCGAAACCTTTTGCTTCTATCGGTTCCTTCATCTGGTAAACAACACCAACAACATCAAACCCAGAAGCATTCAAGACAATAGACATATATACCCTTTTCAGGATACAGAGAGAGCACTCGATCTACTCCGTCTCCGTCCTCGATCTTCTTCGTCAGCTGAGGTCTTTTAACTTCTTCCGTATCTCTTTTCGTTTGCCTTTTTCCTTTCGTTGCAAATCCTAACCTGTGATTCTGTTTCCATTTTGCTTGATATCGAGTTGTCTTATGTTCCCCAATTTTGATTTTTAGCTAAGGTTTGCTGATTTATTTTTTCTTTTGGGTAGCTCAAGTTCAGGGATTTGTCTATGGTCTTTATTAGTAATGCAGTTAATTTTGTTTCTGGGCAGCTTGAAAGGTTTTTAATTTGGGCTCAATGTCAAAAACCCTAATATAATTCCATTTATTGGTGCTGATAGAATCTCGTGCACACCTGAATTAGTACAACTTATTAGTTATCTTTTAGAGTTTTACGGTTCTTGTGTTTCTTTCTTTTCTTCTTTCCTCTTTGGGTGGGAGCTGGGGTTGGCGGTGGTATAGGGATGTCTTTACTCTCAGTAATAGTCTCTTTCATATTAAATATTGATTTTATGTTTTTGGCTAAAGATGAAGCCTTTAGTAATTATGCTAGTTTCTGGTGGTGCAACTTGCTTCTCTTTTAGTTTCTTTTGAATTGGTTGAAGCTTTGGTCCTTTTTTGGTAATTGTGATTAAGCGTTTTGTTTTGAATCAGAATGTATCATGTGACATTGCTTGCTATTGGTTTTGAACAGGTTTAAGTTTTGCCAGGTATTGATGAATACATGCCAGCACAGAGCATAGTTGGGTGATAATGGCTGTTCATGCACCTGGTAAACAAGTTTTTGATAATTTTGATGATGATGATGATGATGAGCCCCTAGTATTCAAAAGGAATATTAGCTCAGCCTCAAAACAAAATCAGGTGAATGCACAAGTTAAGAAACCATCTTCTTCATCCAATAATGCAAATGGTCAAAGTGCGAACACCCACAAGGGAAATACTAATGCTCCATCTTTGAGGGCATCACCTGTAAAATCTCCAATGGGTAGCCCTAGAGGATCTGCATCATCTGTCAAGGCATCTCCAGCAAAGTCACTGGTAACAAACCCTAAATCTTCAAGTGGTTTAGATAACCAGTCAAAACAGTCATCTAAACAGAATGCAACTGGCATCCTTAAGGAAGAAATGAATCCTGTTAAACAAGAGAATGATGATGATGAGGATTCTGAGGATAATTTGCCTTTGAGTTCTAGAATTAAGGGAACCTCCATCGGTGGAGACAAGGGTTCTAATGCCTCTACTCAAATTAGAGATGAAGATTCAGATTATGATGATGAGGTACCCTTGTCATCAAGGTTTCCTGCAAAATCAAATGTCGGAACATCCAGCAGTAAGACTAATGATTTCATTGATAGAAAACCTCTGGGTTTGAAAATTCAGCAAAATGGATCCATAATGAAGAATAAGCCACAAAAACCTTCTGTTGTGCCTACTAAGAGACCTATGGATAAGGGCAACTCCTCTGATCAGTCTTCTGCTAAAAGGCCGAAGTTTTCAGATGCATCTACAGTAACCAAGGGTAAACAGGCAACAGTCAAGGTGGAAGATAAGGCAGATGATGATGATGATGATGTTCCAATTTCACAGAGAATGAAGAAATCAGGATCCTTGGATAGGAAATCGTCTTCTGTAACGAAAGTAACAAAGGTTGTTTCGTCTTCATCAAGGAAGATAAATAAAAAGAACAAGAAACAAATGAAAAATTCTAAATATTCTAAGTCGACAAAAGTCCAACCTAGCTCCAGTGATGGTCAGAAAAAATGGACTACCTTAGTTCACAATGGTGTCATTTTCCCTCCTCCGTACAAGCCTCATGGGATTAAAATTCTTTATAAGGGGCACCCTGTTGATTTGACTCCTGAACAAGAAGAGGTGTCTCTTTTTTTTTTCTTCCTCAAATATTGCAGAATGCGTTATTCTTGTCATAATTATGTTGTTTACGGTCTAATTTTATCTCATATTTGATGGAAACTGCTAGATTGACTTATTATATGCTCAATCAACAGGTTGCAACCATGTTTGCTGTAATGAAAGATACCGACTATATGCAGAAACGGCAATTCCTAGATAATTTTTGGAATGACTGGCGTAAAATACTTGGAAGGAACCATGTAATCCAGAAATTACAGGACTGTGATTTCACACCAATATATGAATGGCATCAGAGAGAGAAGGAGAAGAAAAAACAAATGACTACCGAAGTAAGTTTGGTTGCATGAAGCACACTTCTAGCTAATCTGAAAAGCATGATATGTCATGCAGCATGGTCGCAGTTGCCACCGTGCATATGCCTGCCAACAGAACTTTGTAGTTGTCCCTTATAGGCAATAGTTGAAGCTTCCTTAGTGTAATTGTTTTTAATTGCTGTGCACTAGGGAGTATTCCAGCCATTATCTGCAACCAAACTTTAGCATTCTTGATTTTCAATTGCTTTACTGCAGATTCTTATCCCTGCAAATTTCATTATCCCTTCTTGATGCCATTGACTCTTTAATCAGGAGTCCCACATATAAATCCATTTGTTTAATCCTAGAGTGTGCCTCATATGATGTTTTATCTTTCATAATCACTAATATAGAGGTACCTTCTAATGTAGGAGAAGAAGGCTATCAAAGAAGAAAAACTGAAGCAAGAGGAGAAGTATATGTGGGCTGTTGTTGATGGTGTTAAGGAGAAGGTGCTTTTCTCTGATTTTAGGACATTTCATACTTCTATGATGAGGAAACTAACTGCTCGCAGAAACTATGTTCATTTGCATATGTTTAATATGTGTCTTTGCCACATATCCAGACAAGAAGATATTCTTAACGTCCATTTTATTTCTTGAAGTACCTGCATGATTATTGCTCCTGTTGCAGCATGCCAATTCTGATATTTTCATATCTCAGGTTGGTAATTTCAGAGTTGAACCACCTGGGCTATTTCGAGGCCGTGGAGAGCATCCAAAGGTTTGGTTGCTCTTTTCTAGTAAATTGTTGATATGTGCAATTGTTTTATCTTGATATTGATGGAAATAACTCGATCAAATACTGTTATAAATACTTCTTTGTCTTGTGAATTCCTAATTGAGCATTAGTTTACCACTTCCAGATGGGAAAGCTGAAAAGACGGATCCATCCTAGTGAAATTACAATAAATATCGGAAAGGATGCTCCAATTCCAGAATGTCCCATACCTGGAGAAAGGTATTTCTTTTTCTTATCTTTTTCCTATGTTGGGAACAGGGGTAGGGAGGGACGGAAGGGTGTTTTGATTTTTAGAAGGGTTTGAATTATTAGAGTTAACTTAGCCACTAAAATATGATCATGGCAGCTGGAAAGAAATCAAGCACGATAATACTGTTACATGGTTGGCCTTTTGGAATGATCCAATCAACCCAAAAGAATTCAAATATGTATTCTTGGCGCCCAGCAGTTCCTTGAAGGGGCAGAGTGACAAGGAGAAGTATGAGAAGGCAAGAAAGCTGAAGGTTGTTGTCTAAAATCATATGGTATCTAAACTTGAAAGTTTTAGTTGCCTGCTCTTCAATTGCTAAGTGTACTTGAGTGCAGGACTACATACACAACATCAGAGCAGCTTACACAAAGGATTTTACTAGTAAAGATGTTACAAAACGGCAAATTGCAGTTGCTACTTATCTTATTGATAAGCTAGCTCTTAGGGCAGGGAATGAAAAGGTATGCCCTATTTTTACCACCAATTCCTTCCCTCTTTCCTTCTTTTTCTTCGTCTTTCCTCCCTGTATACAGGCGTACACAGACAAAATGCTTCACACATTGACTCACGCTATTCAATCATTGCTTTCAATGCCTTTTTTCCTGAAAATTGTGTTTATCCCTTTGAAAATTGTGTTTATCCTGAAAATTCTTTTTTATCTAGTATTTTTGAATGAATGAAATCCATTGTCTTTTAGAAAGAAATTCAATCAATATGTTCCCACAAGTGGAGAGTGGTGAAAATGAAACTTGTTTTTTCTGGATAAGATTTCTTTGAGTGAACTAGAGTTTCTAATTACTTGTGCCAATTTTGCTATTCTGGATGCCTGATTCCTGCTCTTTTTAAATATTTGTGGCCTTCAGTATAATTGTGTCTACTTTTTGTGTTTGATTTTTCAGTATGATTCATCTCCTAGATGAAGTCATATATATGGTAATTTTTAGGTTTTCTATTGTCCTCGAATGGAGCTTGGTAATTTTGAATGACATAAATTGAAAATTCTGTTTAAACCCCTGGAGCTCTACCCATACCTTTTCTGAAAGTAGTTGAAAGCCATAATTTGTTTACATACTAGCATGTGACTTGTATTGATCATGCACCATTTTGGCACCAAGTAAATTCTAATGGAGCATCTGTTTCCTTGTAGTGTTATCAACCAGTAGTTGGATATGCACCCTTACATTTCTTTTCAGTATGGATCTTATAATGTTCAATGATTCTGTGGATGGCCTTCTACAGGATGATGATGAAGCTGATACTGTTGGTTGCTGCACATTAAAGGTAGCGAATGTAGAGTGTGTACCACCAAATAAGTTGAAGGTATTTTGCAATATAACATCCAGTTTATTTTGAGCATTGCATTGCTTTAAGTACTTCACTAGTGGAAACTTTTAACAGCAAAGAGCACATTTACCGTTTATTCCTTCAACTGCTTCATTGCAGATTTTAGAGTTGTTTAAAAGTGATGATATTAGTAAATATCACTCATTGGTGTAGCATAACACCTTGTTACAGCCTATAACCAGTTGCAATATGCTTTTGATCATGTTTTGCTATTCAGTTTGACTTCCTTGGTAAAGATTCAATTCGATATGAAAACACAGTTGAGGTTGAGGTTCCTGTGTATAAGGCCATTGGGCAGTTTCAGACTGGTAAGTAATGGTGGTTGATGTTGGTCTGAACATTGATTAAATTTGGAGCTAACGGGCATGTATTTGTTCTTTTTTCAGGAAAAAAGCAAGCTGATGATCTTTTTGACAAGCTGGATACAACTAAACTGAATGCTCACCTTAAGGAGCTCATGCCTGGCCTGACAGCAAAGGTTTTCCGCACATACAATGCATCAATCACCTTGGATGGACAGGTAATTTCCATTCTGGGACCTCTTGGCTGCTCATAAATCAATTGGTTATTTTTTAATTTGTAATTAAGTTATTTGTTCCTTTCAATGTTATGAGGCATTTGTTACTGCAGTACTGTATTTAAGATGGACTTATAGATATTGCCAACTTTTGATCAGGACGACCGGATTATGAAATCAAGTAGTGTTCTGAGTTGGCAATTATATCCTTTTCATATTGATTGTTTCAGTAGTATCACAAGTGTTTTCTGATTTGCTGGCTGATGCTATATGGTCAAACATTCTGAACTCTAAATTGCTTGGAATACCGACTTAAGTTCGAGGTTTTGAAAATGTTTAGTGTTTTATCCACATATTTGGTGCATTTTTGAGATTATATTGGTTTATAAACGTGTTTCCACTGTTTTCTGAAGATATGCTGTGGTTGCTTTTTCTCTCTCTTTTCTCTCTCTTTCTTCCCCCATATCTTGGTTTGGGGACTTGATTCTTTCTTTGGGTTGTGTGTGTTGTTTTGACAGTTATATGAGGAAACTGAGGAGGGTGATGTTGCAGAAAAAGTAGTTGTTTATCAGCAAGCAAACAAACAGGTGTGTGCAGCTCATCACCGAAAAAGTATTTCTATACTGCTGGTAATGGTTTCGGGATCTAAAAGTTTTGTTGACATGAAACAGGTTGCTATTATTTGTAATCATCAACGTACCATTTCAAAATCTCATAGTGCTCAAATGTCAAGGTTAACTGAGAAAATTGAGGAGCTCAAGGTAATAAACCATTACTGTACATTCCTCATTTTCAGTTTGTGTCCAAAGATTTAAACAGATTAGTGTTGCCGTAAACACTGTTTTCTCCTCCCTTTGCTTCTTTCACATGCATCTGGTCGCATAGTTCTCGATGTGCATGTTTTCTTACTGGTTTATTTATTTGTTTGTTCAGCATAAATTTAGCTGCTCTAAGCATCAACCTTTATGAACTGTCCGAGGCATGTGTGATTGGAGTCGTGTTTTGAGTTATCTCATCTCATTCAATTGCAGGGAACCCTGAAGGAGCTGAAAACTGATTTGGACAGGGCCAAGAAGGGGAAGCCCCCACTAAAGGATGCCCAAGGAAAGCAAAAGCGGAATCTAAATCCTGAAGCGTAATATAGTTTTACCCTTCTTCTAAGATTTGATATGTCTTGTATGCATTTGCTGTCTCATTGTGGTTGTTATCTGACCCAACAGCATAGAGAAGAAGATAGCATCTACTAATCAAAGGATTGAGAAGATGGAATTAGCGATGAAGACCAAGGAGGACCTGAAAACTGTGGCACTAGGAACATCCAAAATCAATTACCTTGATCCTAGGATCACGGTGGCATGGTGCAAAAGACATGAAGTTCCCATTGAGAAGGTAATCAGCTTCTGCTAGTTCTATCTGGCGTATCACCATATATGATTATGCTTATGCTTATGTTTTGGTGGTTGGAAGGAAAATTTGGAAGTTCATCCACTTCAAGAAAACCAACTATGTATTTTATTTTATTCTATGATGAAAAATCAATGTATCTATCTATCTTATGTGACTCGTGCAGATATTCAACAAGTCCCTTCTGGCCAAGTTTGCATGGGCAATGGATGTAGATCCCAATTTCAGATTCTGATCTCAATGGAAGTTTGGAATAACCCCCATATCCCTGTTCCGGTAAGCGAAACAGGAAAGAGAAAAACTTTAGAAAAGGACAAAGGCAAGAAGAGAGAGGAGAGAGACCCTTGTTTTAGTCCCTTGAATACAGTTTATTCATTTTTCCTAATGTTTTAGCAGAAAGTATTGTTGTATTTGTACTCTAATCTAATCATGGGGCAATTTGCCCGTTCTTCATGGAGTCCAATTTGTAACTGTTCATTTATGATAAGTTACTTGGAAATACATAGTGCTAAACAAACAAACCCTCAGTAGATGAAGATGGTATTGTTGCTCATCTCTTCAGACATGGTTTAAAATTCCTAAGCCCTATGTTGTGCCCTTCATTTTTAAATGAAATATTTCATATTTTCTCCAGACAATAATAGGGAATAAATTTGTATATTTCATTGTTTATAGCCATGTAAATGATGAAATTAAAGTCGACGCAGTCGAAAGCATGTAGATACTGTCAACCAATATCTAAAGGCCAAATAATTTATTTAGAACCATAACATTAGATGCTAGCTTTGTTTGGTAACAAGACCAATCAAGTTTAACTTGCTGAGTTGATGTTTTTAGAACAATTCATCAGCTTTTGTCTAAAGTGTAAACTTTCATAGTGTTGCGTTTGCCACCATGTCCGGGATGGCAATGACGTGGGTGGCCTTTGTGACTGGGTTTGCATCGGTGTCCTCGGCCTTTATGGTGCTTGTTTGCAGGAGGATGGTGTCCCTTGCTTGGAGGATGGTGTTCTTTTCCATGTTGATGGTGTACCTCTCTGTTATGCTTTGGCTTTGAATTTTTCGTGGCCTCTGCCAGGCTTAGGTCTATGCTCTCCTCTGAAACAAAACTCATCAGTAAGCCAATAGCTTCCGTTTAGAAAGTGTACACAGGAATAAACAAGTAGAACATGTATACGATGTGCGAAAGCGGGGTTATATGTAGAACGGAGATATGAACTTTGTGCACTATTTTAATATACATTTTGATGCCACGTTACGCTATTTAGGATACCCATCCATTATTACAAGGGAGACTATAAGAACTTTGTGTATATGCTTTTAGGCCGTGATAACTTGTAGGCGTTATGCGATTTAGGATAGATATTGATTGCTACTGTGCAACTAAGAACTTGCATATACTTGTAGGCTGCAATTTGGGATAAAGTATAAATCTCAATAGCGACAATTTGAAAAAGAGTCTGTAAACAACTGACACATTAATTAAATAAGAATATCATGTGAAAAAAGGGTAGCTCACGGGTTTGAGCTGCCCCAGCCGGTTCAATAGCTGAGACATGAGAGGAAATGTTGAGTAAAGCAGCAGCTAAGTAAAGGCCAATGAGAATGATAATCATCGAGTAGGCCATCGCTTCTTTGGCATACCCAAAGAGCAACAGGAGTCCTTAAATCCAATGCTGAGATGCTGCGTCAAGTTCTCAAAGCCGACATTGACATAAATAGTTTAAGATCTCACTCATATGAATTTATTAATGTGACGTCCTTTACTTACTCACCTAAACTGTGGAAATTGCAAGTTCATGAGTACAAGAATGAGTAATGCATGGCAGGTATATGACCAACTTCCCAAGTCCTAAAGTTTAGACATTAACGGTGAAGGTACAAGATGTGTGGTGCCGAGGGGTTGATTAAGGTTAATTTTGTGGTCTGGTATGAATAGTAAATTAAGATGATAACGTGACAGGAATGTGTCGTAACAAATTTGCAATTTCAAGTAGTTTGTGGATTAGCACCTAATGTACTCCTTACTTTCTTGCTTATACGTTTCTAAACGTTCATATCAAACACTTATATTTTCAAAAATTTTAGAATAGATATTTACTCTTAAGTTAAATGCTAGTAGTAAGGTCCATTCTCGTTAATTAACACAATAAAATATCTAATTATTGCATTCTATAATTAATAGACAGAGATTATAAATTAGGAATTAAGGATTCGGCTAAATCCTTAATTCAACTACTTGCCTGCTTCCTCTCCCTTTCCCTCACTATGCACCGGTACTTCTATGAAAATTTTTATTTTTGCATCTCTCTCTTGAAACTGGTCGCCTGCTCCCTCGTGATTTACTCCCACTCATTGCACTCCCATAAGCTGCTT
>JAOTJB010000005.1:22863192-22879930 GCA_027123815.1 Erythroxylum minutifolium
TGATTACCTTTCTCTCAGCTACATATGGTTTTCCCTACTGTGATTTTCTTGTGTCCAATTGAAACATAGTTGGCTTACCGTTTGCTAATTCACCTTTTAGGTTCTCAATCCAACGTTTGTCTGTCTAAGTGATGAATTTTGTATTCAGCCTCAGTTTGGCTGTATGCATGTTGTTACTAGTCTTGTAAAATAACTTAAAGCTATCTCTTTGATTGAGAACCGAAATCAAAGAAGCCTAAATTTTTGCTTGAATCAGATGCTTGTTTGTTTGTTTTTTTCAGTGGCTTGAGACCATGTGAGTGGTTGGAGAGAGAGATTTTGTTGTATTTACTTTTGTAAAAGAAAGAATTTGTCCTTGCTTCAAGTTATGTTTCCATGTTTAAGTGACTATTCCAATTTATGATCGTCCTATCTTTTTTGCTCTAATTTTTAAAATATGGCTCCTTTCTTCTTTATTGCAGGCTCCACTTAACATTGATTATAACAGCTACTGTCTGCTGTTGGATGATGTAAGTTTGTTTTCCATTTTCTTATGTAACTGTTTGGTTTTGTGTGTACTGAGATCTCATCAATTTGCAAGCTTCCGATTTGAGATATATTTGTGATGAAGCTCTATATTCGAGCTTCCATGGTTTAGAAGAGAGGGGCTGGGTAAAGAAAGTTGTGAATTGCCCAACATGAACTATTACTTATTCAATTGACGTTGCCTATCCAAAAGGAAAAAACTGGTTTATGTATACATATCGTCTGTAATCTTTCTTGTTTTTATTGTTTGCTTTAAAGGATGGCTATTTGCTGCAATTCAAATTACTTTTGTCAATGTTAGTCCCTACAACTACGAGGATCGGAGAGCAAAATACCACAAAACGTGATAATACGCAGTCTCCATATAAATATGTTCACATTATAGTGACTTATTTTTCTCTTGCTTGTTAGGTGGGCGATTGTGTATCTAGCACAGATGAAACCGCTGATAGTCCCGATTCTCAGTGAAGGGGAATGAAGTTACAAGATGGTCTACAGAAATATTCGAATTTTAGACTTATGAATTGCTCTGTATCTTGTACCGACGAGTCTTTGTATTCTCTTCAATATGAATGCTGCAATGGTGTTTCTTGGATGTTTCACTTCACTTGCTATTTATGAGTTCCTATTCCATTGAATTTGATGCTTATCAGCATCGTTTGAAGGATGGCATTTAGTTGTAGTCTTCTTTGTATACTTGAGCATGATCCAATTCAAACACAGAGGCGAAGTTTTGAATGCTTGTGAAAATCCTGGACTTGGCAAGTTTCAAAACAACTGATTTGTGATGAGGAAACCAAATCTCAATTCCCTGTATAATAATGATAGAATGATAATGGAATTATGGAAATAAGAAACTGAAACAGAAAGCTAGAGAAAGAAAAATTTGAAAATGGTAAAAAGCGAACGGTAGCGTAGTGTATGGTCACTTTTACTCTTCGGATGGGAAACAAAAATCTCATCTTTAAACCCCTTAGGCAACAACCACCACCAGATCTACCGCTACACAGTTCCGACTGCTCGAAAAAGGAAGGTCTAAAGCACTGCCTCTCGCCGTCCCCGTCTCCTCCATCAAACACCCCTTCACCATACCACCGTGCCATCTCTACACCTCCTAAGCCCTTTCCCAAAAGCCCCATTGCAACTTTGCTCTTACACCCTTGATTACCGATCTACAGCAACGCAACCCCACTTCATTGTTGCTTCACATGGCCAAGTTAAAGCTCATCTTTTTCTTGTTCACCACCGCAAAGACCTCAGCTTTCAGTTGCCTTCTCGTGAAAACCAGTTAACTACGCTTTCACCAACATAAAGTCGCTTCAAACATTTGTACGATCTGTCATAAGGTATGGGAAAAACTCAAAGCGTTATCCTTTCAGCCCTCAATGTTGTTACCTACGGTTGTCGCCTTTTCATTTAAGATATCGAGTTCTTTTCAAACTTGAGTTTCGCATCTTCTGTTTTATCTGCAAATTTGTTTTCTTTCGCTAAGAGCATTCAGCTTTCAGTTGGTGTAATTGCTGACATCTTCCAATTTTTACTGTTTATTTGAGAATTTCTTTTTTAAGGGTATTGGGTGGACTTGTTTGAAATGAATTAGCTGTCAAATTGATAATGGCTTCCTTGGGGAAGATATTGACTAAGATGCTCAATGGTGTGGATTGCGGACTTGCATGATCATATGGGTTGTGATTGTGTCTTAATCTTCTGTTTCATTTATCTCAGAGACTACCTTGCTGCTGATCATTTTCTATAACTAGACGCCAAACTTGTTTTCTTGTAATTCATTTTTTATGGACCGGATAAGTAGGTATTGATATCTTATTGATAAATATTTATAAATCTATGTTCATTCATTGTATTATCAAGTCTAACTATCTATCTGTGTATTGACATTGTTTATTATACGATAAGCAATATATGAATCTTAATTATAAAGTACATTTCCTCTATATAAAATATTTAAATGTGAATCAAAGAGTATTTCATAAAGATAAGTGATTGACCTTCTTCCATAGGCAAACACTGTAGGATGAGGCAAGTTTAAATCTTATTATCCTTAATAATAAAAATAAAATGAAATTGATTTAGATTGATTAAATGGTCATCATATATGTCTTAAGTTTCCATACGCAATTCTAAAAATATGAATTTTAAGATAGACTAGTGAACTTAGTTTAGACATTAAGTTTGTATGAATAAACATGTGTAAGGTATTTCATGAATAGAAGACACTCTAAATGAAAATGGGTTATTAATGTAACACATGACTCTTACTATTAGTGTAAAATTGATTATGAAAATGGTTTAATGTAAGTAAAAAGATCTCAACTTACATTGCGTGAGACCTTAAAGATTATATGAGCCTTATAATATGACCCTCATAAGACTCATCTAATTATTAGGAATTAGATTTACCATTTCTTAATTTAGGGTATTATAAAAGATTATATGTGATGCGAATAATTCTAATGAAGTAAATTAAATTAAATTTAAGAGAATTCAGAATGGATGAAGGTCATTTTGATTAATAAATCACATCAAAATATATTTAAAAATAACTATTGAAATAATTGAATGCAATACAACATCATAAAATAAATGAGATTAAAAGAATAAGGATGAGAGATATGACCTAAGGTATAATATATAAAATCCTTTTAACAATCAATTTATTGGTTTAGATGTCATATATTTTATAGTAAATACAACTATTCTTCAACAAAAATCTCTTTCTCATATACAGTAAAGGTATATATCATAGAAACAAAGAAGTGAAACGGACCTCATTAACATTTCAAGGCCCAACTCAAGTTGTTATTTTGTACTGTACAATTCAATTGTCGTCATCTAGATTCGACTGTTAAAGTTTGGATCTCTTTAAAGCAAGAACGTGAAGAAAATAGGAGATCTTTATCAACTTTCTGGTACGATTATGAGTTTCTTGCATTTTCTCGGAAGCCAAACAGACCCTTTCGATCTTTCTGATTTTATTTTAAAGTATTTTATTTCCAATTTCCCTTTGTTGGAGTCGATATTTATAGCTGATCACATCCCCTGATTTTGAAGACTAAATCCACAACTTCGTTTGTTTGTTTTCTTTTTTTCTTTGCATTGCAGAAATTGGGATCTTATCGGAAAAGTGAAATGGGGTTTCTAGTAACGACTCTGATTTTTGTGGTAACTGGGATTATCGCGTCGCTCTGTGCCAGAATCTGCTGCAATATGGGGCCTTCTACTAACTTGTACATCTGTTTGCTTGCCAAGTCTTTTCCACTTTGATGCTTGAAACTTTGTGGGAATTTTAGTGTTTTGGTTGCTTCCTATGTTGATTTTAGGGAACCATGTCTGTCTGTTTCAGTTGTTAAGATTAAATTGCAAAAACCATCTGTTTGAGGGTTTCAGCATGATAATGTATTGCATGATGGTGTGTGGATGCCGGTGAAACCGACTGGTTTGAATTGTATGATTTGAGTATCTTTGAATGGACGATGATAGGAAATGTGATTTTTTCAACCATGTATCTTGTGTTAAGCCAATCAGGGTACTGTAGTCTCCAAGGATGGATTGATTTAATTTTTTGAAAGACATGTCCATTGGCAATTCAGAAGTTTATCCTGTCTGAGAATGAATTGATTGCTTGATTACCTTTCTCTCAGCTACATATGGTTTTCCCTACTGTGATTTTCTTGTGTCCAATTGAAACATAGTTGGCTTATTGTTTGCTAATTCACCTTTTAGGTTCTCAATCCAACGTTTGTCTGTCTAAGTGATTTTTCAGCCTCAGTTTGGCTGTATGCATGTTGTTACTAGTCTTGTAAAATAACTTGAAGCTATCTCTTTGATTGAGAACCGAAACCAAAGAAGCCTAAATTTTTGCTTGAGACCATGTGAGTGGTTGGAGAGAGAGAGAGATTTTGTTATATTTACTTTTGTAGAAGAAAGAATTTGTCCTTGCTTCAAGTTATGTTTCAATATTTAAGTGATTATTCCAATTTATGATCATCCTATCTTTTATGCTCTAAGTTCTAAAATATGGCTCCTTTCTTCTTTGTTGCAGGCTCCACCTAACATTGATTATAACAGCTACTGTCTGCTGTTGGATGATGTAAGTTTGCTTTCCAATTCCTTATGTAACTGTTTGGTTTTGTGTGTACTGAGATCTCATCAATTTGCAAGCTTCCGACTTGAGATATATTTGTGATGAAGCTATATTTGAGCTTCCATAGTCTAGAAGAGAGGGGCTGAGTAAACAAAGTTGTGAATTGCCCAACATGAACTATTACTTATTCAATTAACGTTGCCTTTCCAAAAGGAAAAAACTGGTTTATGTATATATATCGTCTGTAATCTTTCTTGTTTTTGTTTGCTTTAAAAGATGGCTATTTGCTGCAATTCAAAATACTTTTGTCAATGGTAGTCCCTACAACTACGAGGATCTGAGAGCAAAATACCAGAAAACGTGATAATATGCAGTCTCCATATAAATATGTTCACATTATAGTAACTTATTTTTCTCTTGCTTGTTAGGTGGGCGATTGTGTATCTAACACAGATGAAACCGCTGATAGTCCCGATTCTCAGTGAAGGAGAATGAAGTTACAAGATGTTCTACAGAAATATTCGAATTTTAGACTTATGAATTGTTCTGTATCTTCTACCGACGAGTCTTTGTATTCTCTTCAATATGAATGCTGCAAATGGTGTTTCTTGGATGTTTCACTTCACTTGCTATTTATGACTTCCTATTCCATTGAATTTGATACTTATCAGCATCGTTTGAAAGATGGCATTTAATTGTTGTCTTTTTTGTATACTTGAGCATGATCCAATTCAAACACAGGCTAAGCTTTGTATGCTTGTGAAAGCCCTGGACTTGGCAAGTTTCAAAACGACTGATTTGTGACGAGGAAACCAAATCTCAACTCCCTGTATAATAATAATAGAATGATAATGGAATTATGGAAATAAGAAACTGAAACAGAAAGCTAGAGAAAGAAAAATTTGAAAATTAAATTTAAAAATGGTAAAAAGCGAACGGTAGCGTAGTGTATGGTCACTTTCACTCTTCGGATGGGAAACAAAAATCTCATCTTTAAACCCCTTAGGCAACAACCACCACCAGGTTTACCGCTACACGGTTCCGACTGCTCGAAAAAGTAAGGTCTAAAGCACTGCCTCTCGCCGTCCCCGTCTCCTCCATCAAACACACCTTCACCATACCACCGTGCCATCTCTACACCTCCTAAGCCCTTTCCCAAAAGCCCCATTGCAACTTTGCTCTTACACCCTTGATTACCGATCTACAGCAACGCAACCCCACTTCATTGTTTCTCCATAAGGCCAAGTTAAAGCTCATCTTTTTCTTGTTCACCACCGCAAAGGCCTCAGCTTTCAGTTGCCCACTCTTGAAGACCAGTTAACTACGCTTTCATCAACATAAAGTCGCTTCAAACATTTGTACGATCTGTCATAAGGTATGGGAAAAACTCAAAGCGTTATCCTTTCGGCCCTCAATGGTGTGGATTGCGGACTTGCATGATCATATGGGTTGTGATTGTGTCTTAATCTTCTGTTTCACTTTTCTTAGCGACAACCTTGCTGCTGATCATTTTCTATAACCAGACGCTAAACTTGTTTTCTTGTAATTCATTTTTTATGGACCGGATAAGTAGTCTATAGTGATACCCTGACAGGTTAGGACTTAGGAGAATGGCGACACTTCAACTTCAGCTGGTGGCATACACCCCACTTTGCCAAAAGCTAAGTTGCTCTAAAAGAAGTCGGCAAAGGAGTGTTTTGAAACAGAACCATTTGAATGCTGGAAGGGTAAGCTGCTCCTTTGTGCCCATGGAGTCTGCCAAGATAAAGGTAGTGGGCGTTGGTGGTGGTGGCAACAATGCCGTTAATCGCATGATTGGAAGTGGTTTACAGGTAAATGAATTGTTATCTTTCGTTAATGTTTTTTGGGGCTTTGATTAAAATAATATAATATTGAGCACTCTAATTTAAGAGATGACTACTTATCGTATTTGGTCTTCTTTTTCTTTTTCTGGCCTATTGGCTTGGCATTTTCTTATGTTTAATCTGTTGAGGTGATGTGCACGGAAAATAACCTCATTTTCATCTTTTATCTTTTCTTTTTCCCATACATGAAATTTGCTCTTTCTTAGTGAGGAATCTGGTAAAATTCACTTGTTTTATTGCTTATTGTCACTTTCTCATCTTTGTGGTGTGCTCCAATGTTGCTAATAAAATTAGTATATCGGTTTTCTCTTTAATTTTCCATCAATGCTTGGCTTGTGCCATATTAAAGTAGGTGTCTATGTAGTTGGCATGTTGTTGTTCCTTCTCTGTTTTCTTGAACTTGTCTGGTGGAATTGGATTCGCTTAATTGACGTTAATGGTAAGATTTTTTTGAACTTAGGAGTACACAAAAATGAACAGAAATGGGTTTATGGAACTAACGTTTTAGACTTTTAGTTTCATACATAACTTGGATAATTAAAATCTTGCTTTTGTAAGTGTTATGGAAACTTTAATATTGATAGCATGGTTTAATGTGTCCCTAATAAAGTATTACAAGTCATAACAAAGCATGATTAGGAATATTAGCCCCAATGGCAGAATGGTTTAAATCCTTTTTGGAGTTTTCTGTATATATATGTGTTTATGTTTATGTTTATGTTCCTGTTTTTTGGAAAATAACTGACTGTAATGTCTGCTTGATGGAAACTAGGGTGTTGATTTCTATGCCATAAATACAGATTCTCAAGCACTGTTGCAGTCCGCTGCAGAAAATCCGATTCAGATTGGAGAGCTTTTAACTCGTGGATTAGGTCCGGCAATTGAAAATTTGTTTTCAGTAGCATCCCAGTTCCATTTATCTGCTTTTTCCTTTTAACTGAAGACACTTTGGTGGGAAGCATGCTGTGTTTATTTGATTTGGTCACTTGTAAGAGTGTTAAAAAGTGTGCAGGTACTGGGGGAAACCCACTTCTAGGAGAGCAGGCTGCTGAGGAATCAAAAGAAGCAATTGGAAATGCTCTCAAGGGCTCAGATCTTGTGTTCATCACAGCTGGCATGGGTGGAGGCACTGGATCAGGTGCTGCCCCAGTCGTTGCACAAATATCAAAGGAGGCAGGATATTTGACAGTTGGTGTTGTTACCTATCCTTTTAGCTTTGAAGGGCGTAAAAGGTCGACGCAGGCAGGTGTCATTTTTTCATTTCATCTGTTCAAATGATTTACATTTCTGAATTCCATCGATGAAAATGGTTGGCTGCTTCCAATTCCAAAGATGAAAATTTGCATGCTTTACTGGTTATTTTTATCGTCTATATTAACAAATTCTTTGCTTTGTAATATGTTTCCTCAAGCATAGAGGTCTCTCTAACTAATTATATCTTGATTGATTTTCATTTTTTATATTTTGCAGGCATTAGAGGCTATTGAAAAACTACAGAAAAATGTGGATACACTAATTGTGATACCCAATGACCGATTGCTTGATATTGCTGATGAACAGACACCACTTCAAGATGCTTTTGTTCTTGCAGATGATGTTCTCCGCCAAGGGGTGCAAGGAATATCAGATATCATCACGGTGTGTGGTTTTGTGAATGATTAATATGCATCTCCATATTTTGCGTGCAACCATCTGCCTTTTGAACTTAAGACTAATGAGTTGGCATTTTTGGGCCTCTTCACAGGATTGACCATATTGTAATAAACATTAATTTTATTTTTTTTTCCTTAAAAACATAAAATCATATTCAGGACATTCAATTGATGGAATTTAGCAATTGCCATATTTAAATATATTCTCCTGCTTATCATGCATTGAATCTCATTCCAATAATCCATTTGTAAGTTGTTCCTTAATTGGTTTTGGTTGAAACAAAGCCATTGCTGATGTACACTGGATTATGTAATTTCTAACTTTTACTTTTTATTATCTAGCCATAATCTACATTACATCTTTATCTGCAGATAATTTATGACAGTTTTCATGTTTTGCAGATACCTGGTCTAGTTAATGTGGATTTTGCAGATGTAAAGGCAGTTATGAAAGATTCCGGCACCGCAATGCTTGGAGTGGGGGTTTCATCTGGAAAAAATCGGGCTGAAGAAGCAGCTGAAGAAGCAACATTGGCACCCTTGATTGGATCATCTATCCAGTCAGCAACTGGAGTGGTTTATAATATTACTGGAGGAAAAGACATCACATTGCAAGAAGTGAATAGAGTATCCCAGGTACTTAAATAGCCTATTGTCCATAAAACTTGTGAGAGTGTCAAAAGCATTTAGAATGGAGTTCAAACTAGGTAAGAGATAGTAGACAATTGCAATGGCTTAATTAATACCCTATAAGATTGGAGTTTCCCAAGTTCTCCTTAACCTGGTTCATGTTTCTAGACTTTGAGTTTGCAACATGCAGATAATGATGCCTTTTTTGGCAGTAAGATTGAAAACTCGTGATGTCAGGACTTAAAAAATCCGTTAATGATTAGTTAAAGACAAATTGCAAAGGATCTATATGTGGGGCTCCAGTAGACCCTTTAGCTATCCCCCGTCTTTAATGAAATTGAAAGTTTGTTCAGAGTTGAGCATAGCCAGTAGATTATAAAGAGGGATTGACAATTTGGGTTGTTTGGACTCTCAGCTTACATCAAGTAGACATGTTATGCTTGTGATGTGTTAATGGTCTATGATATTGCATCAGGTGGTTACAAGTTTGGCCGATCCATCTGCAAACATAATATTTGGGGCTGTTGTGGACGATCGTTACAATGGAGAGATTCATGTGACTATTATTGCAACTGGCTTCTCACAGTCATTTCAGAAGACTCTTCTCACAGACCCCAAGGCTGCAAAACTGTTAGATACGATGGCTCTGGCTCAGGAGGGTAAAGCAATTCCGAACCCCATCAGGACTGCAACCCCACCTTCAACTGTTCCTTCAAGACCGTCTCCACGAAAACTTTTCTTTTAGTTATTTCGCCTTCTTTTTTCCCTTAGGATTTCGACAAGATAGGCTGCCATGTTTATTGACATTTTTGATGGCTCAACTTGGAAATCATCGTTTGAAGGATAATGAATTTGTTATTTCTGGCTGGCCGGTTGGCCATCTCATTTGTTAATATTCGCAACTTATTGTAACACAGCACCATTTCAGCTAATAGAACACCTTTGCTTATCTCACAATTTGCAATTGAATGACTTCGATGTTCATAACATTTGTGTTGCACACTTCCTAATGACTTAAATGTGCAGTGAGAACTATAGTCAGACAAACGTGCACTGTTTGAAGGATGGCACGTTACCAGTAGTGACAGTTACACTTCAATTATCATAATTTAACAGCAAATATTACACCTCGGCTCACTCAGCAAAGCACCACAAGAAAATTGGAAAAACCAGACGCATCGTTTCGAACATCAACCCATCAAAGGGAAAATTGCACAAGCACATGTCCGAGCGAGGAATAAATAAAAACAATGCGTTGTCGAGTATCGGCATTACAAATACTTGACCAGTACGTAAATGACTACAGCCAGAATGACAATCCCAATGACGGCTATGAGCATGCACATGCAGGAGCAGCCACCCTTGGTGCGCTTGTTCAGAATCGCCAAATTCTTCTGCACCCGCTGTTCACAAATCATCAAATTATGAAATTCCGGTACACAAAATCAAAAAGATCGCAAATCCAATCTTATAAACTATGCAAGGACGAGATTGTATCACCACCCCAATGTGCCTATATACTCGTGTGAAGGACAACTAGGCAATTAAACTTTTTTCTCCATCACGGACATGAGGTGACTTCATTCTTCTATAGAGGTATGAGGTCACAAGGTAAAACATACTGCAGCATGCAAAAAATGTTTACCAGCAGAGATCGTCTGAGAGTCCCACAATTTATGATTCAATTTCACATGCTAATTATCTCTCAAAACTACGTTTAACTGTAATATTTTGTTATTCATTCAGACAGTTAAGAGGAGCTTATAATCAAAAGAGAAGAACTAAGGTCATAGTTATGTCTGAAGTATATCTGTTATCTAGTATGTTATTCACTGAAAGTAAACATGTAGGTATGATTATAACTTCGAATGAATAGCATTTAGTGGACCAGAGGCTTTGGATTAAGCAAGATTACTCGTAAACGGGAGTCTGTAACATCCACGTGCTGATCCAAGTCATCCTGCAAAGTGCATAAGCAAAAGTTGCATAATGATGGCAATGGCTGGCTACTTCATAAAGTGGCCAAAAAAAAAGGGGGCATGAAAGGTAGAAAAGAAAAGGAGATGAAGCATACAATTAATCTGGTATGAAGATCAAGCTCCTCATTGACTGCCAATGCAATATGCTTTGTACTTACAACCGTCTCCTCCAATTTCTCAAGTCCTTCATCTTGTTCTGCTTCAATCATGTTAGATAATGTTAGGTTACTAGAAAAACAGAAGATAAATGGTTAATAGTGCAGATCCTTTATTTAGGTGGAAATCAATGCGGAGGAAATTACAGGCAACTTTCAAGAGGTGTCATTCTCTCCATAGACATTCCCATTCTTGGTACATTTTTCTTGCCTCTTTCTACTCCTCTCTGTCAGCTAAACATTCCCTGACCTGACACCTTTCCCTAACAACCATTCCACCTCAGCCTTCTAGAATCTTTGCCAAAAACAAACAAGTAATAAAGCAGAAATAACAAATAACAAATAATGGCCCTCCAATATCATTCTTAGGACTTGTTGGGCTTTTCCTCTCATTGCTTTAGCTCATTTTCTTTCTTCTCGAGTAGAAAAGCTTAAATGGATGCTTATCAATACTCTCCGCTATGAGTGTCACCTTGTCCTCAAGGTGAAAAGCTGGAAATTATTGCTGGATGGTGTCATTGAATTCCCATGATGCCTCAAAATCTGGCAAATGTTTCCATATGACCAATACTTCAGTAGCACTAATAGAGTCCTACCCAGGATGAAACCCCAAGATCTCCTCAGGTTCGAATTTCCATTCCAAATCAGTTTAGAGTATAGGGGGAATCTCTAAGCTGGGGGTGTCAGCTTTAAGCTGTGATACACAAAAAATTGGATGGATAGTGGCCGAGTCCAACAGTCCAAATTTGTATTCAACTGGACCAAATTTCTAAATAACTGCGTAGAGGCCGAAATAGCGAGGTGATAACTTCTCATTTGCTCTCTTGGCTACAGCCTGCTACAGTAAGGGTGAAGTTTTAAGTAAACCAAATCACCAATTTGAAAGCGAACATCCCTTAAGCTGGTTTGGTTGTTTTTTATTTGATTTGTTCCAGTGGTACACTCAATTGCTCGTTCATTTCCTTAAGCATCAAGTCCCGCTCTTTTGACTGTTCCTCTATATTGGCGTGCATATGCACGCTCATCTATGTACTGCAGTAAGGGCAGTGGTTCCCTTCCATATACAATTTTAAAAGGGGTGAGCTTGGTTAATGTGTGAAAAGCAGTGTTATACCAATATTCGCACCACGGTAACCACTTACTCCAGGTATGGGGTGCTGTGTCTGTACAAAACAATGCAGATATGTTTCAAGACAACGATTAGCCATTAAGATTTGGCTGTCAGTTTCGGGTGGTAGGCAGTGCTACGTTGTAGTTGAGTTTGTTGTAGGCAAAATATTTCCCTCCAAAAATGACTAATAAAAACCTTATCGCTATGGGACACAATAGATCTTGGAAATCCATGAAGTTTGACAATGTGCTAGACAAATAATTTAGCCACAATGGAGACGGTGTAGGGATGTTTGACAGCGACAAAATGAGCATATTTACAGACTTTGTCTACTATCACCATAATTACACTAACCCTCCTGATTTAGGTAGTCCTTCCATAAAATTCATGGAGATATCATCCCACACTTGTTCTAGAATAGGGAAAGGCTGCAATAATCCGGCTAGAGAGTGAAAATGTTTTGTTTTGTTGACAAATTGCACAGCTGTCCATATGTTTCTTTATATTAGCCTTCATCCCTTCCCAATAGAGCTCTGCAATCATTCGCTTGTAGGTCTTAAAATAGCCCGAATGCCCTCCCACCAAGCTGTCGCAAAATTCAGCCAAAATTTTGAGAATTAATTTTGAGGATTTAGAGAGCAACAATTTGTTATTGTAGCAAAGCTGGCCCCCAACCAAACTCCGTTTAGGTTTGCAATTTGGATCTGTTTGCAAGGCTTGTTTTATTCTGACGAAGTCAAGGTCACAATTGACCTTTTCTTCAAGAACTGCTACATTGGCACACTGTGCCACTATAATATGCAAGAGTTCGGGCATACGAGAGAGAACATCTGTGATAAGTGAAGTGGAAATGAATAAAAAGAGGTAAGATGTGTGAATAGTAAAAGAGTTGTTTTATTGACGGAACTAAGTGAGAGGATCTCAACACAATAACTCCCCAATAAGTGTGCCCGTATAGAATAGACAAGACTCCCAATACAGAGAAATACAATAATCCCCCTTTCAATTAATCCTAATGAATATTTATACTAAACCTCCCAGGAGTTGTTATTTGCAAATACAAGAAAATAGAAATAATTGAACACAGTAATGGAATTAAGTGGGACACGTGCAGCAACTTTTAAGGAGGTAGTTGGTCCACTTCCTCATTGACTTCTTCAAACTCTAATTGAGATTTGCCAATTAGTTGTAAAAGGTAGACTTGGTCAAGGCTTGCTAGAAAATCAACATTCCCACATGTCTTCCTTCTAAAAGAGGAACGTAAGGGTGGTTTTTGTTTTCCCCTCCTGATTTATATTCAATCTCAAAATCATATCCCAATAACTTGGTTAACCATCGTTGATACTCCTCAGCGACGAGTCTTTGCTCAAGTAGGTGTTTCAAGCTGGCATTGGTCAATTCTGACCAAAATTTCCTACCTAAGAGATAATGCCGCCACTTTTGGATTGCAAATACAATAGCCATGAGTTCCCTCTTGTAAATGGACTTCAAGCAGGCACACCCTTTCAAAGCTTGGCTGAAGAAAGCTAAGGGCCAGTTCAACTGCATCAATATTGCCCCTAGCCCCGAGCCTGATGCGCTTGTTACGATAACAACCTGTTCATCAAAATTAGGAAGGGTCAGTATAGGTAGCTGCACCATTGCCTTCTTACGATGTTGTATTGCTGCAGTTGCTTCTTCGCTCCACTTGAATGCATCATTTTTAACAAGTTTGTTAATGATGCGACTATTTTACCATAGTCTTTGACAAACCGTCGATAGTAGCCTGTTAATCCAAGGAAGCATCGTAATACTTTCAAATTTTTGGGCATCGGCCATCGCTCCATTACCTTCACTTTTTCAAGATCAGCAGTCACTCCCTCTTCAACAATGACATTTAGCATGGTTAGTACTTTTCTCAATTGTTGAAAATGGGCTTCCGTGGAGTAGTTGTAAATTAATATTTCATTGAAAAAATCTAAGACCCCCTTCCACAACATTGGTTTGAAAAGAGTGTTCATGATAGGCTACAATGTTGCTAGTGCGTTGGTTAAGTCGAAGGGCATGACCAAAAAATCATATTGGCTCTCATGAGTGCAAAATGCCATTTTTGGGACAACCTCAGTTTTTACCCAAATCTGATGGGAAACAACTGAGCCCCTTGCAACTCATCAAATAACTCGTCTATTGTGGTAATGGGAAATCGGTCAAGGATTGTAGCCTTATTCAAGGCTCAATAGTCTATACAAAATCTCCAGCTGCCATCCTTCTTCTTAATTAGGAGTATCAAGCTCGAAAAAGGTCTTACGCTAGGCTTGATAATCCCTGCAGTTAACATCTCCTTTATCGACCATTCTATCCCATCCTTCTGATTATGAGGGTATCGATAAGCTCACACATTGATGGGAGTAGTTCCAGGTTTTAAATTGATTTCTTGGCATTTTTCTCGCCATGGAGGTAGCTCCCCCGACCAACGAAAAACTTCTTGGAATTCGTCTATCAACACTTGCACCTCCTCCAAAAGTTGGTCTCTTTGATCCTCCTCCAAAATAATTAGCCTACACATCTCAATCTCATTCCTTGGCCTTCTTGGATAAAAGTCTTGACCATAGATTTTAGGGATACGACTGATTTGCTTAGGCTAGGGTCCCCACGCAGCACTACCGTCTTTCCCTCAATGGGTAACATCATTGTTATAGAGTGCCAATCCAAGTCATCGTGTCACATTACAAAAAACCACTTGAGCCTGAAGATCACATCAGACCTACCAATATTGAAAGGAAGGAAATCTTCTACCACCATGACTTCTTGTAACTGAAGTACAACCCTTTGCAAATTCCTGTGCCTAGTACAGGTGCATCAGTTCCCATTGTCACCCCATAGCTTGCCATCTCTGCGATTGGGTTGCCCAAGTTTGCCATCAGCTTGTCACTGATGAAGTTTTACGTAGCCCCACAATTAACGAGGACCGCTCCCTCCTAGCGATCTATCATTCCTCGCAGTTTCATCAAGTGTGGAGAGCTTAATTGAATGATTGAATTTAGTGTCAACTAGATTTCTCTCACCTGCAGCAATGCTTTAGCGTTTGACTGCACTTCGGCTAACTCCAGCTCGCTTTCTACTTCGTCATCAATCACAGCTAAAATTTTCAATTCCCAATTTTTACACCTATGCCCCACATGATATTTTTTATCACACTTGAAGCATAACCCCTTCACCTCTTAGGTTGAATTTAAGCTGCAAACATTTGTTTGAAGGGTGAATCAAGGTTGCTATGAATTTTTGGGGTGGGTTGACAATGTTGGTAGTAAGGTGGGTGGCTGGATTAGAATTAGGTTGGGTCCATGTAGGTTAGGTCCAAGTGTGTCGGTTTGGGTTATAGACAGCAATAGAGCTCCAATTAGCTGGGGTTTTTTTAACTTCTGGGCCGCATGATTGTCCTAGATTGGGTTCAGAACTATGTTGCCCTATTCTATCCTCTTAATTGACTCCATTAACTCTAATAACTCAGAGCCATTCATCTTCATTAATTTCCCTTTGACACCTTCATCAAGCACATTAAGAAATACTACCACTAATGAGTCATCATCTAGGTGTTTTAGTGGAATAGTTAACGCTGCAAACTCCTTCCAATACTACACTACAGAAGATGTTTGTCGTAGTGATAGGAGACGATGTTGATGAGTCCCTTTGCGTTTTGGCAAGTACCTTCTCCGAAGTTGGGTCTTTAGCACATCCCATGTTAGTATAGGTTGTTGATTCTCCTCCCATTATAACCACGCCAAGGCAATGCCCCAAATGCACACCCCTGCTGCTTCTAACTTTTCTGTTTCACCCAGTACGTTCAAAATGAAGTATCTTTCTACTTGAAAAACCCATGAGGTTGGGTCATCCTCACCATCATAAGTTGGAATGTCCAGTTTGTGATCATATCTGTTGTGGCAGACTGGAACAAGAATGCTAGACCCTTCTATTCCACAAGTTGCCTCTCTCACAACTAGGTTGGGGGACCTATTTCCACTTGATTTTGCTATACTTTTTTTCGAAAGAAGTAGTGCTCTTGTGAAGGGCATTTAGGAACTCATCCAACTTTTGGTTTAAAGAAGAAATTGAGGAGTCGAGATGAGAAAGATGACTCTCGATTACCGATAGCTTCTCTTCCATATTTTCTACTCTGGGTTCCCTCATTGTCGCCGGCATTCCCTAGGTGTTGGAACCGGCTTCGATACTAGATTTGTTAGGTTACTAGAAAAATAGAAGATAAATGGTTAATAGTGCAGATCCTTTATTTAGGTGGAAATCAGTGGGGAGAAAATTACAAGCAACATTCAAGAGGTGTCATTCTCTCCATAGACATTCCCATTCCTAGTACATTTTTCTTGCCTCCTTCTACTCCCCTCTCCCAGCTAAATATTTGCTGACCTAAAAACCATGCCACTTCAGCCTTCTAGAATCTTGCTAAAAAAAGACTAAGTAATAAAGTAGAAAAAACAAATAACAAATAACAACCCTCCAATATTGTTCTTAGGAATTGTTGGGCTTTTCTTCTCATTGTTTTAGCTCCTTTGCTTTCTTCTTGAGTAGAAAAGCTAATTGGAGGCTTGTCAAATAAGAATTCAATATTTGCAGAAGAAAGAAAAGCAATTGAACAATAAGCAGAACCACCAAAGTTCAAAAGAAGATTGCAAGCTTGCCTTTCATGATTTGTCTCTGAAGTCCAACAAGGCCTTGGTTGTCCAA
>JAOTJB010000005.1:22893811-22906125 GCA_027123815.1 Erythroxylum minutifolium
TGAGCAAGAAAAATGCATTTCCTTAATCTCTCTTTAAGCTTACATGCATTGAAATTTTAGGTCCTAACCCTTAATATAGAGACGGGATGTTACAGACCTCCTTTGGTCAGATCTTGAAGATATTGTGGATGGGTGGGGTTTGAGTCCACGTGGTGCTAGTTTTCTATTTGTTGGTACTTCTTTTAATCATTCAAACAACACTGACTACATATGTCGTCCTTATCAGTTGGTTATAGAAGGATACAAATGGATGTTCAACAATCAGATAGGTACTATTTGGTTGGCTCCAAACTATTGTAACAGTTACTTTGCCATCTTAAGTTTCTAGGCTCTATTGGAGATCTGTGATCCTTAACTATGGGTTGGATGTAGATGTGGTAATGTGGTTGCAATCTTTGAGCTGGATGAAAATCAATTTTGTGCCTTTGATGCAACTCCATAGGTTTGTATGAAATATTCTGTGTCAATTGGCTTACAAAATTTAATATATTATAAGATTCTTTTGGAAGAGGGGATTGGGGATTTTGGATTGTACTTTAAATATGAAGCTGATAATGCAGTCTGTAAATGTAGAAAACTTTCTTACTGACACCTCAAAATTTAAATGTGTTTTATTTCCTTGGGAAGTGTAGTAGGCTCAAACTTGATGGTGAACTCCCATCTGTGTTGTCTATATGAATTAGGAACAACTTGAGCAAAAAAAATAGACCGTAGTCTTTTATTCTTTAAAGTGGGGTATTTAGTAGTTAAAATGTGATGCAGGAATCAAGAGGCACACCTGCTAAAAATGTTGGGCTTGGTTTCCCTTCTTATGTAGAGGAGGCTCATTTATGTTAAGCCCAAGCCTTTAAACCTTTTAAGATTGTGGTATAAAAGAAACATGTTTTTTCGTTTGAAGAATATGAGAGAAGTGTGTGATGCCATAAATAGCAAGAAGAAAATTTGAATCCTTTGTTTTTAACTTAAATGTATCATCTTCCATGATCTTTCACTCATTTAGAGTTCGATCTTGCTAATTTTTGGAGAGGATATTGTGATTTTTTTATTCTTCATTTTGAATGGTCGAGATTTGATTTGGAGGCTTGTAAGTTGGGGTTTTCTTGTTTGTAAACAATTGCTGTCTCTAGGTTTTTTCTTGCGACCAATTTTCTTACATCTCTTGCAGATTGTTTTTTAGCCGTTAGACGTGGTTGAAATTTTGATTGTATTGAGTAGACATCTATTTGTGTATTTTGAATTATGGAGATCAATTTTGAAGGTTTGAAAATGATTCATTTGCTGTTTCTATTGAAGCTGTCTGCTAGTACTCTGCATTTGATTTTCTACATAAAGATATTTCATCTCTTTTGGTGTTTGAATGGTTTGTTTTTTTTTTCAGATTTAGCTAAAATTTGGTAAGCTTGTTCTAGACTCTTTACCTTTTACTATGTATGGTGGAGATTGAGTTTGGGAGTCCACAATTTTTGCTATTGCTTTGTCAGTTGTTGTACTTAAATTGTAACTCATCTCTGTTATAGTTTAGGTTGTGAAGTTGTTGTTCACTTGTGCTGGATTGTAGCTACTGTAAAAATATTTATTTTATAGTGGAGATTTCTTTTAGGTCAGGAGAGATCTCGTGGTTTTTATTCTTTACATTGAAGGAGTTTTTCACATTAAAATTGTGGTGTTCTTTTGTGATTGATTGATTTTCTTGTTTATGCTCCTCATAGATTCTTAAGCAGGAGAAAGTTTATTGTTCTTGTTTTGTCTAACTGTTGGTTGTTTGAGAGAGTATTATTTTTGTCTATTTTTTCCTATCAGTGTAGTATCGGAGCTTGGTTACTTTAGTGTTTGCTTAATTAAATGATGAAGGCTACTTTCATTAGAATGGTTTGTTTGGATGATACAAATTATCACAGATGAAAAGGAAAGATGAAAGATCTTCTCTTTGTGAAGAAGATACACTTACCAATATTTTCCAGTCAAAAGCTTGAATTTGAAAGTAATGAAGAATGGGAATTCGAGCATCAACAAGTTTATGGCTTTATTTTGCATTGGGTTGAAGATAACATGTTGAATCACATTGCAAATGAAACATAGGCCAGAACATTATGGGATAAACTTGAGACTTTGTATGCTTTTAAAACAGACAACAAGAAGCTATTCTTGCTTAAACAAGCTATACGCTTGCAATATAAAGAAGGCGTCTCTATTTTTTATCACATTAGTGAATTTCAGGGTTGCTTTGATTAGTTGGTTAGCATGAGAATCAAATTTGATGATGAATTTCTTAGTATGTGGTTGCTTAATACTCTTCTTGACCTATGGGGGAATTTTGGATTTCTTTTACCAACTCAACCTCTAGTGGTTTGGTCAACATGCAAGTTGCTAAAAGTGGAGTCTTGAATGAAGAGATTAGAAGAACTTAAGGAACATCTTCATCACAGTTAGAGGATCTACTTATAACAAATAGGAGGAAAAGTAAGAGTAGGGGTTAATATTAGGGCAAAAGAGGCAAGAGCAAAGGTAGAAGCAGAAGCAAGTCAAAGCCTAGGTATAAAGATCTTAAATGTCGCCACTGTGGGAAAACTAGGTATATTAAGAAGTATTGTTTCATGTTGAAAAAGGAGCAGAAGGCAAAAGGTGATAAGCAAGAGAAGGGAAAAATATGATACTGACAACAACGATCATGTTAATACCACTACAATAGATGATCTTGTAACTGTTTTTGATGAAATTGACATTAATCTTGCTAGTAATGAAGTCAGTTAGGTTATTGATAATGGAAAAACTTTTCATGTCACTTCAAGGAAGAAATTCTTCACATCTTATACTCCTGGTAATTTTGGAGTTTTGAAGATGGCTAATGATGGTGTGTCTAACGTAGTAGGCACCGGAACAGTTTGCTTGGACATTAGCCTTAGCTTAAAGCTAGTGCTAGAAGATGTGAGGCATGCTCCAGATGTTCAGTTGCACTTGATTTATGCTAGTAGGCTTCATAACAAAAGTTATTCTTGCATCTTTGCTGATGGTTCATGGAAAATCTCTAAAGGTTCCATCGTTGTGGCTCATGGAAAGAAGTATTCCAATTTGTATTGGTTGCAGGCTTCTCATTTTAATAATCTTGTTAATGTTGTTGAGAATGTGAGCTCTTCAAGTTTGTAGCACAGGAGATTGAGTCACATTAGTGAGAGGGGATTTGATTGCCCAGTTAAGAAGAATTTGCTTTCAGGGTTGAAATGTGCAAACTTAGACAAGTGTGCTTATTACTTGGCAGGAACACAAAGAAGAGTCTCTTTCAAGCATCATCCTCCTTCTAGAAGAAATGAACTACTTGAGTTAGTCCATCTTGATATTTGTAGTCTTATGAGGGTAAAGTCTATTGGTGATGCACTTTACTTTGTTACATTTATTGATGAATATTCTAAGAAACTTTGGGTGTATGTCTTAAAGTTAAAGGACCAAGTGCTGGAAAAATTTAAAGAATTTCAAGCTTCTATTGAAAGGAAAATAGACAAGAGATTGAAATGTTTCCTTTTTTATAATGGTGCTTATGTTATTAATCTAACTCCCACAGTTGCATTGTAGGCTGATATTCTTGACAGAATACGATATGATAAGGATGTTTCTTATAACCACTTACGTATGTTTGGTTGCAAATGCTTTGTTCATGTGCCAAAAACCATTGAAGATATTGACAAGGCTGAAAAGTCTAAGCCTCAGGCAAATGATAGTTTAGTTGACTTAGACCCTATTCCTACCAATGATAATCAGGTTGATGTAGAAACTCAGGATCAGAATGATCAAGTTGAGGATGTGCATGAATTTGTTGATCAAATGGAAGGTCCTGCACATGATGAGATTGTTGATGAAGAACCTAAACTCGTACTTAGAAGGTCTAACAGAGACAAAAGACCTTCCGTTTGGCATTCAGTTAATGAGTATTTTCTCTTAACAGATGCAAAAGAACTTGAATATTATGAAGAAGCTATTGAGAGTGAGCAAAAGAAGAAAGTGGTTGTTGCTATGAAAGATGAAATGCAATCCTTACTTGGCAATGATACTTTTGAGTTGGTTAAGCTTCCTAAAGGTAGAAAAACCTTGAAGAATTGGTGGACCTACATGGTGAAGCATGAGAAGAAAATTTCTTTTAAATACAAGGTCTGACTGGTTGTTAAAGGGTTTAGTCAAAAGAATGACATTGACTTTGGAGAAATTTTCTCCCTAGTTGTCAAGATGTCTTCAATTTGGGTTTTTTTAGGCTTGGCTGCGAGTCTTAATTTAGAAGTTGAGCAGATAGATGTTAAGACAACTTTCCTCCATGGTGATTTAGAAGAGGAAATTTATATGGAGCAGCCTAAAGGTTGCAGTGAAAGGTTGATAGGGAAAAATGGACAAAAATAACATACTCTCAAGCATTCAACTGTTAGACAAAACAAGAACAGTAAATTTTCCCCTATTTAAAAGAATCTATGAGGAATATAAACAATATAATCAATTAATCATAAAAGATCACCACAATTTAACATGAAAAACTCTTTCAATGTGAAGGATAAAAATAATGAGGCTTTTCCTGGTCTAAAGAAAATCTAGACTATAAAGTAAAATTTTTTACAACAGATACAATCTAGTATAAGTGTACAAGAAGTTCACAACCCAAACAGTAATGAGGATGAATTATAACTCAAGTACAGCAATTGATAAAGCAATAGCAAAAGTTTTGGACTTTCAAACTCAATCTCCATTGTACAAATTAAAGAGTATAGAGTCTAAAACAAGCTCACCAAATTTTAGCTAAATTCGAGAAGAGCAAACTGTTCAAACATCGAAAAAGATGAAATAACTTTATGCAAAAAATCAGATGTAGAGTATAAGCATACAACTTCAATATGAATAGCAAACGAGTCATTTTTAGACCTCAAAACTAATATCCACTGTTCAGACTAGACAACTAGATGTCTATTGAATGCAGTCAAAATTTCAACCACATCTAATAGTTAGAAAACAATCTGCAAGAGGTGTAAAAAAACTAGTCACAAGAAAAAAGCCTAGAGACAATAGTTGTTGACAAACAAGAAAATCCGAACATACAAACCTCTAATCTAATCTTGACCATTCAAAATGAAGAACAAAGAGACCGTAAGATCCTCTCCAAAAATCAACAAGATCGGCCTCCAAATACGTAAAAAATCACTGATGGAAGATAATAAGTTTAAGTTAAAATAAAGGTTTCAGATTTTCTTTTGGTTGTTTATGACACCACAGAATTTTCTCGTACTCTTCAAATAAGAAAACATGTTCCTTTTATACTACAACTCGAAAGTTTAAAGACTTAGGCTTAACACAAATGAGCCTCCTTCATATAAGAAAGGAAACTAAGCCCAACTAAGGAAAGAAGAATTATGTCTACAAGTTGAAGAAAAGTTTGTATGGTTTGAAAGAAGCTCCAAGGTAGTGATACAAAAAGTTTTTGTTATGATTCAACAAGGCTACAACGAGACAACTTCTAATCATTGTGTTTTTATGCAAAAATTCTCTAACAATGATTTTATCATTTTGCTTATGTATGTTGAAGATGTAGGTCTTAGCTCTACCAAGATTGACAATTTGAAGAAGGAGATAAGCAAGTCCTTTGTAATGAAAGACTTAGGACTTGCAAAGCATATTCTTGGAGTGAATCACTCATGATAGAAAGGAGAAGCAGTTATGGCTATCTCAAGAGGAGTAAATTGAGAGGGTATTGCAACGATTCAACATGTTTAAGGCAAAATATGTGAGTACTCCTCTTTCTACTTCCTTTAAATTAAGTATGAAGCAGTGTCCATCAACTAAGGAAGAAAAGGAAGAAATGCAGAAAGTTCCTTATGCATCTGCTGTAGGTAGTTTGATGTATGCAATAGTTTGTACAAGGCCATATATAGCTCATGTAGTTGGTGTAGTCAGTAAATTTATGTCTAATCTAGGAAGAGAGCATTGAAATGCTATGAAATGGATTTTAAGATATCTTCATGGTACTTCTAGTATGAAGCTTTGTTTTGGATCTGGAAATCCTATCCATATGGCTGGAGATAATGATAAAAGAAAGGCTACTTTAGGGTACTTGATTACTTTTGCATGGAGAGCTAATTCATGACAATCTAGGTTCTAAAAATGTGTTGCATTGTCTACCACAAAGCTAGAGCTTGTTGCAGCAGTTAAAACTTATATAGAGTTGCTTTGGATGAAGAGATTTATGCAAGAATTGGGTTTCACTCAAAAGAAGTATACCTTGTTTTGTGACAGTCAAAGAGCAATCTAACTCAGCAAGAATCTAACTTTTCACAAGAAACCTAAACATATTGAAGTGAATTATTGGATTTTAGATTTTTTGAATTTTAAGTAGCTTGAACTTGAAAAGATTCATACTGATGACAATGATTCTGATATGTCCACTAAAATTCTTCCAAGAGGCAAGTTTGAGTTTTATCGTGAGGTTGTCGATTTGGTAACATCGTCCACATAGTCGGGAGGGGGAGATTTTTTGGACTTGGTTTCCTTTCTTATATGGTGGAGGTCCACTTGTGTTAAGCCCAAGTATTTAAACCCTTTAGAGTTGTGATATAAAAGGAACATGTTTTCCCATCTAAAGATTATGAAAAAAGTATGTGGTGTCATAAACAACAAGAAAAAATTTGAAACCTTTATTTCAACTTAAACTTATCATTTTCCATTAGTGATTTTTCACTTATTTAGAGTCCAATCTTGCTGATTTTTGGAGAGGATATTGGGGTCTCTTTGTTCTTCATTTTGAATGGTCGAGATCTGGTTTAGAGGTTTGTAGATTGGGGTTTTCTTGTTTGAGAACAACTGTTGTTTCTTGGTCTTTTTTTTCGACTAATTTTCTTATACTTCTTGAGAATTTTTTTTCTAACTGTTGGATGTTAATTTTAACTGCATTGAGTAGACATTTGATTATTTATTTGGTGGAGATTAATTTTGGAGGTTTGAAAGTAACTCGTTTTGTGTTTGTATTAAAGTTGTATGTTAGTACTCTGGATATGATTTTTTGCGTAAAGCTATTTCGTCTCTTTCGATGTTTGAATGGTTTGTTCTTCTCAGATTTAGCTGAAATTTGATGAGCTTGTTCTAGAGCCTATACTCTTTAATCTGTACAGTGGAGATTGAGTTTGAGATTTCAAAATTTTTGCTATTGCTTTATAAATTGCAATATTTGAGTTGTAACTCATCGTTATTGCTGTTTGAGCTGTAAACTTGTTGTTGTTCACTTGTGCTGGATTTTATCTGCTTGAGAGAAAGTTATTTTTATCCATTTTTCCTATAAAAAAGCCAGCACCTAATTACTTCTTACGATATCTACTATATCAAATATTTTCGTCGCATTTCTGCCAAGGAAACCATTGATAGAGAGGACCATCTCACTCTTCGCAGTTTTGATTATTTCTTGTACATCCACTTCTCACATTGTATCTATGTATTGTTATGTTTGTAAGGGACTTTGTCCCATATTGGAAGTGAGTGAAGAAGGGGGGAGGATAAACAAGTATAAATAAACCCCCTCCCCCTTCCATTTAAATCATCCAAAAGAAAACAAATATTAACTCTTAGTCACTCATCCTTTGGTGAGTAAGAAGAAGACTAGGAGTAGTAAGTTTTTGTGAGTAATTTTGGCGTGTATTGGGGTAAGGGTTTGGGAGTGTGTGTAAACACTAGTGAGTTGAGTGTTGAGAGTAAACACTTGTAAGTGTTGTTTTTCCTCCCTAATAAAAAGGGTGTGCAGTATCCACGGAGACGTAGGCACAATTTGGCCGAACTCCATTATCAAATTTTGTGTTGTTTTATTGGCATTTTAGTTGCTTGGAAATAGTTGAATTTCCTAATAGCTATGACACCCAATAGCATTCTCTCACAATATGCAATTTATATTAGTATAAACAAATGTATATAATCCATGACAAATCACTTGCAATGCACAATAATTAATCGTGGAAAAAGAATCTTACAACCTTAGTTTTCAAGTGTAAATCCTCACAATACGACACTTCGAATGACAGCGAAAAGATAAGCATCACCAACGACTTTGTCATATACCTATACTCATATAATCATAAGGCTTTCTTAGTCTAAAAAGACTACAGGAAACCAAGGGTTAGACTAGCCGTCACTTAATATGTCTAAATTCACAATCACATTAATGACATACATATTAAATAAGAACTAGATCGGGAGTTAAGCATCAACTAGAATCGGTCTATATTAATGACAAGTTATTTTATGATGTTCAAATCAATGGGAATCTTTGGTGATGATTTTCAAAAATCTATCACCTAAAAGGTCTTGATGATAAGTTATTTTATGATGTACAAATAAATGGGAATCTTTGGTAACTGTCACCAAATATTCTTTTAGTAACGATTATAAAAAATTGTCGTGTATAGTTCCACATAGTATGCAAGTAGGACAGGAAACAAGATTCTGGATGGGCAGATGGCCAGCTACAGTAATGCTAAAGATGCAAAAGAACAAACAAGATTATATTATTATTTGTTAAACATGGATACCAACTTGTCAAATTTTAAGTATTGGTCATATGTATTATTTAGAACTGATATAATATATACAAGGCACTCCATAATGGATTGGAGCTCAAAGCTTCAATCTTTGACACTCTGAAAACTAACCACTCAAGTGCTCGCCATATCCTCAGGCTCAGTTCCTTGATAGCCACCTTTACCGATAGACTATCAAGTATACAACATTTTTAAAGGAAGAATGACAACTCCAGTAGTTTTGGTCTCTCAGAGTATTATCAAGTTGTCTTGCCCTACACCAAACCATCTACGTCGATAACAGCTTGCCTCTTTAGATCAAGTTATGGCCCCTACTTTCGTACCTAGGCTCTTGTTCTATCCTGGACCAACTTCAAACGTTACCAACAAAAGAAGATCTGAACGTGTTAATAATTTCAACTTAGCAAATTAGAACTAACGAATTTGTGAATGTTCTTATAGAAATCCAAGTTCAGGAAGTCCAAGAAACAATTATTATACGCTTTAAAAATAACGAGCTTTTTAACTTTTTGATGCAGAAGTTATTATACTATTACTTACTTATCATTTTACTGACAATATTTATGAAGTTATATATGTGATGGTAATCACCTTCACTCCACCAACCAACACGCAGAAACATCAAACAACGACAAGAAATGAAGATGTGTGTGAGAAGGAGTATTGTCTGAAGCAGATGTCGAAGAGAGAAGGTGGAGCAAAATTATTGAAGCTTCTTACGTACAATTGAAGTAAAAAGTCTTTAAGTGACAAAGGAGTCAGGATCCTCTGTCCAATTTTATGGTGTCTTATTCTGTCCCCTGAATTTCAACAATTCATTTATGCAGGTCCCACGTGGGTCCCGCGTAAATAAATGCGAGACCCGCATAAATGAATGGTTGAGATTTATGGGACAGAATAAGACACCATAAAATTAGACAGAAGATCCAATCTCGTGACAAAGTCATATTCACGTGTCAACAAACACAAAACTTCTGCTGGGAGTTAAAATAGTGGCGTCCTCATTATGGATTATAAATACAAACGCTGTCGTGTTACTTACAGCTGAAGCCTATAAATACAAACATTGTCATGTTACTTACAGCTGAAGCAACTCAAGTTATAGCAAGCCCATACAAGACGCAGCTGTGAAAGGCACAAAACGCATAATAAAGGCTGAAGATTAAGTGACTCATGTGAGGCACAGGACAAGCATCAGGTCATGCATACCCAATCAAAAGCCTTCTCCTTCTTCAGCTATAAAAGACACAACTCAATGTATCATTAAACAACACAACATACATTCTTTTGTTCATTATATTCAATCATCTATGAGTGAAAATACTGAGTGAGAAAAATACTAGATAGTGTTAGAGTACGTACAGTGAGTACTAGGAGAGTTTGAAGACTCTTGCAAGTGTTTTAGAAAACACTCCTCTTTGTACAAGTTCTCATCATTTTTCTTTCATACAAGTGAAAATAACCACGTCAGTGGGAACCTTGGATGTAGATAGCTTTGAGGCTGTCGAACCAAGTAAAAAGGATTGGTGTTCTTTATTTTTCCGCAGTCCATAATATCTGCAATAACTAACAATCTTGATCAATCTTTGGTTTTAGATATTAACAGTACAACACAAATAACCCAACATTATATACTTATTTTTATACTTAAATTTATGACATTTGCTAACTAATAATGAAATAATTGGAATAAAAATGAGAATATCAATAAAAGGTGATCATCAAAATAATAATGAAATTACATTCTCATTCTTATCCCTTTATACAAGACCTATAAGTCAAAGACAAATGAATTAAATTATGCATAAATCAAATACGTCTGCCCGAAAGACAAGCAAATCTTGATAATGTATATCTTAAAGTTGATCATAATTTTCAAAAAGTTCAATTGATGGTAAGTTACTTTATGATATATATATTAAAATTATGCTTGGGTCAACTATCGTCAAAATGATTAAAACTAGTTATTTAGATGGTTAGCCCTTACTACTTATAATCCTTTTAACATTTTCATGCTTAGTCAATACGAGATAGTCTAATACTCCCCTTCAAATACAACTGAAATTAGATATTCAATTGTCACTTGAAATAAATGCAGTGGTAACCGGACTAAACCATCAGCTCTGATATCATATTAGAATTGAGCTTGGGTCAATTATTATCAAAATGACTAGATCAAACTGTTAGGATTTATTCTAAATATATCCTATCTTTATTTTTGGCATTTTTATTGGACATGGGAATTATAAATCTTGAGGATTTGCCTTAATTGGAGATTGGATGGTAAAAGTGGAAATTGAGTAATACGACATATGGGAGGTTGTGTTTGGATGAAATTCTAAAGCTTGTGTTTTAATAGGAATATGCTAAAAACACGTCACTGAAATATAACCTAGTGGGAAACCAAGTGTTAAAAATATATATATAGTATGTGTGACGTGTTTATGGGAAACAGAGTTGACAGCGCACATTAGTTTTTTTTTTTTGCAAATAGGGTGGACTGTGTTGGGTATTTTGAGTTGCGGCTCAGTTTTCTCATGATTTTCTATTGTGCTGATTGCGTGGGTCTTGGAGTAGATTCTTTTATTCTGGTTTTATATCTTACATGCAGTATACGCATGATGTGGAGTTGCTGATTTTTCTGGGTCCTTGAAGTTGACTGAAAATTGCGGCACTTAGTATGTTATGTGGCTGATGGGTTATTGACTTGATGCAGTGACGATTTTCTTTATATCAGTGAACAATTTCAGATCTGGAATTTATTGTTTGTTTGTTTTATTTGTCTTTGCTTTTGAGTAAAAAATAGTTAGGAAAATCCTCGTCACGAGTCGGTCGTATTATTGGGCATGAAAATCTTTCATGGGTAGTTAGGTTGTGGGTTGGTTGCATAGATTGAGCTGTACGACATTAGAAAAATTTTATGTAATCGTTGCGAACTACAGTGAAAGTGATTAATCTGGGTGAGGGCCCCGCAGACGTAGGCAAAGTATGCCGAACTGCGTTAACAAACGTTGGTATCTTTGTTACTTAGCTTTCATGATATTTTACTTTACTTGTGTGCAAAATAATTTTCAGAAAGTCTGCGAAATATTCATAACTTAGGAATTTCATGAATTTTGAAAATACGAAATCTCTATATACTCCACTCCAAAAACTACTTCTTGCTTTTAATACTTGATATGACTATAGTTAAATTTTGAAAAACTCTTTCTTCAAACAAAACAATTTTGCTTCTTTCTCTCTTGGTTTTATCTAAAACTTAAAGAACACCTTTCTTCCATTGCTATTTTGAATGTACGAAAAACTTTAGAGAAAAACAATTCTCTCTTTGGTTTTTAAAAATGTTCGTACAAAAATAATAAAAAATGGAGAGCAACTTTTTTCTCTTTATTTATTACACGTATAATCAAAAACTGAGAGCGTCACTTCTTTTCATTTTTTGGTTTGAATGTAAAACCAAAAAAAAAACCACCAAAAAATTAACATCTTCTATTTGTATCTTAAAAACGTTATTAAAAAAAACCACCAAAAAAAACCGACACATCTCTTCGTATATTAAACGTTTTTAACATAACATAGACTAACTTTTCATTTTTTTATTTATAAAAGAAATAAAATAAAACTATTTTATTTCATTTATTTATTTTCCATAGGAGAGTTTCAATATTAATTATATTTTCTGTGCTAGCACAAAATATAATAATATGCCATATAGATTATTTAATAAATTATCTCATAATAAATTAAATAATCATAAACAGGAAATAT
>JAOTJB010000005.1:22916308-22927245 GCA_027123815.1 Erythroxylum minutifolium
ACAATAAGGAAATTTATTATAATAATACAAATAATTTTACTAATAATAACGATTAATAAAAATTAAAATAAAATAAATTATTATATTATTATTCATGTAAGAATTAAATTTCAACTTGAAATTTATTTATAATTATAATAATAGTAAGAATTTTAATTAAAGGTAAAACACCGCTTCTCTTTGGCTCGACTTGTGGCTCCGTCAGAGTTAATACAAGGGAGTCAGAATATAAATCCGTCCCCTTTTTTAACAAAACGACTACGTATTAATTGCGGAACAGAATTGGTACACTATTAGCAGAACAGAAGATCTGAGTCCATAATGGAAAGAATAGAAAGGCGAAGGTTAGGCTAGCGAAGAGAGTGAAGTGACAACATAGAGTGGCAGAAATTGTGGTGGTGTTGTCAGAGATGACAGGATGGGGGGATTTAAATCCCACAAAAGGAAACAAAAGCAGTCCAGCCTTAGCTAATCAACCTGGGAGTCTAGCCTTAACTAATAGCTAACCCAGCCCGTACAATAATTAAATATAGGGGTATAAATAGGAGCTGACACTTGAAAAAGTATATACATCAATAAAAAATCAACTTGTCGTTTTCATTTTCCTCTTCATTTTTCCACCTGGTAAGTTTGTAAATACATCTTTTCTGTATATGAAACTTTTCTTATGTATTTCTTCATTTTGTTTGTTTTGCAGTAAATTGTGGAGGTTAACAATCCCAAGATCTCTTAGAAAGGTATAGACTTCATATAGGTCAAATTTCAGCAACAATTATATGCTTTTTTATTGTGAGTTTTAGTCATCCTACGCTAGTTTATAGTTGAAATTTATATTTTGAATGGTTGAGACAATAAATTGAAGTTATGAGAAAGAAAAAAAAGAAGAAAAGGTGGCTGAAAAATAAGAAAAGAAGAGGAGGTAGGAGAAGAGGATAGGGTGAAGAAGATGGCAATTTAAATTTAAATTGCATTAAGGGGCAAAATAAGAAATGCAAAAAGTTAAGGGTAAAATTGGAATTTAATTCCAAGAAGGTTATTTTTGTTTTAATAAAAATAAAAGAGGGTAAAATAAGACTTTTAATAGTTAAGAGTATTTTAGCAATTATGGTCATTAGATGTAGTAAAGATTTTTTTAATAATTAAGAATAAAGTAGAAAAGAGAAGAATGTTGGATTATTAAATGAAACAAAGTTGAAAATTTTTCTTAAATTAGTCTAATAGAATTTTGTAATGTCACAGTTTAAAGGTCAAATTAAGGAGTAAATTGGACTATCAATTAGTTGAGTCCGAAATTCAAGAAAGGATAATCTTATACTGTACTCTCATAATAGTGTACGACTATTGAAACTTTTAATTTTTGTTATTAATAAATTATTTTATAGCGAATCATATTTTGAATTAGTTATGAATTAAATCAATGATTACCAATTACATTTATATATTTCTAAATCATATGAATTATACTTATTTTATTTCAAAAATAATTAACAAAGTATAAGGTGTTTCACTTTTATATTTTGTTCATGTATTATGAGGTATATCGCTTGTTAATTCGATAAAAAATGTGTTAATTAAATAGAAACTGAGTGATAATAAGTTATGAATAAATTGTGTAAATCATGAATTTATGGCTTGCTTAGGATAAGTTACATTCGATGATCATAGATTGATAGGTTACTTAGATATAAGTAAGTAATGGCCAGGTATTTGTCCGTGAAATAGGTACTGGGGCATTCTGAGTCCTTGGGATGTCTTGTGTCGATGGCTAGGTATCAGAGTGATACTGAGATATCTTGATACGTGGAGATATCCTGTGTTGATGGCTAAGTACTAAAGTAGTACTAGAATACCAAAATAAATTGAGTAATTGAGGTTTCTTATGCCGATACTTATACATCTAATTACATTTCCCATTGGTGAGAGATTATGATAAGTAAAGATGAGTCGACAGATCATTGAATGTAAACCTACTAGGTTAAGTAAGGCGTAGACAATTCAGTTAATTATGGGAAAAATCATAAATGACAGTAATAAAACAATATTAGTCTTAATCATTGCTTTGATAAAATTTTAGATGTTTGTTAATTGTTCAGTTAGACTGAGTAAGGTTGTGTATGTTAGTAGTATATGTATGTTTCACTTGACTAATTTTTATATTTATATATTAAGTTATTTGATTTTAAAGATATAGTTAGTTATTCATACTGAGTAGACAACTCAACCCTTGTCACCTTTTTTAGGAGATAGAGAGATTGTCGATAACCCTAATGTACATAATTGACAAAGTGAAGTTTAGGTGGAGCCAGTAGATTAAATTGAGTAAAATTGCTTTATTGTATATATTTTTGAATGTAACATTTTGAGTATTTGTATTTGTATGGAATACTTTTGTGACTGACGAGCATCTTTTCTTTTAGAACTAACGACAATTTTGGTAATTAATGTTATGCTTAATTCGGATAATTGTGGGTTAAGAGTGTTTGGAGCGTCATGCGAAAGGAATAGATTGATGGGGGCAAAGTTTAAGGCAAAGTTGGCGGAGATTTGTGGGGATGTTTCACCTAAGTATTTAGTTGTAAAAGATGCTATTGGAGCTGTTATTGAGGATACAAGGCTAAACTGGAAAGCAAAAGATCAATTGTCAAGATTCATTAGTTTTAGGCATTGGAAAATTAAGACGAGATCTAATCAAATGCTTAGTAAAATAATAATAATAAAATCTTATTAAGTTTTTGAAAGTCAAGATAAATTCTATAATATAATCAAGCATAAAATATAATAAAATATGAATAATATTTTGTACCTTATTATGAACCTAGATTTTTTTTTTGAAATTAGCTCATCTCAAACATCTCTATAGTTGAACATGTTCTTAACCTCTAACGGCATCCATAAAATGTGTTGAAAGAAGTATACAAGTAGTGTGGAAAGGGTTATATAATAAATGTTAGCTACTTTAAACCTTTTAACAATTTAATTAAAATAAAATTCTAATTTCAATTATAATTAAAAATAATTCTAGTTCAATACTAATTGAGCCAAATAAGATTTAATATCTCATATTGATTCTTATTAATTAAATATTTCATATTTAACTTATGTGTGTGATCCATTAAGTTCTTAAATACGTTGGTAATGAATATAAATTAAAAGGTTAATTACAAAAAATCCTAAACTTTTTACAAAATGTTAATTATAGCCTGAATTTTAAAAAGTAATAATTAAATATCTGAATTTTCAATTTTTTCAAATAAAGCTTGACGTTAGTGTTTTTGTTAATAGAGGTGATGTGGTAAACCACGTTGGACGTGTTTTCTGACATGTAAGATGTTAGGTGTAATAGATGTCCGTATCATAATTTCGTAAATTTTAATTAATTAATATTAAATAAAATAATTAATTATTTCTGCCTACTTCCAACTTATCGCTTGCAAGTCTCTCTTTTATAACTTACAAAATCTACTTTGTACACCATCTCTTCTCTACTCTTTCTTTACTTTCTCTTCATGATTTCCCATCTCTCTCTTCTCTCTCTTCTCCAAATTTTGTGAAAATATGTCTATCCAAAAGTGTGGCAAGAGGGATGTAAGAGTTGTCAGAAAAACACAACTCCCATCGTGTTTGGAATATGAAAAGGCAAACCAACATAGAATTGAGGCTATAGAAAAAGGTTAAAAACGTAAAATTTTAAATGAAGCATTGGTATAAACAATCTAGGAATCTCTCTTAAATTTCTCTCTCTTTGCATTCTTTGCGTTTCCTCTCTCTCTCTCTCTCTCTCTCTCTACCTTCTTTGTTTTCCCTTTGGCATCTCAACAAAGATAATATTAGCAAAAAAAAAAGACTAAAAAGAATAATAGATAGATTATATGGTAGAAAAGGAGACGGTAATAAATTGTTAACAACGAAAGCAAAGAAACTTAAATGTAGAAAAATTGGCAGATGAAAGGTGAGGGAAGTAATGTTGATAAGTCATAAGTTTGTTATACATTAATAGTTTTATCAATTTTAAATATTATAAATTATGGTAAATTAATTAAATTAAAAATTAGATATTTATTTTATAATATGCTTGCGTGGAAATTAAATCCACGTGTCATCTATATGGTAAATATATTAGTTGACGCGATAAGTCATATTAGCAACATTAACGAAAAGATTAACGTTGGGTCATATTTGTGAAAAATTGAAAGTTTGAGTATTCAATTGTTACTTTTTAAAATTTAGACTATAATTAAGAAATTGTGGCCCCCTAGGGGGTGGTCGAGTTGGTAAAGTGGGGGGCATGAGGCCAAAAGGTCCTGTGTTTGAATCCCCTTACTTACATTCTCTCGATCGAGCCTGTTGTACAGGGCTTCCCTAGTGTGGAGTACTCAGTTGACATGATTTGCAGGCTATTGCGTCAATCTGGAAATTTATCTAGTATGCATTTAAAGGATAGCGGCTACGAGTTCCTCTGTTCAAAAAAAAAGGAAATTATGAAAATTTAGGATTTTTTGTAATTAACCCTAAATTATAACCTCAAATCATATATTTAAGATCAAATAAATTAAAATTTTTAATTCATCTTTAATTTTCTAATTAAATATTTTATATTTATAGATCAAGATTTACGTTTAGCAATGTATAATGATCATCCAAATATTTAAGAATGTTAACATAGTTTTGACTAATCTTTTTGTACATAATTTTTATACCATTCAATTTTTTTCAATATCCAATGTTCTGACTGGACATAGAGTATGAAATTAATGTCTACTATATTTAAACTAAATCACGATAGTTTTCTACCATTACCAATTGATTATATTATTGATATTTGTAAACTATTTTATAAAGTGTCATTCCACCTTGACTAAGAATTTCCTGATTACTTTATGTTAATGACTTGTATATTAATTTCTCAACTACTTCTATATAGTTTATGTTATACACAATGACTACCGATTTAGCTATCATTGATTAGAATAAATCATAAGTAGTATCAAAATATAGTAATCCCTATATGAGATATTTTGGAGATCTAAGTTAAAAGATCACTTATGGAATCTTAATAATGAGAATTTTCAAACATAGAAGTAATGTTCTAAATAGAGTTCTTATATGAGATCAATTTAGTAAACTTGTTCTCTAACAATCACCATATGTTTGTTTAAATATCTTTATACTTTATTCTATAAGATTCTACTTATAAAGAAGAAACATAATGTGTGCTAGCATTTTTCTATTAATATCTAAACTTAAAGAAAACAATGATTAAGAATAATTTATAATTTTTTCAAAAGTACAAACAAGAAGGGTAATTTTGTTTTATTGGACTTAAAACCTGTCATTGCGTTCATTTTTGGAAGTTGTAGATCTACTTTATAGTTTTCAATCTTGATTTTGTTGTTCTTGCTGTAATATTTAGTACTTTCTAAAGACTTGTAGACTTAATTATGCTTTCCTTCCCTTCAAATTTGCAGGCAACTGGACTGAAGTGGGCTTCTGGAAGTAGTGTTGTTATTAGAACAAAAATTTATTTTATGAAATTGGAGATAAGAAGTTATATGGAGGATGATATTAAACTTCCATAGCAAAGCTCTTTAAATGGAGCTAGAGTTTAACAAAAATTCAAATACATTCGTTATTTTATGCATAAATAATAATTCCTTAATCTAAAAAACAGATAAAATCATCCTAAAGATAAAAATAGAAAAATAATTCAAAATATAAAGTCATCCTAATCCAATCTACATATATAATAAAGTTATCCTAATCTAATATATAGATATTTAGATAGCTTTCAAAACTCCTCCTTGCCTTAATAACTGCAGACTCCTAGTTTAGGTCTCAATTCTTCAAATTTGGCTTTTAAAAGTGCCTTTATTAGTATATTCGCACTTTGATCATCGATCTTTGATAGGTGTGCATTAGGATATATTTTTATAGGTAATTGACATGTGTTTTCTAGCACAATTATTGATTATTGTTCTAGTTTAGGATTCATTTTGTATGCTTTCGTTAAGTTTGATTTTCATTGTTGTTCTTATGTGATTGATGTTAATTGAGGGCAAGAATTGACTATTTTTATGTAGGAAGAAGGAAGGAGCAACTTGGAGGGTGAACTAAAGATCAACAAGGAGAAGAAATGAGGAGTGCATCTGTGACAAATTCTGACATTCGTGGGAATCATGCAAATTCCCACGTCATATAGGAATTACAGAAGAAAATGAGATATGCGTTTGTGAAAAATTCCCACGCTCGTGGGAATCATGCAAATTTCTTTGAGATTTGTGACAAATTCAAATTCAACGGAATGTCCGATGATGCGGTGAAGCTGAGATTATTTTCATTCACGTTGAAGGATCGGGCTAAAGCATGGTACAATTTATTGAATCCAGGTCAGATCACGACTTAGGAGTAGTTTGCCCAAGCATTCCTCATCAAGTATTTTCTATTGACAAAGACAACGAGGATTATCAAGGAGATAACAAATTTCCAGCAGAGCGATGGAGAATCTCTCTATGAAGCTTGGGAGAGATTTAAAGAACTTCAAAGAAGTTGTCCCTATCATAACCTCCCAAAGAAATTTCTGCTTCAAACATTTTATATGGAGTGAATCCGAGAAGAAGGGGTATAATTGATGCAGCAGCCAGAGGTTCACTAATGAGGAAGACGGTAGAAGCAGGTCATTATCTATTAGAAGAGTTGGTAAACAACAGCTGCATATGGTCGAGAGAGAGGAGTAGACAAGGACAGAAGGAATAAAAAGGTATGATACCTATTGACTCAGTTACTGCCTTGCAGGCTCAGATCATGGCTATGACAAAGCAGCTAAACAATATGCAAGGAGCGTCCACCTCAGCAGTTAAGCAATACAAGCATAATGTGAGTTGTGTGGGGAGAACAACCATAGCTTAGCAAAATGTTACCTATTGGAAGCTAGCGAGACCGAGCAGGTAAGCTATTTAGGCCACCCACAGCGAGGTAATAACTTATTTTCGAACACATGTAATTTTGGTTAGAAAAATCACCTAAACTTTTCTTAGAGTAACAATAATGCAGGTGGCCAACAAAGACCACAAGGACCACCAGGATTCCAACACGATCGAATCGGAGCATTGGAAAATAAGTTGGACAAGTTTATGGAGATGTTTAGTTCTAAACTGGCAGTTTAAGTAGAGAGTTAGAAAAGGATGTATAAAAGCCAGGAGGAAAATCAACAGAGGATGGAGGTAAAATTTGATCAGATCCCGAAGAACCATGCCTCATCAATCCATAACTTGGAAGTTCAGGTACGTCAACTTACTGATGCTTTATTTTCTCGAAGTGAAGGTCACGTACCGAGCAATAATGAGGTCATTCCAAAGGAGTAACTCAAAGCTATTACACTTCGAAGTGGCAAGTAAATGGAAGAACCAAGTGTGCAAACGGACAACTATGAAAAAGAGAAAAGTATGGAGATAGAAGAAGAAAACAAAGAGGGCAGGCCATATGTACCACCACCACCGTACAAGCCCAAAATCTCATATCCACAAAGAGTGAAGCAATATCAGGTGGATACCCAGTTTTTTAAATTTTTAGAGAAATTGAAGAAGTTACAGATTAGTTTGTCACTAGTGGAAGCTTTAGAGTGCATGGCCAAGTATGCGAAATTTTTAAAGGATATACTCAAGCACAACCGTACTTAGGAAGATAATAAAATAGTTACATTGATGGAGAACTATAACTCTATTATTTCAAGTAAATGCCTTCAAAATTGAAGGATCCAGGGAGCTTTATTATTCCATGTACTGTCAAAGATTTTGAATTTTCCAAATGTTTATGTGATTTAGGTACAAGTATTAACTTGATGCCTTTGTCTATTTTCAGGAAATTGGGATTAAGAGAGGTCAAACTAAATTTGATGCTAATTCAACTTGCATATCAATCAATAAAAAGACCATTTGGAGTTGTGGAAGATGTATTGGTAAAAGTGGACAAATTTATAATTCTTGTTGATTTTGTTGTGTTAGATTTTGAAGCTGATAAGAATTGCCCATTGATTCTGGGTAGACCCTTTATGAATACTGGTAGGGCATTAGTTGATGTACATGAAGGGAAACTTGTGTTGAGAATTGGTGATGAATAGGTTGAGTTTAACATAACAAAATCTTTGAAGAAACCGATGGACGGAAATGTGTGTATGAAAATTGATGTGGTAGATGAGTGTGTGAAGGAGTTTAATGAAGTCAATGAGCTAAATGATGTACACACAGATGAAAGTGCAAAGGAAGTGGATGTATGTGAGGAAGTAGAGCTTGAAAGATTAGAGAGAGCTGGTGCACCTACACCACCTTCTACTGTTAAACCTCCCACTCTAGAGCTTAAACCTTTACCTGCCCATTTACCATATACCTTTTTAGGAAAGAACCACACCTTACCTATCATTATCTCTAATGAATTAAATTTGAGCAAAAAGAGAAAGTGGTAGAGACTATTAGGAAAAAGATGAGAGTTGTAGGGTGGTAAATTTCTGATATTTGAGAGATTAGCCCTAATGTGGTGATGTATAGGATTAACCTAGAAGAAGGTTGTAGAGCTATGAGAGAAAGATAGCAAAGGTTAAATCCAAATATGCAAGAAGTTAAAAAGAAGGAAGTGACGAAACTTTTAGATGCAGGAATAATTTACCCCATTTTGGATAGTGAGTGGGTGAGCCCATTACAGTATGTGTCAAAGAAGATGATGGCTCGGAACAAGTTTTCGGTGACAGCAAAAGCAATATGGCGGCAACATATTGATCCCCCTTCTCGATTTACTCAGAAGAAGAAGGTGCTTCAGTGATTTTAAAGATAAGGGAATAATCACTCCTATGTATTTTGATTTTAAATTGTTAGAGGACATAGGAGTGAGGACAAAGATTGAGTGACTAGCTGACAATATAGGGTGGAATAGTTTCATCTGGTGTGACATGCATATTCACCTTATGATGACAATTGAATTTTTCACTATTGTCCTTTATACCCCAAAAATGGATGTTCTTTGGTTTAGATTATTCGGTGTTGTGTATAAACTGGATTATAATGTTATGCGTCATCTTTTCGATTTCCAAAATATAAAAGTTTTAAATGATCATCCTGAAATTGATGTGGCTTCCTATTGGAACATTTTAACGAGGGAAGACAGTTTTGATTCATGCAATGCACCGAATGCTTTAATACGTAGTGTCGAACATTTGTTGTTGCATAAATTCATGTGTTTAAATATGTTTAATAAAACCGAAAATAGCAAATGTTTGGCTAAAGAACTTTTCTTCCTACGGTGTATGGATTGCAAGGTTAGAATGAGCACACCCTTTAGAATTTTTAGATCAATTGTCAGTGTTGTCAATAAGCAAAGTTCATAGTTTGGAATGGGGCATATTGTTACTAATTTAGCTCGCTTTTATAACCACAATTTGGAAAAGGTGTATACAACGCCCCACCATATTTTTGACATATTGTATTTGAGGCGTCTTAAGATTGTGGAGGTCCATTCTATGAAACTCCATAATCCTCAAACACATGTTGCAGTTAAGAACAGGAGAAGCATCAGTATAGCTGTGTCCTAACCGTCCACATCTCGAGCAGCTCAAGATTCAGAGAACAAAGTGGAAGCGGTAAAACCTAGCGCACCAGCAAAGGCCAACCAACTCCTATAAACCTTTAAATAAATAGCCTCCAACTAATAATGGATGACAACTAAACTAAATGAGCTCTGCACACAATTACAGACAATACATAAGGAGTAGCGTAGCTTAAAGAAAAGGCTTCTCAACTACTATAGGAGGAATAATTTTAAAGCTCCTATGCCATCACCGTCACCACCATCATTTGAATAAGCTTTTCTCACCATTTAACTTTTAAATTTTATTATTACTTTTGTGTGATTGCATTTAATTTCTTTTGTTTAGTTTTAATTTCTTTAATTTTGGTGTGAATTCATTTTGGTCTGTTTAGTTTGTTATCATATGCTGATTTCAATTTCTTGTATTTGAGTTGTTTTCATTTTTTTATTTGGTTTATTGTCATTTTCACTCACTTGGGAGTTGACTTGTCACATTAAGGACAGTGTGATCTTTAAGTGTGGGGAGGTGACATCAACTTTCTTAATTACATTTTTTTACATTGTGTTAAATAGGATGCATGTTTAGGCATATTGTAGGTGCTTTGTGTTAGCAATGGAACCACTGTTGAGTCATTGATAAATATTGCCATGAAATTCTGTCATGTTAGTTAGAATTAGATTGAATGCATGCTTGAACTCAGATTAAACTACTTGAGTAGAAAGTGAACCATATAGAATGATGAAAAGTAGTTAGTTACATAAGCTTAGTCACAAATCGACATTTGAACAATAAGGTATTGTAGAGAAGCATAATGAGTTTTCAATTGAGCCAAAGTGAGGATTGAGCCATATGACTCCTATAGTCAGTTCATTTATTTGTTAAGTGTACTTCCATAGGTTACTACCTTCAGAACTTGCTTTGAATCGTTTTAAGTCTACTAGATGCATGCTTAATCGAGATGATCTAGGCCCTTTTTGAGTTAACCCTTAGCTTGAATGACTTACCCGTTAATTATCCCCTGCTACCCCCATTGAGCCTTAACCTTTTATTTCTTGAAAACACTCAAAATTTTAACACTTTAAACCCTATTATCCTACCCTTACACAAGCTTAGTAAAGTATTAAGTAAACCATTAGTTGGGATTATGTGAATTTTTTAAAAAGATAAGTTGAGTATATTTCTGGCTATGGACTACATTGCATATAGTGCTAGTTTTGACTCATAGTTCTTCCATCTATGAAGAAAAAGAAAGAAAAATGAAAAAAGAAAAGAAAAAGGAAGAACAAGTGAATAACATCAATAAGTGCAGAATATTAGTTATATTTGTATGTCTCGTAGTTATGTTTTGTTATCCCATTTTATCCGT
>JAOTJB010000005.1:22935181-22947429 GCA_027123815.1 Erythroxylum minutifolium
TGTTTAGGCATACTTCATCACTCTCATCCATAAGCCTCAAAAGTATGGGTGCATGTTTGTGTTATGTGCATTATGTAAATGATTCTGTATATTCAGACCTCCTACCATTTTGTGTCAAGACAAATGTACTAAATGCCTGATTATTTGGTTGGAACTGTTCTATTACCATCTTCATGTTCTTATGAATGTTTATCTTTATTATTTGTTATACATTTGCATTTGCAAATTGACTCACCCAAAGAAAGAAAAAAAATTTGCTTTTATCTATAATCTATTGCCAACATTTATGATCAACTCTTTTCATTCTTATTATAAATTGTAGTCTGGTTGGTTTATTATGTTTTCAGATAAATGAATTAGCTTAAGTAAAAAATTTCCCTTCTCTTTAATACAGCTTAGAAATGTAATAGACCTTAAGAGACATTACAAGAAGGGAGATTCAAAATCAAAAACTTTGCCCAAATACTTCGAGGTAAGAATGTAATACCCAACATTTGGCAACATTTAGCTTTCCTAATGCTTTCCATCCTTTCTTAACACAGTATTCTTTCAATGATCAATCAGGTGGGTCATGTTATTGAGTCATCAACAGATTTCTTCACTGGCAGGCTTACTAGAAAGGAGAGGAAGGCAACACTTGTAGATGAGCTACTCTATGATCCTACTCTAAGGGCTTACCGATGACTCAAGCATCCCTAATATCTTGTCTGCAGAAAAAATGAATATTGTTGGTTACGAAGATGTGTTAGTCTAAGAAATCAACAATGTATGAAAGGTGTAGGACTTTCAAATGAAGTAAAATCTAAGACTCATATCTGTTGTGCGACAGAATGAGATAACACAAAATAGATAATTGATCATAAAGAGAATGTGGCTGCTACAATAAAGTTTCTATCTCTCTTGTCAATCTAATAAGATTAGGATGAACGTTTGTGCCTATTTTTAACACCTACATGCTAATCTATTTTTATTATTTTATGTTTTAGGAAGCGGAAGGTCAGAGAGATTGAGGAAAAGAGTCATCCTGTTGGAAATGAGAAATGGAAGATAAAGGGACACCAATCATGAAAGCGTGCCAAGGAAAGAAGACAGTAACTTAGTCACCTTTCATTATATTTTCTTATCCAGAGCTCCTTAAGTCATCAGGTAGATTTGTTAAGATTATATGTTAAAGGTTAGAGTAGAGAGCAATCTGAAAGGATGACCTTTAGGAATTTGTTCCTAAATTACTGATATGCGATTCATCATAATTGGGGTAAACCCAAATTATTAAGTTGTCATGTTACTCATATTATGTTTCAAAAGTCAGAGAAAACTGTGTAGAGAAAATTTTGCAGTCAATCCTAGTAGTTCGATTGAAAGGTCTTTGATCATAAATAGATGACTTGGTTGGTTGGTGGATTTGACATTGTATGCTGATAAAGTCATTGAACTTTTGATGTTCATAGAAAGTGGTTATGTTACCAAGTGGCTTATAAATGTGTGGTGGTTACTGCTTTTGGTAGCCTTCAGGCTGATTTATAAAGTTTTAACAAGTGAAGGTATGAATTATTCACTCCTAATGAATTGGACTTGCACTTCATTCCAGGTAATATTGTGAAAACGTTAAACAACGTTAAGTCTAAATTCTCAATATTTACCTAAGTTAAATAACATAAGTTGAAATTGAAGCTGACAATCACAGAAAAGGCTCTTGTGAGTCTCTTAATCGAGACAAGTGAAGATACGCATCAGTGCCTATATATCTAGCAGAAAACCTCTCGTAAACATAACAAGGTAGAAACCAGTCAGGAAGTTTCTGGTAAAAATAAGAAAAACAGTTTGATGTTTATTAGGATAGGATGTCTCAATGGATAGAAAATGAAATGTAACGCTTTGACCAAAATATAAGTTGACTTAATGGCATGGTAGGAAGTCTATCAGCAACCAAAAAAAGGAATATTATTATACCCTAGAAGAAAATAAAACAAAGCAATTATATAATCATATATAAGATTAGATCTCTTATTTCATAGTACCAAATGTCATCCTAGAGATGAAGATCAAAGATAAATTTCTTCAAATTATAACTATCCTCTCCTATTCACCTTCTCTTAGCCAAACCTAGAGAAAGTACACCATTCTTTGGAGAAATGGCTACAACCCTACAGGAGATTGCAAAACTGAAAAACCTATCTAAAATACTAACACAGAAAGAATAACAAGATAGAAACTTGCATATAGTAATAAATGGAGAGAGGCAATGCTACTTGCAGAGCATAAATCAAGTGCATTACTATCATGAACTGGCTGAAATATATGTGCATTAGCTTCTATGAGAGAGGTGAGATAGAAACAGAGACACAAAATACAATAGAAACACCCAATCCACTCACCATATCCCTCCATGGAGATGATCTGCAGATCACCTCCAAAAAATCGAGCATACAAGCAGCTAATTGGAATTCCACATTCGTATCCAACCATTGTTACTGTATCAGATATTCCAAGGTCAGAATGCTCATCCAATGGATTTTTTACAGTACTATAAAGGTGCATAAAGATTTTGGGAAGGCCACTATTTGGAATCCCGCCTCCCTCATCCAAAACCTATTATAATGAGATGAACAACTTGTTAAAAATCAACATCACAGAAAAAGTCCTAGACAAGCCCAGCACAATATGAAGTTATCATGGATGACAATAGATGTGGAAACCCAATCTGATGGCAGTAAGTCTAAAGTAGCAACAACTTTATAGTGACGTACTCAATTCCATCGACAACTACTATTCTGATGGGAGGAGCCACTCATGTGAATCCATATAAAGCTCTTGGATAGCTCGCAGGGAATTCTTAACCAACTCAAATACCATAAGGTGCAAGTGTATTGAAACATAACTGTTACACAGGTCAAAATCTAAGGCATTATGCATAGGCAACAAGAAAGCAAATTTCCTAACTACTTTCTACATTGCTAAAATGAAAGCAAATGAATGCAATAATGTAAGATGAAAAAATAAAAGCAAATTAGTGAGTTAACAGAAAAATGTTTGAGAGAGATGCATAAAAGAAGCAATTGAAGTTACAAAGGAAAACACAAACAAAGGAAATCCAACTTACGGAAATGTAAACTTGGGATCCCCATAGATAGTAAAACCAGGTGCACTGTCATACTCTCTTAAACAAATAGCACGAGCATCCTCACTGGCATTTTATGCTACCTCAAGTGGAGACATTTTTGTATTGATATAACCCACACAATAAGGAGGGGGATTTAGATTGTGAAACTCCACATGCTGCCCTGAGTATCATCCAACACCCAGGAGCATAGTGAGACTTTCATAGAAGCAATTAATGCCAGCAAGGAAAAGCAATCAGTTGTATTCAGAAAAGATAAGAAGTTAAAACCAACCAATAAGCATTCTAATTCCAATTCTTGACATGTAAAAGCGATCCAAAAATTAATGAATCTCAATCAGATCCTCGTACAAGCTTGGATTCATTCCTTTCTTTAACTATTGAATGCCTAAGGCTATTGTTGGGACCACATTGTTATGTCTAACCTTAATTGCTTTTATCATTTGCATAAATTCTCTCTCATCACTTGTATCTTTGATATCAGAAAGGATCTCAAATCGTGGAAAGAATCCAGATACTAGTCTCGGACCTTAAATGAAAGTTAATCAGAATTAGTTTGCAGGTAGAAGAAAAAAAATTCACCATGTACCATGGACTAGCTAAATTCTCAACTAAAAACTAAAAAAAACATTTTTGGATTAGATCATGCTAGCGGATCCCTAAAATCATAAAGGACCATTAGTAAAATTGATGCCTGTCATAGCAAGTGAAACTGAAAAGAGTACTAGAAACTAAGTTAGAAGTACGCAACTGGGGATTTGCTCCTAGAACATATAAGGATTGCAAATGGCTTCGCACTTGAAAAACAAATAAAACAACGCTTTATAAATAAAAAGAAAAAAATGATTTGCTAATTGCGATGTAAATATTGAATGGTAATCTAATTGGTAAATAATTAAGGTGGGCCAAAAATTGGGAAGAATAAGATCAAAGAGTAATCCCTAACCACCTCTCTTCCATAGGGAGAGACCGCAAATACTAAACACATGCATTATGTTTTAAAATGGAGACCTTGAGAAGTAATAGAGTAAGTAAGAAATCTAAGTGTATTATATTAGTTATGGTCAACTTCCCTTATTCCCCACTTTTGTACGAGCCAAAAAGAAAATTTTCCTTCTTCATTACATTTAAGAAGAGAGAATAAACTAAGATTTAAGAAACCCCAACTCCCATTGATATTTATTTCATATAAATACCATATCATTAACTAAAAAGTAGATGAGGATCACAGAATTTATATTTTTTGTAACAAAGAGGGTTATGGATATGATGAGATATGAAAAATAGATGATTATGAAAGACTAAAAACATTGCAACCAAATGGAAAGAGAAAACGAGAGATGGAGTACCTTCAAAATGGCAAGTTTGAGAGATAAACCATAGGGGAGGGTCTCTAGCTCGAGAACTCTCCTAGCAATTCTAATGGGCAGGTCCTTGTAAAGAAACTGAGCGGAAAGGAGCAAGTTCCTGTCAGTGGGTCTGGACCCAAACTCCATCATATACCTCAAACTTACCCCTGTCTGCTTCATGCTTCCCCATTTCTGAACTTCCCCCATCGCACTCTTTGACAACCATTCACATGCTTTCTTAGCTGCCATGCCTAGCTTAAAGGCAAGTTTTGCAACATTATACCAACACCACCTTCACCTTCCTCCTCCTGATTGTTTTTGTGCTGATGAAAATTGTAAAATCTAATAATACAGATTCCTTTTCAAAAACCTAGAAAGATATAAATGCCAAACTAACAAACTTAGAGACTAAAGATTATTAATATACATAAACACACAAGAAGGAAAAGGGAAACATAAAAGAAGAGATTGGTAAGAAACCTGTCTTTTAACCCTATGACAAACACAAAAAGCATCTTTCTTTATCTTTTTGGTTAAAACTGAAAAGAGTAACCAAATACAACATCATTTGGTTGGTTATCTTAGTTAACATAAAAGCTGTGTCATATTTTTAAGAAATGTATACTTTGTAAATAAATTAAACTAATCCCATCAGAAGAATTACATTTTTTATTTTTTGAGAGTCAAAATTACCTTAAATTATATAATATAATTAATACATCAAATATAACAAAATACGAATTATTTGATTCTTTTATTACGTATTAAGAGAAATCTACAATTGTTGTAGAGATAGTTAAACAAGAAGTATTAGTTCTTTTAGAGGTTAAGTCTACTTATAATAGTTTACAAACTTTTAAGTAATTTAATTAAAGTAAAATTTTAATTTCAATTAAACTTTAATTATAATTAATTCTAATTAAATACCAATTGGATCCAAATAAGATCTAATATTTCATATTGACCTTTATTTATTAAATAACTCATGGTTAACCTTAAAATCTCTTAAACTTTAGAATAAGTCCAATTTGATCAAAACACATTTTCTCTCTTTAAAATGTTCTTTATGTTTGACTCGTAAGATTCATTAATATAGTTTATGACTATAAACTATAATCCTAAATCATATTTAGAATTAGAAAATTAAACTTATGTAATTCATATTTAATTCTTTAATTAAATAATTTATATTCACAGATCATAATTGAGGTTAAGTAACACATAATGTTTGTTTGAGTATCTACATATTTTAGCTTATAAGATTAACAACTTCCTTTATAATGAAAAATAATACGTGTGATATTTTTTATATTTTCTCAATGTCTAATCTTACTACAACAATAACTAAGAACAATTTAAGAATAATACATAAATATAATATGAATCTAATAATTATAAACTTGTCACAATTTCAGTTTCAATGCTAATTTATTCATTGGACTTTATCAATTACATCTTAATATATATAAGATAAATAATATCTTTAGATAATTATGTCACTAAACCATAAGTAACAATCTCTCACTTGCACTAAGTCAATCGTTGAAATATCTTATACCGTATCACTATATGATGATCATGTTACTGCTATGACATGGTTTAATGATAAAATTCTACAAAATTATCTATAGTAAGCACGTGCTTAAGTTTTACAATTTTATCTTAATTATCATCATAATTAAGAGAATTTACCTAAATACATACTTTAATCTTTGATAAGACCTTAGTTTTGCATGCCTAATTGCTATAATGTTCTATAGCACATTACTGTCTCAATCAATGTAAATGATTATACAGAGCTCATTAAAGAACTCCTTGATTTAAATAATCATTTTTACTAAATAAAAGACATTTTTTCTCTTATTTCATCGTATCAAACGTCATCCTAGAGATGAAGACCAAAGATAAATTTCTTTAAATCATAACTATCCTCTCTTATTCACCTTCTCTTGGCCAAACCTAAATAAAGTACACAATTCTTTGGAGAAATGGCTACAACCCTACAAGAGATTGCAAAACTAAAAAACCTATCTAGAATATTAGCGAAGAAAGAATAACAAGATAGAAACTTGTATATAGTAATAAATGCAAAGAGGCAATGCTAATTGCAGAGCATAAATCAAGTGCATTACTATTATGAACTGGCTGAAATATATGCACATTAGCTTCTATGAGAGAGGTGAGACAAAAATAGAGACACAGAATACAATAGAAACACCCAATCCACTCACCATATCCCTCCACGGAGATGATCTGCAGATCACCTACAAAATACTGAACATACGAGCGGCTAATTGGAATTCCATATCCATATCCAGCCATTGTTACTATATCAGATATTCCAAGGTCAGAATGCTCATCCAGTGGATTTTTTGCAGTACTATAAAGGTGCGTAAAGATTTTGGGAAGGCCACTCCTTGGAATCTCACCTCCTTCATCTGAAACCTATTATAATGAGATGAACAACTTGTTAAGAATCAACATCACAGAAAAACTCCAAGGCAAGACCAACATAATATGAAGTTATCATGGATGACAATAGATGTGGAAACCCAATCTGATGGTAGCAAGTCTAAAGCAGCAACACCTTTATAGTGACGTCCTCAATTCCATCGGCAACTACTATTCTGATGAAAGGAGCCACTTTATCTGAATCCATATAAAGCTCTTGGATAGCTCGTAGGGAATTCTTAATCAACTCAAATACCATAAGGTGCAAGTGTGTTGGAACATAGTTGTTACACAGGTCAAAATCTAAGGCATTATGCATAGGAAACAAGAAAGCAAATTTCCTAACTGCTTTCTACACTGCTAAAATGAAAGCAATTGAATGCAATAATGTAAGATGCAAAAATAAAAACAAATTAGTGAGTTAACAGAAAAATGTTTGAGAGAGAGGCATAGAAGAAGCAATTGAAGTTACAAAGGAAAACACAAACAAAGGAAATCCAACTTACGGAAATGTAAACTTGGGATCCCTATAGATAGTAAAACTAGGTGCACTGTTATACTCTCTTAGACAAATAGCACGGGCATCCTCATTGGCATTTTGTGCTACCTCAAGTGGAGACATTTTTGTATTGATATAACCCACACAATGAGGAGGGGGATTTAGATTGTGCGAATCCACATGCTGCCCTGAGTATCATCCAACACCCAGGAGCATAGTGAGACTTTATAAGTCCATATAAGCAATCAATGCTAGAAAGGATAAGCAATCAGTTGTATTCAGAAATAGATAAGAAGTTAAAACCAACCAATAAGCATTCTAATTCAAATTCTTGACATGTAAAAGAGATCTAGAAATTGATGAATCTTAATCAGATCCTCGTACAAGCTTAGATTCATTCCTTTCTTTAACTGTTGAATGCCTAAGGCCATTATTGGGACCACATTGTTGTGTCTAACCTTAATTGCTTTTATCATTTGCATAAATTCTCTCTCATCACTTGTATCTTTGATATCAAGAAAGGATCTCAGATTATGGAAAGAATCCAGATACCAGTCTCAGACCTTAAATGAAAGTTAATTAGAATTAGTTTGTAGACTAGCTAAATTCTCAATTAAAAACTAAAAAAAAGCCTTTTTTGGATCAGATCATATTGGTGGATCCTTAACTGCACTAAAAGATCATTAATAAAATTGATACCTGTCATAGCAGGTGAAACTGAAAAGAGTACTGGAAACCAAGTTAGAAGTACGTAGCTGGGGATTTGCTCCTAGAACATATAAGGATTGCAAATGGCTTTGCACTTGAAAAACAAGTAAAACAACCCTTTATTAAAATAAAAAGAAAAAAACAGATTTGCTAATTGCGATGTAAATATTGAATGGTAATATAACTGGTAAATAATCAAGGTGGGCCAAAAACTAGGAAGAAATAAGATCAAAGAGTAATTCCTAACCACCTCTCTTCTATAGGGAGAGACCGCATTTACTAAACACATGCATTATGTTTTAAAATGGAGACCTTGAGAAATAATAGAGTAAGTAAGAAATATATTAATTATATTTAAATTAACCAATTAATTAATTATATATATATGTATATATTTTCGTCCTTAGTATATATATACTTAAGAAGTAGAAGAGATCATAAATTTAAAAATATGTCTCACGGGTGTGGCCTAAGATGTCACACCCGTGAGCATATATGAAGCTAAAACGCAGTCATTCTTCATGGATGAGTCACGGAACGCAGTGGAGCATGAGTCATGGTTATGACCATTTAATTCAGAGGCATGACCAGAGGGGAAGAATCCAACGGTCAGATTAAATGGACGACTGGGATGGATTTTGTGTTCGTCCATCCCATTCATCCATCTCATTCGTCCTTAGTATATATATACTTAATAAAAATTAATTCATTAACTATTATTTAAGTATAAGCATATTTATATTATGGGATTAAAAAATACTCACTAAAAAACCTATTTAATGAATAAGAAAAAATAAATGACGCCTGTGACAAAGAATAAGAATTAAAAAAATCTTCAAGCCGCACAGAGAAGAGAAATAAATAGTGGAAAAAACGCAAAAAATATGACCCTTGGATCATTTGGATAGCGGCATGGATTTTCGTGTTCATCCATCCCGTTCGTCCTTAGTATTATATATTTAAAGAAATAAATATTGGCAAAAAACCCAAAAAATATAACCCTTAGATCATTTGGATGGTGGGATGGATTTCCATATTCGTCCATCCCGTTCATCCTTAGTATTATATACTTAATGCTTAATAAAACGCAATCATCTTTCGTGGATGAGTCACGGAACGCAGTGGAGCATGAGTCACGGCTCTAACCATTTAATTCAGAGGCATGACTAGAGGGGAAGAATCCAACAGTAAGATTAAATGGACAAATGGGATGGATTTCGTGTTCGTCCATCCCGTTCGTCCTTAGTATATATATACTTAATAATTAGTCAATTAATTATATTTTAATTAATCAATCTATTAATTATATTTAAATTAACTAATTAATTATATATAAACTATATATATATGTATGCATATGCATATGTATATATTTTTGTCCTTAAAATATATATACTTAAGAAGAAAAACAGAACATAAATTTAAAAATATGTCTCACAGGCGTGACTGAAGATGTCACACCCGTGAACATATATGAAGCTAAAACGTAGTCGTCTTTCGTGGATGAGTCACGGAACGCAGTGGAGCATAAGTCACAGCTGTGACCATTTAATTCAGAGGTATGACCAAAGGTGAAGAATCCAATGGTTAGATTAAATGGACGAATGGGATGGATTTCGTATTTGTCTATCCCGTTCATCCTTAGTATATATATACTAAATATACTTAAAGAAATAAATATTGGCAAAAAATGTAAAAAATATATAACCCTTGGATCATTTGTACGACGGGATGGATTTCTGTTTTTGTCCATCCCGTTCGTCCTTATTATTATATACTTAATAAAACACAGTCGTCCTTCGTGGATGAGTCACAGAATGCTGTGGAGCATGAGTCACTGCTGTGACCATTTAATTCAGAGGCATAACCAGAGGGGAAGAATCCAACGGTCAGATTAAATGGATGAATGGGATGGATTTTGTGTTCATCCATCCCGTTCGTCCTTAGTTTATATATATTTAATAATTAGTCAATTAATTATATTTTAATTAATCAATCTATTAATTATATTTAAATTAACCAATTAATTATATATAAATTATATTTAATCATATATATATATATGTATGTATATATTTTCGTCCTTAGTATATATATACATAAGAAGTAGAAGAGATCATAAATTTAAAAATATGTGTAAGCATATATGAAGCTAAAACGAAGTCGTTCTTCGTTGATGAGTCACGGAATGCAGTGGAGCATGAGTCACAGCTGTGACCATTTAATTCAGAGGCATGACCAGAGGGGAAGAATCTAACTGTCAAATTAAATGAACGAATGGGATGGATTTTGTGTTCGTCCATCTCGTTCGTCCTTAGTATATATATACTTAATAAAACTAATTAAATTAACCTCACACAATAGCTTAAGCTATTGTGGTGAAACGGTCATTTAACATAGTATCAGAGCTTTTCTGACTAAGTGGTCGTGAATTCAAATCCTACCACCTACTTATTATTCAGCACAAGGTAGAGTGAGTCTATGCAAGTTTCAAGCTCAAAGGTCTTTCACTTGAGGGGGTGTGTTAGTGAATATATAAAACTAATAAAATTGGCCTCACACAACAGCTTAAGCTATTGTGGTAAAACGGTCATTTAACAATGTCGACTTGCATATGTTTTTGTTGACAATGAAAAAGGCATGTTGATTATTCTTAAAGATTGAATCTTTTTGTCTGTTTCTTTCGTTTGATAGTTTTAGTCAATTGGAGAAAATGTGGGGATTATTGAGAAGATTAAAGAAATTGAGGTTGAGATGGCTTGAACCCAGAAAAAAAAGCCACAGGTATTATATCTGCAGTGCGTCGTTATATATGTGCATAGATGATTTGTTTCCCTTTATCTTTAGTTCTTGCTTGTTAACATTGTTGAATATATTGCTTCTGTGAGGTTTATTTAATTTCGAAGTTTTTATGCAAAATACCACACCAAGATAGCCAAGCTAAGGACTCAACTGCTGCAGCCTCCTAAGGTATGCATTGGTTCATCTTTACCAAATCTTGTTCCTTATTTTTCTTTTTCTGAGATTTTTCTCTTTACATGTTTTTGTGGTGTTTGTATTCAAAAGGGGTTCTCTCTATTGGCAATATATTCAATTAATTGTGTGACATATGATGGTGATGATGTAGAAGTCAAAGTAGCTTCAATGCAATCTTCTTTAATAAAATTCTTTTGAGTTGTTATTAATGGAAAATGGTTGAGATAAAAAATATATAGGTTTCATTGTGATTATTTACACTTATTGTTTATGGTTTGGCTATTATCTCATCAAATAGCTTCATAATTCTCAAAAAAATCAGTGGAACGATATGTTAAAAGTGTTATTTTCTTCCTGAGTTTAATTAGCCAGATATGGAATGTTACTTCTGCAAGGTTGAGGTTGACATTAGCAAGACACATTGAACAAGTAGGAGGTAGTTAATTCTTGTTCTCTTCTGTGTTACTGCAATTGCATGTGACTAATCTTAATTTTCAAGAATTAATCAGTTAGTATATTTCTTTTTGCAGGCCTTGCTGTTAGTCAAAGGCATACGTATATGTTTTCTACTGGCGGTGAGAAAATATTTGTCATTTGTTTCTGTTTACATTTGATTTTGTAAGAATGTGAATTTTATATGTATTCATTTATTTGTTTTCTGATGAATTGTTTTGCATCTACATCTGCTGACAATATTAAGAAGTTCAGTCTTCCCAAAGGAGATTTTTTGCCCAATATATTGTAAGTCGTTAAATATTGTTGCTTAAAGCTGTAGTTTATCATTCTTCTTACTTTCTAGGATAGTATATCTTTATATGAATCTTATATGTACTCATTTATTTGTTTTCTTATTAATTGTTTTGCATATGTTGATAGTATTAAAAAGTTCAGTCTTCGTAAAGGAGATTTTTTTCCCAATATATTGTAAGTCGTTTAACGGTGTTGCTTAAAGGGGTGGTTTATCATTCTTCTTACTTTCTAGGATAATATATCTTTGTATTATTTTCAAATTTGCATCTTCGATGTGTATATGGGGCTTCTGCACTTGATACGTATCAGATGACTAATTTACAAGATTCTTTGAAGCACATAATTGATTTGTTTCTTTGAGACAAAAGAGAATGTTGTAAATTCTGATGTTACTGAT
>JAOTJB010000005.1:22972544-22984908 GCA_027123815.1 Erythroxylum minutifolium
AATACACAATTCAATTTCAAATACACAATTCATATACACACTTCAATTACACAATCTTTTCTCTTCAATCTCAAATACACACTTCAATCTCAAATGCACACTTCAAATACAAACTTCAATCTCAAATCTCTTCTCCTTAATCTCAAATTAACACTTCAGTCTCAAGTCCCTTTTCCTCAATCTCAAATTAACACTTCAATCTCAAATCCTAAAATTCATACTTCAATCTCAAATCCTTAATCTCAAATTCACACTTCAATTTCAAATTTCCAAATTCACACTTCAAATTAAGCATTACAACAAATTTTTATTACAACAATTACAGCAAAATATTACAACAATCATAAGGGGCATTTTATCGATCACCTCATAGGCAATATGTATAATCTCTAACTAATCACAAAACAAATGCATTTTTCTATTATTTGCCAACAATAATGCAAGCTAACAACAAACCAACCAACAATGACACAAAAAACAGTATACAACAACAATATTCACATAAAAACTGATCACCCAAAACACCCACGGTTCATATATAAAAGTTGCGTTTTCTTGAGAAAAAATACACTCAATAGAGAGTTTATCGAAAAACGACGCACGATGGGCCAGAAAATGCTTAGAAAACGACTGTGGAAGCAAGAATAATCACCTAAAACCAGACGACAGCAACGGAGGAGAGAAGAAGAAGAAAATAGGGGGTATTTGTCGGGTTAAAGACGAAGAACCAAACGACGTCGTTTGATTTTATTTATTAACCAATCGACAATTACCAATGGAAACAAAATTTCGTCGATATTTAAATTCATCAAATATTTAACTACGACGTCTTACCGCTTAATTTTGCGACGGAACACATTGTCTGTCGGTAAACTTGATATCAATTTAATGACGGATGATTTTCCATCGGTAAATAACAAATGCTGATCCAAACTCACCAACAGAGCAGTTTCCGTCGGTAAATGTCCGAAGCTAGTTAATTGCAGGAAGCATTCCCGCAATTTTTACCGACAGGAATGGTTACGTCGTCACTATATGTCGATGAAAATTTTGCGCGAAATTTCTCCCCTCCTCTTTTACCTACGATAATTGTTTCTATCGCTATATCTAAACTTTGACGACGCATGTAACGATGGTCTTTTGTATTCCGTCGGTAAATAGCTACGATTTTTATTCCGTCGGTAAATTTTCAACGCTAATTTATATTTTTCTTGTAGTGAAGCATTTAAGCATGTAAACAAGCAAGAAATCAGCCCATCAACACAATAACTATAAACATACTACCCACCTAATTGGTTGTAAATTTATACTCAAGTTTGCCTTTCCTCTTGCTCTTGCCGTGGATTACTTCAAACAAACAAGTTTTCATTCAACTAAATATACAAATAGAAAATCCATAAAGCTTTAATAATAAAAAACAAATAAGTTTCTTGGTCCTCTCTTTTCTCCCCTTATTTTCAACACAAGAAACTCCTTTTTCTCTAGTTCCTTTTGCTACCAAAGCAAGAAGAAAAGATGAAAGTTACCTAAGACTAAGCTGAAACTACTACTTCTTCTTCTTTTTCCTTTTTCTTTCTTTCCTTCTTCTTCTTTTCTGGTTCCTTTTCTCCTTTTCTTCTTCTAGTTCCTTCTACATTTTTCTTTTCTTTTCTTGCATCTCCAACATGTTTCATGCACTCTTCACTTCCTCTTTCTCATTTCTTTTCTTATTATTTAAGACCTCCAAATTTACCCTTTCACATTTAATTTAATGGTTATTTAGCCCCTTAACCTCTTATTTCTATTACACGTTAACTCAATTCTAACATCTCTATTTAATTTATGCAAACACATGTAAATAACATATATTCATGATTAAACTCCAATAGATTCTAATCTAAAAATTTTAATTTCTATTCATGCTTGCTAAATTAATGGACTAAATTCTAAGAAAGATTTGGGGTCGAACAGTGGGTTTCTTATGAGTGGTTCACAATTGGGTGCTGTCTTCTAGTTGGTTATGTTGTGGATGTACTAACAACCATGAGCTGCTTGTCTTTGGTTGTCAATTGGATGAAAGAGTTGTTGGGCTAACTTCACGTTAATGCTTATTTTATCTTAGTGATGTAGTTTTCATTAATTAATTGTGTGAAGACTCCTTGGTCACGTTAATGCTTATTCCATCTTGGTACTACAGTTTTTATTAATTAATTGTGTGAAGACTCCTTGATCACGTTGATGCTTATTCCATCTTGGTGTTGCAGTTTTTATCAATTAATTGTGTAAAGACTCCTTAGTGAAGTGGAGAACAAAAGTTGGATGGGTCCTTAATGATTCACAAAACATAGGTTGATGTGTGTATATGTGTAGCAGTAAACTTCTCCATGAATTCCTTTTTGGGTGTGACTTCAGCTAGGTTCATTTGTGGATTAATTTTGAGCGTGGTTAGCGTCTCTATTGTGACTGCGTGATTGTCGATTTTTGGTGATTTTGGCAATTGCGTTTTCCTTTGTTGTGAACGCCTATTGAGAGTAATTGGGCAGTTAGTTTTTCTAAGTATTGCTGAATCCTTTTGTTAAGGGATCACGTAATTTTGTGGCTGTCATTTTGGTGTTGGTGTGCTAAAATTTCAAAATTTTTCGTAACTTTGTAGCTGCTGTTTTTGTTGTTGGTTTGGTGCGAAAAACTTCAGTAATTGTCTTGAATATTACAGCTCTATTAGGTTAACGTTTCGATGATGAAACGTTTGTTGATTTCAGACGTTTTGTGGCCATTGTGTATGAGATGTTTCAGTGACTATATCGAAGATTCATAGCAAATTTCTTGGTTTACAACTTCCCATTTTTTCGTTTATGAAGCTACATTATTAGGAAAGTTATTTTTCTTTTTCAAGTGTTTTCGTTCATATAGAATTTTGTTTAATCACTTGAGTTATTTATTTAGTGTTCTTTTGTTATAAGATTGTTGATAAAAATCCTCTGTTGAGGATAATACGAGGTGGTCGTACTATTGGGTCTGAAATTCTTTCACGGGTACTGAGAACGAGGGATAATGTCAAAGGTTGAGTAAGATCAGCTCAGTAAGGCCTTGTATAAAACTATTGTCGTTATTGAAAGAATTAAGTTGGATGAGAGCTCCGCAAACGTAAGCAAGATGTGTCGAATTGTGTTACCAAATTTCGGTATTGATTTATTTTGTTGCATTTAATTCTTCTGGTGTTTGATTGTGCTATAAACAACTGCGGCAAAATCTAAAAGTTTGTGAAACCATTACACCCCTACGATTTTTTTCAGATTGAACTCTAAGACACTTTCAGACCTGGTTGTGGCAACTCAGGGTGCTGCTTTGATCTGGTAATCCAGAAGTATTATATCTTTTCAAAGTGTTGTTGTGCTGGGCTCCATTGCACATGGTTTTGAATCCTTTGAGCATTATTCAGTATCTAGTATGGCTTGAGCCTTCTCTTCAAATTTCCAAATTTCAGCAGATGAATGACTTTTTTTTTTATTTAAAATTGTTGATGGAAGAAATCAAGTAAGCTTACATTCATTCACAATATCCAGCATCTTCTTTACCCTTCTTACTCTTTAGTTTTACTTAAGTTGTTCCTTGCCCATTACATGACACATTCAACATTCTCATGTATGCAGTTGCAAGAGTTGGAGTTAGTAGTAGAAGCATCAATTAAAGACTGTCTGGACTGTCGTCCTAAATGTATGTACAGCATATACGCATCCATCTTTTTATGTTTAATTCATACATGTAACGCATATAGTATGTGATTTAATGGGTTTGTTTTCTTGACTTTCTAACATACATTTCACTTCTTTCAGAATTGGAGTTGCTTTATTCAATCGTTAGATTTCATTTTTCTGGGATTAAATTAAGGAAAGTGGGGACCAATGTATAAGGGTAGTTATTTCAGTTGAAGAGAGAGGTTTTTCTTCGTCTTCTTCACATAACTACCTTAGGAACAAAGGATATATTGTTTTAACCTTCTAATCAAACCATGACTTCCCAGACTCATAGGGCTATGGAGCACATGCATAGTATTTGATTGCTTCAAATCTTCCACAAAGTCCAGTTCGTCTAATTTGTAAGCTAAGGTGACCTATCAGCTGGATGAATCAGTCTCTTGTGGCATCATTAAAGTCTTCGTACTTGCATTTCTTCTGTGGCCTTCAACTATTAGAATAATCTTCTTAGAGCAAAAGCTTGTACATATTGCATTGGCTCAAATTCTCCTTCTTCATCACCCCTAAAATCTTCTGAAAACAACAGGCTGCCCAATAGTTACATTATTTCCACATTACAATTTTATGCTACTTGTTTATTGTTAAATATATACAACATTCTTACTTTGATGGCATAACAGCGTAGTAATTATCAACAGTTATACAATTCCGGCGTCCAAACTTATAGCCTTGCTTGGAATGTTCCTCGTAACAAACGTTGGTTAGAAAAAAACAAACAAAACCAGGGCTTGGTTTTTGCTAGGAACTTCTTGTTCCCTTGGCATTCTCATCATAGATATCCCAATTAATAGGACTTGAAATATATTTGTCTTGTATAAAGTTCACTTCCTACTCATCCCCAAACACTAAAACCATAAAAAGGAGACAAATCTGCAGCAGCGTGAAGGATCTTATAATGAGTTATAGAATGAGTATGCTTGGGACATCCTGAGCCCAGACACAAGAGAATACAAGTTCAATGTTGATGGTCAGCAAGTTTGTTATTAAGTTGCTGAGAATGTGAACAGAAGCTTGAATCTAAAGTTATTAGCTAAGGCCACAAACTAAGCAGTTGGTCTGTGTAAAAATTATTACATAAGACCCCAAACTAAGATGTTAATAATTTAGGCACCATTTCAACACACAAATGGGTATTCTAATCCACTTAAAACAATTTCATGTGATCCCAAATTCCAATTTCACATAATTCATGTTTAATGTAGCTGTGAAATTCAACTTTGAGCTGCCCGCCTTCTAGGTTTATTTGGAGTAAACATCACCAAGCTGTTATAGTATTTCAATGCTAAGTATGTATGATGAGGATATATAAAGTTGGCAAGCAGTTGTTTGACTGACTCCCAAAATACCTGCCATTTGAACCATTCGTTTGGTTTACCCTCGTATATAAGTTTCTAACGGTAGGACTGAATACTTGACGATGGTACGACACGCTTCAGCAGAATTCTTTCCATAACGTAGTTATTTACTCGCCATAACAAATTTCCAGACTATAGGACACTACCAGAAAAAAAAAAGACTAGAAAGAAATAAGAAATCTATCTTGCTTGTGTCAAGATTCTTCAAATGATATAAAACAGTCTAGTTCTAATATTACAAACTTCCCAGCTAACACATCTTCGTTATCATTAAACCAAATATAAATTCATCCATTAACATGTATATAAGATTCCCACAAACCCTCGATGACTGTCAAAACATTGTTAGAAACGTAATTTCTCAACCACATTTACAGATGAAGGAATCCCCAATTTATGACCTGAAAATAAGAACTCAATTCCCAGCCGATGGATTTGTTAGCAATTCAAGTGATTTTCTCAAGTAGTCCACTGCAACTGAAACATCATCAAATGCCAAGGCTCCAACTGCAAATCTCGCAGCCTTGTGAGCTTCAGAAACTTTCTCAGGGGGTGGCTGGTAATTACTGTCATATTGGTATGTTTGGGCAGCAGAAGGGGTAGGATCTGCAACACTGTTTGAAGTGTACTGGGAAGTTGATGTATAGTTTGTCATGGTAGGAGCTGATTGGGTAGTGTAGAAAGTATCAGAGCCTTGATAATAAGAAGGATAATGTGTTGGTGCTGATGGCAAGCTGCTCTCAGTGAAACTTGGATATGATTGAAAGTTTGGGTAAGAGTAAGAAGATGTTTCATGAGATGGATAGTTGTGTGGAAGATGTTGTTGAGGATTTTGTGAGTAGGGCTGATGCTGGAATGGCTGAGAATATGTAGAAGTTTCTTGTCTACTGGCTTGAGGAGGTGGATGAAAATCACGGGACGGATAACTGGCATCAGGAAAATGATTTTTAACTGTATCATGGAACTGTTCTGATGGTGGAATATGATCAGGGTACTGGTCATTAACATTCTCATGCAGTTGATGTGGCTGTGAATTCTTTGTAGGACGCTGGTCATTAACTTGATCATAGAACTGAGTTGATGGATCAGATTGTACACGAGGAACATTAGCTTCACTTGGCTCAATATCCTGCAGAGGAATTTATAGCGTGATGAGTTTCCAGAAGTTCCTAGTATAACAAAACTTTAGTAGATTCACTTCCTGCTAAATTTTTGAAGTAACTTTTGAGCATAGAGAGAATACTGAACTAGATCAAAGTTAAAATCGCCCAGCAGAGTACACTAAATATATACATATTTGTTCTAGTGCACAGGACAGACAAAACATGCAGTTTTATAATTCATTGCATACCAGAAAAGGAAAAACACTAAATCAGTGAAAGAGATTAAAAAGTAATATAGATTTGAAGACTGACATATCCGTCACTACTTATATTAGAGAAATCTCCATCACCAGAAGGAGGGCCAGGGTTGGGCTTTCTTCCTTCTTTTAAAGCTTTCCTTATATCTGCTGCTTTCCAGACTGCGTACTTTTGTTTCTGCTCAAGCTGCCAATTTGTTATGTGAGTACAGATGTGAACACGAAATAATTTTAATACTGGTAAAAATCAACCCCGTGCAGATTGAACAGCAAATGAGGTGTTAATCATAAAAGACTCACATCAGGCTGAAGTGCGCCAAACTGGTTAATAATCTCAAAAAATATGCTCGCAGCATAAAATGTTTTTGCCGTATTCCTGTAGCAATGCAAAAACCCCACTTAAGAAAGGACATTGCCATGTAACTTAAATTTGTAGCAAACTGAGTCTGATTCAACCTCTTATTTCATACCCGTGCCTCTTCTAATATTTTTGTTTTCGTTATACAAATTCGATTAAATTTGTGGCAAACTGAGTCAGATTCAACCGCTTATTTCATACCCATGCCTTCTAATATTTTTTTTTTCGTTATACAAATTCAAAATCCTTATGCTATCTCCAATCATCCCTGTCACGCGAAGAAGATCAATTGCTTATGAACACCACTCAGCAGACAACAATACTGATCAAAATTATGATGCTAATGAGTTGATTATAATTCATTAAAGTTATGTGAAATCTTAAAAAAGGCCTGCTTTTAAGTAGAGCCAGTGCTCGTGTAAACCATAGGTTTTAATTGCTAAATACCAGCATGCAAAAGTCATTTTGTTACATGTATGACTAATGTCTCTCATGCAATAGAGCAGCATGGCCTATAATTAAGTAAATATGATCATCTGAATGCATTTGGGCCTCAAAGCAGTAGCCACCGAAGGAACATGGTCAAGCTATAATGCATGACAGGAGCCACCAGAAAGGAATTTGGAAACAAATTCAATGAATACATCACAACTACATGTATGTCCTTAAGGTAATTTAGCACATAAGTCACTGCAATCGGTAAAATTTCCCCTATAGGGATTGATTTCTCTACAGAAACATTACTAAAACTAAAGAAGAAATCATCATACAAATCTGCACGTCCAGCTCGATCTTGCTTGTCTGCCTTCTCAAATACGTTAAGGGCAAAACCTTCTAGATAAAGATTGTCTTCAGGCCCCAACTTTAGTGACTTCTTATCCTATTAAGATAATGACAACTAATTGAACAGTATATTCATATTAGCTGTTTCTCAAATATTAACAAATGCTAGTTAACCATCAAAAGAAGGTTGCAGTAAGCTTGGAAACTATCATTTCAAGGTATAGACTCCCCCATTTAGAAACTGGAATCACAAACAAATTTTGGGAATTAAGAAAGAGTTTATTAGGATCTACAACATATAGGAAAATAAAGTAAATTGAGATAATAATCCCCACGAGCTAAACTATATAACTAATTAAGAGAAATTGGCAAACAGCAAACCGAACACTTCATGCCCAAGGCCAAAACACTAATCAAATAACTGAGCAGATATGCTTTATTTACGACTATAGTTGAATAGTGAGGAAAATATGTGCACATCGAAAAGTGAAAAGAATTGTAAGTATGTAAAACTTCAAACCAAGTTCAGGCATTATAGGCATCATAAAACATAAGCAAAGTTTAAGCTGCAAAGCACATGCCAGAGATTGATTTCACACATTTGGTATAACTAGACAAGTAAAATGATGATTGAACACTTGACGCCTCTGTAATAGTGCTTAGAACCTTAGACTAAAAAAAGAATTTCGAGTTAAAACGAACTGGTTTTAAAAGTTCTTTAATATTGAAACTATCTCCAGGAAAAGTTCCGATTTACAACCCACCCTCAGTTTTACTAGGAGATAAAGAAGACCTAATTATATAACCATGTAACGAAGATGAAGATTTCCATGAAACAACTCGCCATAGGTACAAATATTTCAGACGAAACTGACATTTGGAAACGTACTGCAACTAAAAATGTTAAAACACAAAATAGAAGAAAGTAGAGATGAAAAACGAAAGGAAGCAACCTTTTCAAGTTGATTCATGAGAGAAACGAGAAGGGCATTGGTGGTCTTGGTTCTTCCATTTTGCGGAATCCTCAAACCTTTCTCCATCGCATATAATCGACCTAGTTAAACAACCCCACCATATTAAAATTACCATTTTTTTCGATAATTATGCATTAAAAGACAAAAACAAAATCAGTTTAGCAAATTGAATAGAGGGAGAGGGAGAGAAAGAATCACAGTAATAAGCAACGAGAGGTTCGTGTTTCTGAAGCTCATCGGCTCGTTGCAGGTACGGTAGCAGTAGCTTCGCAGGTTCAGTTTCATTTGCCATTTTGCCTTTGATTTTCTCTTGTGAGTTGTGAGCAATAGACAGATGGAGACAGAGGGAGAAGACGTTACTTAGTCGGAAAGACAAGCGAAGTGATGTTGAATTGTATAATGGATTGGACTAAGCCGTAAGAGGTTTAAAAAAGGAATAAAAATACCATTTAATTCGTCCATCTAAAATAAAAATAAGTAAACTTTCATGATTGAGCAAGAAATAAAAAATATATGAAGGGCTACAATCTCAATTACGCACTAATACATCTTTATCGATATTTTTTTATTGACTAACAAATATTTAATTTATCTAAAAATATATGAATATAAATTAGTTTGATTGCTCAATTAAATTAAATTAATTTAAATTTGACTCATTTTTATATTATATTTATAGTAAATTTTTTAAATTTGGAAAATCAATCTAATCAAATCAGTTGCAAACATTTTTTTTCATTTTTGGAATAAATATAGCTAAGCTCCAAAGGTTCCTTCCACTGTTATCCTTTGAACCTACCCCTCTTTTAAATAAAACTCTCATTTTCAACTTTCTCAAATTAGATACTGCCTTTTTCTTCCTCCTCCTCACATTTGAACCAAGTCCTTCATACTCCTCCTCCTCTTAACTTTATTACTATCAGCTCTAACTTCTCTCAATCACTCGTTCTTACCCTTGAAAAAAGAAACTTAATACCAGATAGTTAGAGACTCCTACACTTTTTCCAAATTCAGATACCTTCCATTCTCCTTCAAATCCCCTTCCCACCATCATTTCTCCACCTATTAAGGTTCTCAAAGCTAAAGCTTCTAAATGGAGCTCCTCCCTAATTAGTTTTTTTACATACAAAATAACCTTATCCTTTATGTTCAAGTTTGGGCACCAGCTTTTTGAAAAATGTTAGGCTTTGAATGCTTCCTCATCAACAAGGAAGATATTTTCCTGTTAATTTAATCAAGAGATTATTACAGTCAGAATTCTTGAGTCTGACCCCTAGCACATTTAAGAGAAACTTATCATGTTTCAGCAATGGAAGCCTTAAAATGGCCCTTGATAAAACCAAAATGATGTATGTTCCCATTTGGGTTAATTTTCATAATATACCCCTTAAATAAGGGTCAATTTTAGGTCTTAACTATCTGGTCAGCTTTTTTGGTAAACTTTTATGCTTTGACGAAAACACAACAAACCTTATGAGAATAGGATATGGTAAAGTTTATGTGAAATTTGATTTAGATAAGTTCTTACATAAAGTTATGAAAATTAAAAAGCTAGATGATAAAAGCTGCTTAATAAATGCTTAAATTAAAGTATCATATTAGTGGAGACCCCCTAAACTTGATCAATTTTAAGTTTAGCAACCAACAAAATATTATTATCATATAGGAATCAAATGAGATTATGGGAATAAATGAATTTGAAACTATGGAGAAGAATGATCTCATATAGAATGAAAAGGGCAAAACCATTGATGAGTAAGAGATATGAATCGTAATTACTACTAATTCCTCTCAAGAACCTAGTAAAAATTGTTAGCGAAAATAGAAAAAATTATTAAACTTGAGCAACTTATCTATAAATGCACCACGTCGTAAAAATCACTGCCCTAAGTAAGAAATTCCCCCTCTACAGTGCAGCAAGACAATAGGATAGGGTTAACGACTTCTCCACCAGCTTAGGTGCACTTCAAAGGGTGGAGTAAGAACTGTCTCCAAGAAGTAATAATAGGGGAAAAAACAAAGAAGAGATGAAATGGGACGAAGATGCGTGTGTATTAGGAGCTATACATGTCTGTCAAATGTCTGTAAAAATAAAAACTATCCATCAACAGTGAATATATACTGAACAAAAACATGAACGTTTAGGTATAATAAAGTATAATAATAATGAAGATGGATGTTTTGGACGTTTAGGTATAATAAAGGATAATAATAATAACCATGATGGATGATCGAGTATAACAACAATAATGGGAATAATGAATAAGCGTTATTGTGTAAAAAAAGTGGGGTAACGTTAATGGTTAATTGAAAAGTTTTGGAACAACGATAAAAACAATCCCCCACTTAGTCTAAAACTTGAGAAACAAATTGTAACAGTTTAGGAGAAAAATATGCGAACAACCAGGTGAACTAGGCCTTGAACCTGATGTCCAAGAAAATTGGAGACAAAACTTGTTAGAGAAATAAACAGCCTCAAAATGTTCTGGTGTGATGATCACTCTAAAAAGATAGGCCAAATGCTCTTATAAAAGGGTGGCTAGCCCCCTACAATCACGTAGGTGAGTCCATCAAGTGTGTATTACTCACACTACCCAAACTTGAGCTATGGAACTCATTAAGGATTAAACAATTCAACTTCATCAAACACAGTAAAGTCATGATAGGGATGCAATTCAACAACTGAATGTATCTCAATATTATTCCACAAATAATATACAAGTAGTCACTACATACTTCGTTTGACCCATTAAACTTGGTGTCCCAAGACGAGTGTCCATCACGAGATTACTACACAAATGGGCTCAACCTCATCCCTTTACCATGCTCTAAAACTAGTTTCCTACTTAAAGCTTTTGTAAATGGATCCGCTAAGTTGCTCTTTAACTTGACATAGTCGAGAGAGATTACGCCATGTCTAATTAAAGTACAGATAATTTTATGTCTCAATCTGATATGTCTACTTTTTCCAATATATGCTTTGTTCTTGGCAACATAAATGGTGGCCTACGAATCACAATGAAGGAACACAAAAGGAATTGATTTTTTCTAAAGTGGGATATCTGCTAAGAGATTCTTTAGCCACTCAACTTCCTGTCTTGTAAGCTCTAAAGCCACAAACTCAACCTCCATTGTTCATCTCATAATACATATTTGCTTGGATGATTTTCAAGACACTGCAACTCCTGCCAAGGTAAAAATATAACCATTAGTAAATGTGTATATCACCACTCTCTGTAACCCAATTAGCATTAGAATACCCCTCCAATACAGGAGGATAACTACAAAAAGATAATCCATAATCCATAATGCATTGTACCTTTCAAATATCTCAACAAACGAATCAATGCATTCCAATGCTCTTGACTAGGATTATGAATATACCTACTAAGTCTACTCACACAGTATGTAATATTAGGATGAGAATAGTTCATCAAGAATATCACACTACTAAGAATTTTAGCATACTCAGCTTGGTTTACACTATCACTAAGATTTTTTTTAAAGCACCACTAGCATCATAGGGATTCTTGACTGGTTCAACATCATAGTAACCAAACTTCTTCAAAATTTTATCAACATAATGAGTTTGATTCAACCTAAGACTAAAGTCAGTCTTATCAACTTTTATTCCCAAAATAAAGTCTACAGGTCCAAGATCTTTCATATAAAAGGAAGAACTTAGCAAACTCTTGGTAGTATCAATGTAACACCCCATTACCTTAGGGTACGCACCGGGACGCCCGTAGGTCATTCCGATACATATCCTAAGATAAGGGAGCGCTACGTGCGATCACTAC
>JAOTJB010000005.1:22989796-23004869 GCA_027123815.1 Erythroxylum minutifolium
GTTAAAAGGGATAAATCGACTCTTAGGAATAATTCAATCCTCTAAATGATTGTTTTGATGTATCATAGAAATTTTTTAAAATGCAAGAAGCAAATAACTCTCTGTGGTGGAACAAAATATCTCGCATTTTTCCCTTGAATAGTCTCTTCTTTTTGTTTTTCAAAGGAATGTTCTTATATTGTCTTGAGCAGTGCACGAATCCTTTGAATCCGGTACTAACGGGTGTTGGGGAGGTGTGGGTGGGTGGTAGATCTTGCAGACAATCCGCGACTTCATCCTTTAGCCTCTTAATTGGATTATACAGTTAATTTTAGTACATAAGATTTAACCCAGCATAAGCAACGGAATTACCTTCAAAATGGAGGAGAGTTGATCAGTTTTCCAACTTTAGTTTCACAGTTCAGGAAGTTCTATTGCTATCAGCCCAGCTTCTGGTTAATCTTTTCTCTTCTTGTGATATATCTTTGAGTGGGAAACCCTCCCTTTGCTTTTATATAGACACCTTGTTCTGTTTCTTCTTACCAGCTGTATTCTTCTTTTCCAGTTGATGTATTATTTATTTTTCAAAGAAAGCATATATATTTTCCACCAAGTTTCTTCGTCCTGACGAACGCACTCATACGGGTGTCAGGATATTTTTCTTAACTGTCCCAAAAAAAACACCATTAATCAGGTCTTGAATGCTTACCGGAATTTTATAGTCTATACCCTAATTAGAATTTGTCTTGGATAATAGAGACGGGGGATCGTTCTCTTTCATAGGCACTATCTGAATTGAACAAGTAAACAAGCTTCGAAAACATACACAAATAAGAACGGTTCACTCTCCAGTTCCGTAGTTTCTGACTACTATATAATCCTAGTAAGAACTTTAATATCACAAGGTGTAGGCAACGGATTTCTCTTATGGTTTTATCACGGCGATGCTGGAACTGGTTCACTACCAGAAATATGGGATACAGAGTCCTCTTTTGATATGGCAACATAGTTAGTGGGAGCAGCTGGCCTGTTATCCCTACTACTGCTATCCCTCCTACCATCTTTGGCGGCAGACCGGCTACCATTTTGGTGAGCATTAAGTGATAGTCGTCTACTGGGAGTTCCATTGGCGCCTCCATTCGCACGTGAACCCACCACCTTCTTTGCACCACTGCCAATTGGTCGAGCAGGACTCGGTCTTGAGCCATGTTCTTGTTCCGAGTTTTGCTGCTCATGAAACTTCTTCTGGTCCTGTACGCCCGAAGTTTTTAGCATACAACGTAAAGCAACATATAAATTAACCCTTTCTATGTGAAAGACTGTAGCCTGGAAACTCTAATGCTCCTCATAGTAAAGCAAAGTCAACTGACGTTAAAATCGTTTTTCACTATGATTCACAATACAATAGTCACCAGTTAAAACTTACCCTCATCCTTCGTTTCTCTTCTTCTCTTTCCTGCCTGAGCATGGCATATTCATCTAGCATGGCAAGGAGAGGAACACCATCATAAGCAAATTGCAAGCCACGCTCTTCTTCCCAAGCCCGAGTTTTGGCAACCAAGGTGTCAACCAAAGCTATAGGGCCAAAAACAAAATCAAAACAAGATCAGGAGTCTTTAAAGCAGGTTTTCCCTTAAAATTTTAAAAATGGAATATAATAGTAGAGCATTGTTGGCTTTGACCAACAGAATAGTTCAATTTTTTATTTAACAAAGCACCTGGAACTTTTTTTTTTGAAAAATAAAGCACCTGGAATTTTGTTAACCAGTATTCGAGCTTTTTCAGCACGTTTGAGATTTAGATGTGCTCCTCTGCTAGCATTATACCTGTTTTCATCCTGTTTCAGCAATATAAAACCAATTAAGTTGAAATTCTAATTGCCATATCAAAAAGGCTGATATTCATTTTCGAGGAGAATTAGTCAGATGGTATGTTGAAGTGAACCTTCTCCATTGCTTAATATAAAGATAAATGCATGCCATTACAAATACATGTTATGATCTACTAGAAAATTTAAGGTATGAAGGAAAAGAAGTGGCTCCAGACAATAAGGGATAGCTGTGTTTGCTGTTGACAGAGGTACCATAGGGCTGGACTCTAGGAAAAACATTATGAAAATCTCAGAGCTAATACAAAAATGACTCGAGCAAAGCAAATAAAACATAGATAACATGTACCCGATTATAGTCTTCAAGCCAGCTCTCTTCCTCACATGCTGACATCCATTTCTCAACCTTGTCCAAAATCTCTTTCCTGCTAAAAGCTTCCTCCTTGGCTTTTGATATCTGACCATCCATGTCAGCCAGTAACTCAGCAGGCTCAACATTTCCAGAATCAATAAGTGCCATAATCTTTTCTCGAGCTGCCTCTGAATCTATTTCTATGTGAGCACGAGCATATATCTCTTCAAGCTCTGTCTGCCTCTTGAATGCGATTTCTTTCATTCTGCTAGCCTTTAACTGATCAAGTCTTTCAACCTCAACTTCCGCCTTTCAACATGTGAAGTAGAATGAGTAAATAGGTCCTGTCTTTGCCATCGATATGAAGATTTTAAGATCCTAATTCAATTTATTGTATCAATAGACTACCTGTTCAATCAGATCTAAAGCAAGAGCACCAGGGACTGTCACTTCATCAACTGAAGCCGAAAAGTTACACGTCACATGGTCAAACAATTTCCTCTCTTCTGTTGGAGTATCCATTAGATTCCACAAATCAATCAGCTGGCTTGATAACTCTTGAAGCTGAGGAGAAAGATACACGTATGAGGTTCAGTTTTGCAATAAGACAGACACAGGTCTTAGGATGAAATATGACCAACTGAAGTTCATTTCAATAGTAGAAGTGAAAGCAAAATTAAGAAAATTAGTCAATCATAGTTTAACCCATAACTCACAATCATTACCTTATGAAGTCTCTGCCTCTTATCTTCTTTCAGACCTAAGACCGTCTTAGCTAGCCTAGCTAATGTATCATTGCTGATGCTTTTGGATTGCACACCAGTTGAGTCATTTAAGCTTGGGTGAACTTCAGTTACGGTGCTGAAAAAGTCCATTCCAAGGACAGCACAGAGATCATGTACACTGCTTACAAATTCAAGGACCTTGTGCAACCTATCACTCTGCCATTTGATAGAAAAGGCATCAGGAAATATTCAACACAAAACATTCAGAAGGTTGGTAATCATGTAATGTACATGAACTGACATATCATACAAATAGAAGGGGAAAACACTTCCTTACTTTTTCCTTTTGAAGTTCCTGAAGCTGGACTTGGTATTCATCCAGCTTCTTAAGAGATAAATCAGCCTCATCAATCACAGGAGTTTCATTAGTTTTAAAGTTCCCAGCAATTTCTCCACATATTTTTTTAATTTGTGACTGTACATCAGAAAACTCTTTCACTCTCTCCTCTTTTTGTTTCAATAGCTGCTCAAGAGCAGGTGCTATAGCCGCAAGTTGTTCCTTGATGGTTCCAGAGGTCTCCTCAGGCTACAGTTAAACAAAATAAATAATGAAAGATATAGTTTATCAAATACTGCCTTTTAGACAAAATGCTGCCTTGATATGTCAAAAATATTGTAGCGCCTGGAAAAACATGCTAATTACTGATAATTAGATGATGGAATTCAGAATACTCACAATCCCCACAAAACTTTTCTCTCCAAGGGCTGATAGAAGGCTGGAAAGTTCAATTTTTGCATCTGACAAGGCCTGGAGCAATTGTGCTCTAGACTTTGTGGCCTGCTCAACTTTCTTCTTGTACACGTCCAAGCACTCCTGCTCTATTTGAAGAAGCATCTTATCCCGCTCTTCATCACTTTCACCAACCTCATCCCAAATTTCCTATCCAAAACCAAGGCTCAGTGAGTAAATCATATTCTCTAACGGATTTAAAAAGGGTAGAGGAAAAAAAAACAAAATATGATAAAATACCTGCAGCTTTGTAAGTAAAGAACCGCAAGTAGTTTCCTCAAGAAGAGGGTTTTGAGCATCTGAGATCGCCATTGACTTAAAACCTAAAACTCAAGACACAATGCATAAAGCATTCAAAAGGGATTTTATATTTATGTTGATTTGAGTAAAATCAATAAACACATTTATGCTTATGTGTTATACCTGAAAAAGTGGAAAGCAAAACGCAATACCTTATTAACCAGAAAGAAACAGATATTTATCAGATAAATAAAACATGCAACCTATCAGAAGTCAGAAACACATAATCAGCAGCAGTAAAAGAAGGGGATGGCACATTCAAACAATGGGATACGCATCCAGAAAGAAAAGTAAGAAAGAGATATGAATCATGCACCATCATATTTAATCTAATTCACTCACAGTACAAGCAATGTAACCAGTTAAGTTTACCCAGGATGAATACGGTAAACTTATCTCTGCTTTACAGTTTAAAAGCATTGTGAACATTGGACAATTGTAAGATAGCATGGCAATTAATTTTGATTATTTCTTGGCCACTGAACAGGGAAGGAATCACTCTTAATTAAAGCAAGAATTATTACAAGTCCTTTTCCCTCGCTACTATATTTTCCTACAGAGTTAATAGCTTATTCAATGAACTGCTCAATAGGTACATACTATTAGGACCCACGCATTTTCACGCAATACACACAAAACCATAAATTATGAACTAAAATCCGCTTTGAAAAATTAGCATAAAAAGCTAAATCATTACAAACATTTCATTACTCATTAAATCCATATCAATCACGAACAAGATTGCAACTAACCGCACTCATTGAACCCCAAGATAAAATCCTGTCAATGTTTCAAGCTTTGAACAAGTAAACTAAAGTCCCCATTTCAAGCAAATTGCACCAACACTGATCCACCATCAGCAGAACAAGAACAAAAGATAAGTCCTTTAGGTACTTAGACAACGAAAGACATCCCTCCCGATACTAAAACGAATCACAACCACAACCCATTTACCAGAAACATCGAGAGCAAGATCAAGAAAGCTACATTTTCTACCAAGCATGAACCGCTAAAGAAGAACTGCAATGTACAAGTACAGCAACAGGAAGAAACTTACCCAGATCGACTAACAGGCTAAGGCTATATGCTGGGTATTTGTTGGCTTCAGATCTAAAGCTCTTAGCTGTCTACTCTCTCTCTCTCACTGTCTGTGACTCTGAGCAGAGAGAGAAAATGTGTGAAGAATAGAAGCTAAGTATCATGGAGAGACCAAAATAGAGAGTGGGACCCCTACATATCAAATTCCATAGAGCCCGTGTTTTCTGTGTTATTTACGACAATGACACTGTCTGACTGTACTAAATTAATCCACTTGGACTTATCTTCTTTGTCTGTTCTTTGACTGGTGCTGGAGCATAACTGGGGGGACGTGGCTTTCACCAGAATTAGAATATAGATCTAACACTTTGATGTGTGGGTCCAGATGGATCAATCATGCCCGCTGTGACGGATAAGGAATTGTAGTCGTCAATAATTACTCATTTCCGTGAAGTGGGTAAAACCGGTTTTCTACTTGTCTTGGAGCTCTCAGTGACAAATTAGTAGTTAAAATGGAGAAGGATAGGGAGGAGTCAATTTTTAAGGTAAGGTAAGGCATTAGAGCATCATAGAAGATAAAGCGACGTGTAATGATGGATTATTACAAATGATACTGCCATTGGTTGGATGTGTAATTATGGATTATTACAAAAGACATTGCCATTGGTTGTCCAACATACTTGTTCATGTTTCCTTCGTTTTAAACATGACATGCCCTTGCAATGTCCCTAAGGAACAACTTGATTGCTTGCTCTTGGATTAGTTGTATACATATATATTGTAGCAGCTAACCTCGGTTTATAGAAAAGAATGACAATATTATATTTGCTCGGAAAGTTTTGTAAATGGGCAGAGACACAGAAAATGAGCATTGCGTGGCCCAGAGCGGAGGAGCTTCAAAAGGGCCAATGGCGTGGGTATCTGTTTCATGTCATCATGTGGGCTCGCCAGATATTTGTGTGCGTTGAATAATCCAAATACCCACCTCACATCATCTTTCTGCAAAAAAAAAAGAAACTTTCTTATAACATTTAATCTGATGAATGACCCAAAATGGGTTGTGGGTAAGAGATTGATTGATGTAACTTGAGCTAAATAAATTTCATACTACACAAGAGCAGAAAGAGAGGGTCCCGCAAAACACAATATGCGTTGCTTTCTTTACTTGATAGCAGGACATAACAATCTGTGGTAGAATCTCTCATGTGCTTGAAATTAGGGGTGAGTACAGTTTAGTTCGATTAGGTCATTTTTTAGCTTTTTTTAGACCGAATTGAAGATTTTATGGTATAAAATAACCAAATTGAACCGAATGTCAAATAAAACCGAATTTTCGGTTTATCTTACGGTTCGATTCGGTTACTTCAATCAACTTGGGCCTTAATTTTGGACCTTAAGATTTGGGTTAATTTTAGTTCATGTTCAATATTTTTATTTCATTTTAGGATTTATTGGGTGATTGTCATTCTTGCAAAGTTGCAAACTTACCTTAAATTAGACTTAGAAGTATAAAAAAATATCAACTTTTTTGTTTTTATTTTATCAGTTTGGTTTGGATTGGTTTGGTAAAAAATTTTACCTATATCACACCCGAATCGACATAATCAGTTTTTCAATTTTCAAAACCGAACCGACCATTCATCACTCTCTACACTAATCGATTTGATTCAATTTCTTCGATTTTACAAGTCGATTCAGTTTTTTTTTTTGGATCTTTTGCCCACTCCTTGAAACACACTCACTTGAGCTCTCACTGGAAAAACCTTGGCAAAACAAGCCCAACTTGGTCTGGTTAAAATCATTTCAAGTTATTGATCAGTTTGTTGTTTCCAGCACAGATACTATGGTTCGTAATGGCAGTGAAATGCTTAATCGTATCTTGCACATGAGAGTCGTGTAAGAAGAGTTTTTCAGAATGATTCTGCAACAATATAATGACAGAACTTCTTTGGTCTAATACCCGAAGCATGGACTGCCAAGTAAGTTTCTAGTTCCCTTACAAATCAAAGATTGTAATTACGTATTGCTTGTACATTATCTTCGCCTTTATCTATTGTTTCTTCCTCCTCATATTAGACTTCTAGTTATTGCATAAACCCAAACACCTTCACATGCCTTACAAGTTGCAGTCCAAAACCTGTTTTCACTTTTCACCCGCATCTATTATCAGTCATTTGTTGTTCCTCAATCAGTGATTTTAGGGCAGGTAACCTTTGTCCATTACTTATTGGGAAACAGCCCTTAATTCGTTTTGTTTGTCTGGATTCCCTAGATGTATTTTCTAGCCTACAAGGTTTTACGTTTTGTGGAACAACAAAACCACTTGGAAGAAAGAGAAACATCCTGTTATATTGATCATTATTGCCGCCAACAGGTAGCTATTGGCTTTCCAGGTTTATTCTTCACCGTCTATTTTCAACAAAGCTACGAAGAAAATACCTGCTCTATGCTTTAAACATTTGGGGAAAAACAATATCTCAGATTTCAACTCTATACGTACACCAAGCTCTCTGCGTTCTCACTTCACCTGATTATGTACTGGATTTCTGCATGTTCTCTCAACCATTCAACCACTTTTGCTCCCTCCATAATCTCTTGTACCTATTCAATTCAAAAGAACAAATTGGAATAATAGCACTGATCTTGTCATTGTGCTACCCAGAGAATGCCAAAACAAGTGAAGCTATAGTCAGAAAGCATACATTCTAGCCCAAATGAATATCAGAGTGACAAAGATGTGAAGGCTCCATCAAAGCCTCGAGGGAAGAGAATAAGCATTAAAAATGGATTCACTATCGAATAGACAATGAAGATCGCAAAGCTGAAATCCATTGTAAGTAATGAAAAAGCTTAGCACAGGCCATAGATCCGCTAACTTCCCTTACCCATGACAAATTTTGTTTAACACTATTAGATTTGGAAACAACCTCTTTACTAGTTAGGAGTAAAGGTGCGTATTACTAGAACTTCCTAGATCTCTCGTCCCAGCGAGATTTCTACAAGGTGGGGTTGTTGTTGTTGTTATTAGATTTAGAAAAGAGGAACGTGTAGAAGAGTAATATCAATCCAAAACGAGATGAACGGAAGGAACAAGAAGAAATTGTGGCATCTGTCAATAACATAAGACTCTCAGCCAGATGAATGAAACCAGCATCAATCTACTAGAGGCTCCTCAAAGCATCTGTTTGTATTACTCGCACTAAGATCGTTTCATTAACCTAGCTTCTCTTCTCAAAGAGCTAAAAATATATATAGGATCTGGATCTCTCACAATCACTGGGGCAGAGGCAACCTATATAGTTGGACTAAGATATTCGGGACAAACGTTAAGGGAGTGAAAGCAATAAGAGGAAACAGAAGGTTTCAGAGTTAAGTGAATCAGGCAAACCTGTTCCCTCACACGCTCCTCATCATAATTCTGTTTGTGACGTTTGAATTCAGCTATGGTGTTCTCAACCTCTTTCACAAGCTCGTCTGTTGAGAACTGACAAAATGCAGGTATGTTGTCAGTTTAGAATTACCTTTCAAATTATGACAACTAAAATGGTGGTATTATTGATGAGAAGTCCGTTAAAATCATACATTTTTTAGTGCAGATAATTTTATGTCTTCTATAAAAGCAGACTTGAAATAAAATAATACATAGCACGATAAAACTGGGGAATTGCTAAACCGTTGCCATACCTGCAAATTTTCACGTTTAAATATATCCCCAACTGCCAGATTTTGTTTAATCATCTTTGTTATGTTGTCCCTTTGCTTTTCTAGGTATTCTTTAACTGCCTTAGGACTGGATAAAGAAGCCAGCTGCTCTTCACTTAACTTCATATTTGCCTGCACCAATGTATTGTAATCAGAAATATCAACATGTGGGAACATAAATGATCTACACATGCATAATACTGACTGCCTGTACAGTTAGGGAGAGTATCTCAGGTCACCAGATTACTCTCCTGATTAAACTCCAGCATGCTATTCTAACCAACCTGAATTTCAAGAAGTTTAGCTCCATAAAGTTGCCTGCCTTGCTCCTCAAACAAGGATTGAGGTATATCAACCTCCACCATCTAAACATGAGACAAAACACGTTATATATTGCAAGAACACACATGGCAGAGTAGCTATTCAACTTATTAACGTTCATAAACAGATTAAGCCACCAGTCCATGCAGAAAATGGATTGTCTTAACAATTGACAATAAGAATAATATTTTCTGCACTATTACTTGATATTAAGGAATGCATGTGCCCGACCCTGAGAGATACTACTTTAGAATGTAAACCAACCTTGCAAAGCTGGTCAAGAATTGCATTATCAGTCGCTTGATCTTTTGCTGTTTGTTCCAATTCTAGACATTTTTGCAACAGTGATTCCTTGACCTACAGATTTTCACATGGGAATTTTTCCATAACTGATACACTCATAAATAGATTTGAATTTACAGCCATGCATGGTGTAATCAGTTCAGAAAAACCTGCTGCAAGGTGGTGCACCCAGGAAGAAGTTTGTCAGCAAGTGAGTCATCCAAGTGTGGCAAATCGCTATAAAACAATTCTTTGCATTCAACCTAGAAGGTAAACAGAAAAGATTCATAATCATTGTTTTTCTTTGGAAATTAAAAAATTTGTGTATTTCCAAATATATAGACAAACGTGCCTTACAAGGATGACATTATATCTTATAATGACAAGGCTTTAACTTGAAGGGATTAGCAAGAAAGATTCATAATCATTGTTTGTTAATACATTTTTACAAAATTTACAGAACTTTCCTATAATGTTCTCCTTGTTCAATCACTTAAATGGTTGCTGATGTACACTTGGCGACTTTAGAATTAATTCAAAAGACTTGTTTTCTTAGACTGTCTGGTATTTTTGTCACCCCAATATTCCAGCAGATAACTGATAGAAAATAAAGAAAATATAAACATCACGTAAATTTTACTTTGTATCTATATGCTTTATTTCCTTTTACTTTATATTTCATGAATCTACATTTTAGTATGACTTATTCGGGAAAGAACGGAACTCACTGTAAATTGTGCGTGAATACCACGGAGATTTTCTTGCTTCCATGATTCAGGAAATACAAGAGAAAAGGACCTTGTTTCACCTTGTTGCATTCCAATTATTGAATCAAGGAAACCTGGCATTAATTTATCTCCATCTTCCGTATCAAGATGAAAACCTGCAGACAGATGTTCAATTACTGAGGAACTACAACTCCTGTCAGTTGAAACTGAACAGAATTACTTCTGGAAACAACACGCAGTCAATTGGCAAAGGTTTTGGATTTAAAGGAAAGCTAATTATGAGATCACACTGTTGGTCACTTAGTTACTTTATAATAAAAAATAAGATGGAAATCTAATGGTTAGAATAATGGAGAATTAAAATGGAATGAGAAGCTGAATTTACATGGTCCACAAGTAGTTTAGAATCTCAATGGCAGGAACTTGTAACTCCCATCAACATGATCCAGCATTATCCTTGTTGCACCAGTTTTTAACAATGTTAACCAACATATAGTATTTGCAAGTTTTTCTAATGTTTATAACCTCAGTGTTGTGCTTTCCTTAAATATGCTTGACAATTGGCATTGCCTTTATTAGATATATTATGGGAATGAAAGTTTGGTGGGTGTAGTACAATCACCGTATAGAATAATGACTATGAATGCAAACTTAGTATCATAGAGCAAACCTTTACTCTCAGCAGCTGGAATAGGAGTTGATGATTTGCCATTGTCGATTTTGGTTGTTGAAATATCAAGAACTGCAACATCACCAATCTGTGGAAGTTTTAATTAATCTGTTAGTCAGATTAAAGGAATGAGGAGAAGTTCGGCCCAAATACAGCCTTCTAATCTTTGAATCATTGTGTACAATTAGAACTCAAAATATTAAGTCCTTGTCAATCAAGGAAGTTTCAAAACGTAAATTGCCAGAACCAGAAACAAACAGTGGCAAGTTCAGATGCATGCAACTTCTAAGCTCTAAATTGGCTGCAAAATGTCCAGTTCTGGTAAATAAGCTAGGCAGTAAGACAATCAGGACTTAAAAACACACCATAATGAAGCATCAAAACTGAACAAGCCTTCCCTTTTCCTGTTAGACTAGGATACTTGATGAACCCTAAAGTATATGAGGAAGTATGACTGTAGTCTCTTTCAGTGTTTTACTTATCTACTATGGTTAAGATCTCCAAAACTGATATTATTTAGCTCTTCTGTTGTACTGGTTGCTGATGGCCTAACAATTACCGTATAATACCATGCAAGGAGAGGAGGGAAAATTATGGTACCGGTATTATAATACTTACATTTCCTGTTGCGTTTGTTTCATTTTTAGGCAGGTTCAAGAATTTCCCAGATTTTATGTGCAATATAATTGCACAATGGAACTTTAAAATATTCAAAATTCATATGCAAATGAATTTTTTAAAAAATAGAACTGGTCAAATTATCATTACCTGCAAACCCCTTTCAGTTACAATTCTCAGTATGCCTAAGGACTTGTGCCGCCGACTTAATTCTTTTTCAGAAGCTTTCTTTGCATCTATCTCGCTGTCTATCTCAACCACAATCTTCAAGTTTTTATAACCATTCTCAGGGATCCATTCAATTTCAGGAGCCACATCAACAATGACATCATATCTGGTCCACAAGCCCAATCAGACAACATTAGTTAAGTGTGAACCAGATATCTACACAGTGCAACACATGCTTTTCTTTTAAACCAAAGGAAGTAAGGTCTGGAGAAAGAAGAGATCTCTCAATGACCAGCAAATAAGGAACAAGGGAAGCAAGTGAAAAGGAACCAAAAATATCATTTTGGAAAAAAAACCTGAGAGAATTTAGGGAAGAATAGGTCTTCTCCATGTCGGAGAATTGGGTTACAATGCGAACTGAGTCTCTCAAAGCCCTTTCAGTCACCTGAAAAATAGAAATGCAGTATGAGAATTGCCACCTGAAATGGGTTTTTATCAACAAGATTATTGTTCATATAGATTCACAACAATGTTGATTAATTGGAATACAGCTACAGCAACCAAAAAATAGAGTTGGGGTTTGTTATTTAAAAGATGATATTACTCTACATTATTCCTTGCCTTGTGTAAATGAATATTACTACATGAAAGCTCATTATTCCTTGACAATTAAAGGTCTTGAAAGAAGTCCAAGCTTCACTTGCAAAAGCACATAAATAAATTCCTTTTGCCTTTGAACAGCTGATACAATGTTACTTTTAAAGGCAACGCCAGCTGCATAAGAGATCCTATATTCTGCTATTATATACTGAAACTTGAATCTATTGCAGATAAGTTAAACAAAACACGCAACAGGAGATATTTAGAAAAGTAATTGGAAGAGATTCCAGAGCATAAGTTAGTAAATTAGTACAAGACAGTTCCAATGAAAAAGGGAAAAACTGAGAAATAGATAGTATAATCAGAAAAATGGTGCAGTGTTATAACTTGAACATACTTCAGACAACGCATGTGGAAGGGTCCTCTTCAAAATGGATTCAATGGTAGCTTTTTGCACATTTTGCTTCCCAACATAGCTAATAAGAATACTCTCTGGAACAAGCTTCCCAGGACGAAATCCAGGGACCTGAATTTGTTGGACCATTTACAACGAATTATCTCACCATGAATAAGCTGACTAGAAAATCTATAAGAAAATGCTGTCTTCAGTCAAGTTCTTATATGAAGTCCTCTATGAGCAAACCATATAAGGTATGTGACAACTGACCCTGTCACAAAGATATTGCTAAAAAAGATCTCTCATAACTCATATCTTCACTCAGTTGAAATATAGATTCGGATGTACATAAACTGTTGCATGCAGTTTGTACAATTATGTAGAACCGTAGGGTATTCAATGAAAAGCACCAAAACTGAAAATCAACTTTACAAGGCAGAGAATTTACGCACCTTAGCTTGCTTCATGAACTCACGGATCACCCTATTGTAACAGTCATCGCATACTACTGGGGGAACCTCAACACTCAACTTTAACTGCATCAAGAGAGTAAGATTTTACGAATATCTAGGTCACACGACTTCCATATCCAAAAAAGAAGAGAAATGGCTCTGAAAAGAACGATAGTGATTGGTTTCCCAAAATGTAAAGAAAGTAGGAAAATGAAGTTGAACTAATAACCTACTTAATCATTAAAAAAAATCAAGAATAAGGAAACATCAGAAATTACTTGGACAACAAATGAAAAGAGATGAAGGACAACTCACTCTTGAATTGGCCTCTTGGGTCTCCGTGACTTTAATATCAGCTGGAAGCTTGTCCTCTTCGGGTCCAACAGCTACCGAAGAAGAAGAAGAAGAAGAAGAAGAAGAAGAAGCCCCCAACTTGCTAGAAAATCGAGGAAACGCTGAACGTTGAACTCGGCAGGAAGAAGGCAACAGGAGTTTGTGGCAAATGGCGGGCAGAAATTGGGTTCTGAAGGAGTTATTGCAAAAGAATTGATTGGATTGTGACTGGTTTAGATTCGAGTGAAGAAATGCAGTGAACTTGACACTCAACTCCATGGCTGGTTGGGCAATTTCAAGTTTCCTGGTAAAGGCTTCTAGTTCTGGCTCTAAAAGCCGTTGTGTTGTAGTCGTCGATGGATAAACCCGTTATCTAAATATCTATATACATGGGCAATGTTATGTCATCCAAAAAATCCTATGATTCATGTCGGAATTATTAAATCCATTGCTTACCAAAACTTTAGATGAGTTTAAACAGATTCTTCATTATAAAAGACTCAAGTCATTCACTTTTGGTTGCTGGATTTTTTGTTTCTAGGTTGGAAATACGGGAGTCCATGGTTGCAAAGATGGAAGAACGATTCACATCTAATTACAATTGGAAACTTAAATTGTTCATGTTTGGTTTAAGATTGTACACGACTACTAGCCTATTCAATGCTTTAGAAGTTAATTTCACCGTAAGAAAGAAATATAATAAAAAATGTACTTTTTTTAATGGAAAATTGCCAGCTAGTATCACTATTCAACTTATATAAGCATGGGCAACATATCACCACCATAGTCTTCATTTAATATTGGTCGTTTAAAGTCAATAATTACAATGGAATATTTAAGATTCAAGTTATTCTTGTTGTTTTTTTCCTAATTGTAATAAGGAAGAATTAGAGGAGCTTGAAAAAATAAAAAACTTACCAAATTTGTGTGCTGAGTAAGTTTTGGGTTAACTGAGTTTCATCGTATTAGTATTGCAATTTGGAGTCATCGAAAATTAATGCCCAGGCCTAAGCTCAACTTGATTATTTCATTTTATTTAAAATTTAAGAAACAACATCATTTTACTAAAATAATGTCATTTTCACTTACAATATTTTATGCCTAACTCAAGGCTTGAAAATTTTAATAAGAAAAATCAGAGCCCAACTAAAGCCCAATCAACTTAGACTAGACCTATTGACTTCAGGTCAAACCAAGTTTGACTCAAGCACAAATGTCATCTCTATTTAGAATGCATTTTCTTTGTTATCTTTAAAATAATAATATTGTTAGTTGAACATAAACTCTTGTTATAATTTTAAAACTAAAATTTTTAACATCAAATAGCTCTAATTATAATAATGTTAATAAAGTTGTTTACTTCTATGGACTTGATGTGGCTTGGAGGACACCATGGAGAGATAGTAATCCAGGTAGAAGAGTTTTTTATGTCCTAGTTGCCCTGTTAGTAACTATAGAATTTTCAAATAGTATGATAAGCAATTACCCTATTAGAAACTCTTATTTATGTAAGACCCATTATCGTAAGGTACGCACTGGGACGCCCGTAGGTCATTCCGATACATATCCTATGATAAGGGAGCGTTACGTGCGATCACTACAGTATTCCACACGGCATCATATCAATTTGAATAAGTAAAGCAGTAATTGTAAATCACAATATTTTTAAAACCAAACTCTTCCTCTTTTCATTACTCAAAATCAACAGTTTATACACCATCAAACTGTACATATTGTATGCCCATATAGACCCCAACTCATGTGCACAAATAGTATTTATGGGTTGTCAT
>JAOTJB010000005.1:23029160-23048155 GCA_027123815.1 Erythroxylum minutifolium
CCTTATATACATAAGTCATAAAACAAAAGTCAAATAACGTAATACAATAATATATAATATAATATAATATAATATAGTCAAATAACATAAGCATACATTTATGTACCTTTTGCAAGTCAGATATTATTGTGCCATTTCAATGCTCCAGCTCCAAATCACATGATAGGAGTGATATAAACGAATTCCGTAAATCAGTATTTTCAACTTCAACAACTGCCTACTCTATAGGATACATGTCTCCATCCCACCCCTTCCAACCGCACTAATTAGTTTCCTTTGAAATTCAACCTTCAAAAAACAACCATTCATCCTAAGTATGGGTCTCAGGTGTCTCCTCATAGCTGCAAAACAAATATATAATGTCTTGAATTTTAGTAATGAGTTTTTTTTTGGATTTCTTAGCAATTGTATTTACATTGTTGAATCATAATTGCGATATTTTAACTCCTATCTATATCTTTGTAGCTTAAAATATTTTTGAGTATAGTCTAATGCTCTTTCCTTCCTTAACTCTCTCTTAGTAACCATGCACATATTAAAATTCACAAATGTGTTCAACTTCTTTCTAACATTCTTCAATCATCTTCCTAGTCGTATTGTTAGACTTCTTTAAAATTTTATCCCATAAGCATTTAACCAAAAATTTTAATGATAGCATTTATTAAACTTATTTATTGTGAAACATGTATACTTAGACCTATATGTCTTGATTTTGAACATACATACTTACTATCATAGGCTGCATATAATTCCTACTTACATCCTTCAATGCATCCAACTCTGATTTGCTTAGATTCATGTTTTGTCATTGGATATTAAACTTGTTCTTAATAAATAACATATTTGAGCTCTTTAGCATTACCAAGCTCCATATCCAGTTCTCAATGTGACATACCACCACTTTATTTATGTCTAACACTTTTGTTAGGTCTTCAATTGGCTCCCTAGTCTCCTCTCCACTAGGTACTCATCACTGTCAATAAAAATTTCATAGTCATTAAAGTCAATCTCCATTGGTTGGTGGCAATCTGGAATTGAAACATCTAATGTATTATGCACTCCTTCTACTTCATTATCATCTTAAACTTTAACTTCATTATCATCTGTAACTTTGGGTTACTTATCACCTTCAACTTTATTCCTGTGAGTGCCCGCATCCTCACCATTTCAACTGTATCTACATAAATTTATTATCATGCACAACATCTCCATCAAAGCCCGAATACCCATCATTACCTATTATAGCCAAAACTTTTGGAACAATAATTAGAACGTCAAGTTTGTGTATAATATTCATCTCACTTATCCCATGTATTTCCAAAAAAATTTGGAAATGAGTCTTTAAAACTTATTGAATCTAAAACTTGAAACTTTGAACTAAACCTTTTTATCTTGTAAGTATCCATGTTACTTCCCTGTCTCATAATTTTATCTATAATTGATAAAATTAAGATCAACTTTATCAAAATGACTTGATGACCCACCATCATAACTCAATTTAGGATCTTTCTTAAAGTATCCACTATAATATAACTTCAAGCATTCATATGAAGTCATTATAATTTAGCAAATGACAAATAAATAACAATTACATATTTAAGAACACATATACAAGACCAATGTGAAGAAAAGGCTATAGTCATATAGAGAATATATAAAGTGTAAGGAGTATTTATACAAATATAGGATTGAAGGCAATATCACATATCACATTTTATAAATTTTTTATAAAGCAACTATGGAATCCTATGAAATAATATGCACGATCACGTAAATAATGAAATGACATGTAATATAACATAATATTGGTGACACATGGAAAAGCCTTTTTATATTGAATCTATTAACAAATAAAAGTAACATATAAGGATTACATGTTACCTCTAAATCTAACACAATATAAAAAATGTTACAAAATGTCTCCTTCACCTTTACTTATATGAATGAATAGGTATCAAACTTAATTAAAACAATAACATATGTTCGAGGAATGCCCATAACTCAGAAACCTTGATGAATTCAACAATAACAAAGAATAAGAATGCACTAAAGGAGAACATGATGACTATAACAGCAAGTATCGAGGAATGCCACAATCCAAAAGCCTCGTTGACTGCAACAAAAAGGAGCATGAAGATCTTACCAAAGAAAATGATGAAGGCACCAAAGAAAAACATAATAAGGATTAGAGATTTGATTTGATAAAACATCAAAGAAGAACACACATTCTGACTGAGGTGGGATCTTTTATGAATGACTTATGGATTTTTATAGGTCATTGCTAGGGCACCAAATCTTCTGTTCTGTAAATCCTACTCCTATCCTGTGCCATTGCATGCTATCCACATATTTAGCTTTGTCTTGTTTATTTATTGTTAAATCATAAATGTGTGGAGGTGGTGTAATGGCACAGAGTAGGAACTGGGATTGTGGAATAGACGATTTTATCTCCATTGCTAGAACCTAAATGTTGTTGTTTATAAAAACTTTGCCGGTTTTTCTATCACATATGACAAGACACTCATAAAAAGTAAGAAAATTGCTAATTTTATGATTTTATCAAGAAGTTGAAAATTTCAAGTCAAAATTCTTTCGAATGTTTATAAAATAATAAAGGGTTAATTAAAAAATAATTTCAAACTTTGCTCAATTTTGTAATTATGACTCGAATTTTAAAAAGTGATAATTAAATACTCAAACTTTCAATTTTTTTCAATGCTAACATACGTTAGTGTCTTTAATAAGTTTAATAATTTGCTTGCCACGTGTTCTAAGACCTAAAATACTTATACACGTTAGACTAAATTAATAACTAAACTACTTTGTTTAATATCATAACTAAAACTGCGTCATTTTTTGGAATGAAACCCCAAAATGAAAGATGTCATCCTTCGTTCTCACACAATCCTTCGTTCTTGCATGGCACTAAGCTACTATGTTTGTTCTTGCATCACACAACTATCCTCTCTCTCTTTCTTCACTCTATCTCTCTCTCTCTCTCTCTCTCATCTTAATCTATTCGCCCAGATTTTAAGAGAGAGGCAGAGAGCACCTTGAAATCTTATTTCGGGAGAATCGTGCCTTTAATTTAATAAGAAATCAGAGGAGTTAAAAGGTCCGCGCTTTACTCGTTTCACAACACCAAACCACTCATGATTTGGTCTCTGATTTGCAACTCCTACTTAACCAAACCAGTAACACCAACATTTAATTTTAGAGTCCCTTTTAGTTGACTATGTAGTCTTGTTCTTGTGTCTCAGTTCTACTTCTCTTCTCTCTCTTTTATGTTTTATGTCCCATTTTTATGGTTGCCTATTTCTTCTCTTTTCATTAGAACCCTCCTGTTTGGCAAGCTTTCCCTTTGTCTTCAATTCCTTTTTATGGTTACTCTGTTTAATTAATAGGTTCTCACTAAGTTTGTTTGGCAAGCTTTCCCTTTGTCTTCAATTCCTTTTTATAGTTACTCTGTTTAATTAATAGGTTCTCACTAAGTTTGTTAGTGGAATCAAGCCATTGTTATTGCCAAGTAGACTTCTTGACTTATCCAAAACAGTTGTAGATTAATGGTGGATAATGCATTACTGTGTTGCATGAATGAAGGGAAGAGATGTCTCTATTGAATCTCCCATCTCTTTACCATGCTAATCATTCCTTTCATGACTAGGTATCCATTTGTCTTTTTATATTTCTTCTATTCTATTTCCTTGTAATTCAAGGACAAATACCTATCTTCTTTCACCGGAAAAAAGTTTCTAAATCACATGCACTTTTTATCTTCTTTGTAAGCTACTAAATGTTTTTTTTACCTCCTTTTGTATCTTTAACTCGAACTTTGTTGCTGATTGCATAATCAATTATTTAAATTTCGCGTTGTTGTTTTGCATGTTAAAGAACAAAAATGACGTAGTTATTAAACCATATAGTTTAGTTAATTTTCATTAGTTATGTTAATTTATTCTGACGTGTTTAAGTATTTGTGTTTTGAGTCTCTAAAACAAGTGACAAATTACATAAGTAAACTTAATGAAGACACTAATATAAGGCTAGAATTAAAAAAATTTAAAAATTTGAACATTAATTGTCATTTTTAAAAATTCAAACAATAATTACAAAATTGAGTAAAATTTAAATTTTTTGAGTAATTGACCTAATAATAAAATTATATTTGAACGTTCGTTTTTTACATATTAAAAAGTTAAATTTTACATTAAAAATTAACAATAACTTAAAAAATCTAATTTAACCTTTTTACCTATCCAATTATGTGATTTTAGGTTCGTTCGTGACGGTGTCAACAATTAAAAGTAGTAGGTAGTTATTAGCAACAAGCTTGATCTAACCAGCATTTTCATAAGCTTGAGTCAAATCCTATCTGCTCGCAGTTTTACACGTTTCATGTCCACTAAACTGAAGCATAGCTACGATGTATTATCCATTTAAGCAGGCCTGCAAGTTCTGTACATTTACGTACATATATTCACCTCCATTGTTTGATAAGGAACCTTCCGAAACCAAGAAGGTTAGACTTAGACACAAGACAATTAGAGTGAATAATAATTGCCCTCCGGACAAGAATAATAAACAATCATCCTCAAGTACAAATACTATAATTCTAAATATGAAAAGAATATCAACAAAAGACCCCTCTGTGTCACCTCATCTTTTACAAGTTAGTTGAGAAAAAGACATAAAAGGCTTTCAAGTTCCTTAAGGACCTCTTAAATCACAAGCTAATCTGACAAAAAACCCCCACAATTCATGCCACTCCTGCAGGAAAAATCTTTGCACTCCTTCATGCGTCGACATCCTTTGCACCCTCAGTTATTAGCTTCTGTGTCATTTTCCAATGCTCGAGTAACACCAACTTCTGCCGGCCGAATAACCCTATCATAGAGCATGTATCCTGTCTGCAATACCAACATAAAGAAGCCTTTACCAAAACCATAAATCCCCAACGTCATATGCTACTTCTTTGTATTGTCAGTCGAGATGAGAAAATGATCGTGCAGAAAAAAAAAACACGTTCTAGTCCGCAAGAGATTTCAAGAGTACAAAGATGAAGAGACATTAAATATGAAAGCATTGATTAAACTGCACATGTAAGAAGATCAAAGAAATACACAATTCAGTACAATTACTTCACTAAAAACATTCATCTAGAATCAATAAGAATGAATCCCCACTCAAACTCATATAATCAACATTGACAATGAGAAAAGATAAGAATTTTAGGAAATTAATACCTTCAGAACAGCAGCAACAGTCCCTGGAGGCTTAGATGAATCTGGTACTTCAAATACTGCATTATGCCTATGTGGATCAAACGGTTCATTCGTTGGATCATATTTTTCTATTCCAAACTTCTTAAATACCTGAAGTTCAAAATTGGTAAAGGTCATTCAAATAACAGTATAACTGAAAGCACAATCAAACCCGTAGTAGGGAATACAATCATAAGGAGAAATGACCAAAGCATCAAAAGTGTAATTTGACAAAAGTACCTCTATAAGCTGCTTCTCTGTCATTTCAACTCCTTCCAAAAGTGTCTTAAGGAGCGACACTGCTCCAGTAGAGTCTTCAGAGATATCAAGTTTTGCAAAACTATCTTTGACAACTGATGATGCTCTTCCCAAATTGTCTGCAACATCCAGAAGACTCTTGGCAAAATTCTGGGGGACAATGTTTAACATACAGATATAAACCAAATTTCCACACACCATAATATCAGAAAAAAAATGGGAGTAAAACTGGTGCCCATCTACATCCAAACACACGGTAAGCCATTATGTAAAAATTGTTCCTAGAAGAACCTGTATAGCAAACTTCTTTGAGTTCTCTGCTTCACGTTTGGTCCTTTCCATGACATTTTCCATATCAGCATAAGTACGGAGAACCTTTTCTTGCATCTTCTCTATCTCTTTGTGCTTCAATTTTAGGAGTTCTTCTTTTTCTGTCACAAGCTTTACCAAATCATCCATGGATAGATCACCCTCAGCATCTGAATCCGAGTCTGAAAAAGCAGTTCGTTTTGTACCCCTTCTCCTTCTTTTGACAGATTGAGATGAGTTTGGCTGGGATTCTGAATTAGAACCTGACTCTTTACTATCCTCAGGCACCAACTCTTCAGTTTGGACAGAAGCATTCACATGATTTTCTTTTGCTGCCTCAGCATTTGAGGAACCACCATTGTTCTCTTCCAATTTCGCCCGACCGTTCTCTTTAGGCTCAGGGGATGCAGATGAAGTGAATCCAAATCGTCCAAAGGGTGAGAAACTAGTGGCTGAGTGATGGAACAAAGAAACCTGATTTGGAATAAAATGGAAGGGCCACGCAGACAAGTTCACTTGACTTTTGAATGAAAAAAGTTTACAATAAGATAGAAATCAAGGAGGAGATTGCACGCAAATTTCAGAGTTGAGATGAAATGATTAGCAAGAAAAAGAGAAAACAGTTCCAAGACAAACACCAGTCATGACTAAAAGAAAGTTTCACTTGAAATAGCAAGATATTCAAGAAAAGTAATGTATTCCGAGGACCATAACCAATATGCATGAAAATTTGAACAGTTCACAAGTTTACAGCGCACAAAAACCAACCAAAAAAAATGCTAAGTAACCAATAGGAACTACAGTTATCGATTTAAATTCAAAAGGAGTGGAACGTGCAGTTGTAAAACAAGAAAGCTCAAATTTGAGAACGATATTAATTAGCTGGACAAAAACCAATAACTATAGCGTCCCAAATGAATGCAAATAAGGTCTAAAAGAACTGAGATTATACAATATATTCCATGCCAAAGGAGCTGTCATATAAGATACTTGAGACTAGATTGCAAAACCATTCCAGTGCAAATTCAATACATTACATAAAGAGTATGTTTCCGAAAAACAAATGTAGATACGCCATCAAACTTCTAACTCAGATAAAATATCTCACCAGAAGTTTAAAACTTTTAACTCTCAATTCCACTTCTCGATAACAAAATAAACATCATTAAATGTACCTACCTTTACATCAGATGTTCATAAAGAAATCTTAAACCCCAAGAAAAGCATAAACAAGTCCTACAAAGTTCCATAAACCCTACCAAAACCCTAGAAATAAAGAATACAAATAATGGGAATATTCAATTAAATACCCACCCAAGTTGGATTTTCGTTAACTGTTGATCCAATCTGACTGGAGACGATGGACAATTGCTGTTTCTGGGAAGAAGAGAGGAGGAGCAAGGCGCGTGCTCCCACCTTCCTGGAGGCGCGTGATAGAAACCGAGACGTCAACATGGTGGACGAATAAGATGAATTTGCAAGGGTTTTTGTAAGAAAGAGAAGAGAACCGGTGCCAACGTCGTCAGACGTCAATATCTATGGGGTTTGAGGGAGTAGTGTTAGAATGACGGAATTAACCCTATGTACAGATTATAACATTAGAATTTGAGAAGGGTATTACTGTGAGGGTGGTGATGACAGAAATTGGGTTTTGAATAGAATCCTCCAGAAGGTTCGGGAGGGGCTGGTGTTACGCCGGTTGGCTGGCAAGACAGGTACTTCAGTTAAATATACAAAAAGGGTCATTATTGCCAAATTTTCATGAAAATTCATACCTATAAGTCTCCGATTTGCAATCATAGTGCTAATTAGATTGAGAACTTTAGAGACTTAGGGTAAGATATCTTTTTCAAGTGGTTTAGAGAAGTCTGCAACATTTTCGCCATTTACAGAAAATGAACTTAAAACTAGAACTCTAAAATATGAAATTTATTGAAACTACAATTCTAAAATGTGAAATTTATTTAAAATAGAATTATGACAACTTTGGATATGATTTCTTTGTCATTTTCAACATGACTTTATGTATTTTGACGCCTCAATAGTCACCTTTACTTAAAAAAAATTCGACCTCAAGTTTTGGTTAGAATATCCAAGCTTACGATCAGGCAAATAAATTGAAATATCAACAATATTGAATGTAGATATTCTACATTTTATGATGCCCCCCAGTAATTTTATTATTACTCAAGAATACTATATTCTCGTCTTTAACTTCAAATACCTAAGTTCTTTTATGTCAATTAACATTAGCATTTTAGTTTGTATTTGCTTTTTCAAGCTTCTTTTTCACCTCCAGTTGAAATTTGTATGCCTCTTTGGCTAACCTTTTATCACTCATATTGAAATTAGTACCTTTATGTAATTTAACAAGATTAAGAGTCTCATTATAAATCTTAGTATATATCATATAAAATGGAGAACGACCAATGAAATGAAGGACAACATTGTTATAATCAAATTTGGCTTTGGCGATGAGAAAATATCAATTCTTTAGCCTATCATGACATTTGCATCTCACCAAATTACACTGGCATTTTATTACCACTTTCCTTTGCCCATCAATTTGTAGATGAGTGGTGCTATTATATCTAAGAGAAGAATCAAGCATACCCCGTAAAGTTCTTTAAAAGTGACTTAAGAATTTGGTATTACGATCACATGTAATAGATTTTGGAATGTCCTGGAATCTCACCACTTCTCTAAAAAATAGTTCTGTAATTGAAGTAGCATATGTCATCTTCTTACAAGGTAGAAAATGTGCCATCTTCGAAAACATGTCAACCATAACAAAAAATAATCCATTCATCTTTATGTTCTTGGCAATCTCATGACAAAGTCCATAAAAATATCCTCCCAATTATTAGTAACAGGTACTGGGATATATAAACTAGCATTAAAACCATGTCCTTTGTATTTGGTACCTCGAAATAATAAAAACCATATCTAACCTCAATTTGCCCCAAAAATACCTTCTGCGAAGCTGTTCAAGAGTTTTGTCCTTATTAAGTTGACCAACTAGTCCTCTACTATTCAAAATCCCTAAACACCGTCTCCCTTAATGAAATACGTGGAAGGCAAAGTTGAATACTCTTTATAAGGAACTAATTATGAATATAATAATCCTCATGTGATTTCCTAATGGAACATATTTTTCATATATCCTTGAAGTTAACATCATGTACATAAAATTCTTTAAAATGATCAAACCCATTGACTTTTACACCTAAATTCTTAATCATAGCCATCCCTTTTACTTAATGCATCGACTATCACATTACTCTTTCCCACCTTCCAAATAAGTTTATAATAAAATTTATCAACAAAGGCTGACCATCTAGAATGTACTTTAGTTATCAACTAGTTTTTACTTCCTAATATTTCAAAGCTTGATAATCAGTATGGAGAAAAAATTCCTTCCCAATCAAATTACGTTCTCATATTTTCAAAGTCCTCACAGTAGCATAGAATTCTTTGCTATAAGTGCCTACTTTTGTCTATTATTACTCAAATTTATAGTAAAGTAAGTTATCAACCTCTTTTCTTGGGATTAAATAGCATCAATTTTAACTCCACTAGTATCACACTCCAACTTAAGTAATTCTTCAAAATTAGGTAAACTTAAAATAGGAGCATTGTATAATTTTCCTTTAATAAGAGCAAAACTTTGTTCTTATTCCTCTTTTAATTTAAATTTATCCTTTTTTAAGCACTCAATTATCATAGCCATAATGCTATTAAAGCTTTTTGATAAATCTCCTATAGAATATTGTTGACCTATAAAAACTTTTCACATCCTCAACATTCATAGATGTAGGCCATTCGTTAATAGCCTTTATTTTATCTTCATCAACCCTAACACCATTTTTCTCACAATGTACCCAGTAAATAACAAATTTTCATCCATAATATATGCAGTTTTTAAAATTAGCATATAATTTATTATCCTTTAATTCCTTAAATACCCTTCTAAGATACACCACGTGCTCATCAACATATTTTCTATAGATAAGGACGTCATTAAAATAAATCACAACAAATTTACTTATAATAGGTTGTAACACTTGGTTCATAAGGTTATGAAAGTACTTGGTGCATTGTTCAATCCAAATGGCATACTAACTATGCATATAATCTATCCCTTATATTGAATACATTTTTCTATTCATCTACATGCCTTATCCTTATTTGGTGATAACTGCTTCTAACTTCGATTTTAAAGAAAATAATTACCTCATTTAATTGATCTAACATATTATTTGACCTTGGGATATGAAATTTAGACCCACTAGTCATTTTGTTGATTGCACTACTATTAATACACATCCTCCAGTTACTATTTTTCTCTACCATAACCAAAACAGGAATAACACATGCACTCATACTCTTCCTAATATGACCCTTCTTAATTAATTCTTTTAATTTCTCCTTTAATATCTCATTTTCTTTTAAACATATCTGGTAATAAGTTAGGTTAAGTAAACTAGCCCCATGAATAAGGTTAAATGTGGCATTAAATATCACACATAGGAGGAAATTCCTTTGGTAAATCATTAGAATCTATATCCCTAAACTCATGTATGATATATTAGAGTTATAAGGAAAACTTATCTTCCTTATTTTCTCTCACCTCTTCCCTTTTTACAGTTAATAAATAACCTCTCCAATTTATTTTATCACACTTATAATTTTTAAATTATTTTTTACTTATAGTAAAGTCTTTTACTCTACCCATTGGATTTTGCACTCCTTTTACCATTTATGGGTAGTAATGTATATTTCACCCTTTGTTTCATAAATTGCTAAATATTTTCCTACCCAAATATATTGCATCAACATCATATTTCCATGATATACCCAAAAGTATTTTTTATGCATACATATCAATAACATCACAATAATGCTCATCATAATATTCACCAATCGAGAATGGTGCCTTACAATGTTCATTGATAAAGATTTCTCCAACTTTGTTTATCTATCCAATGATATAAGGTTAGAGATGTGGCTCGATAGTCAACTTTAATTTCTTCACCGCTGCCGTACTTATAATATTATCTTAGCTGCCTACATCAAGAATTAACTCATATAAGCTCTCTTATGCCATACATCTCATGTGAAAAAACTTATGCCTTTGCAAACCATTTTACTCCTTATAGGATATCATCAACATCCTAATAGCTCCGACAAAGAATCATTATTCTCTTCCTTTTTTGCTTCTAATCATCTTCTTTAGGTGCATATATTTCCTCCTCATTATTTTCATATTATTCTACGATATTTACTCTCTTCCTCTTTATATAGTTATTAGATTTATGACCTAGTTTATTACATCTATAACACTTAGGCGGGGTAGGTTTGACATAAGGAATGGTAAATTTTAAGGTTGTTTGAGCTACCTTGATTCAACTTCCATCGTTAGTGTTTCTTTTCCCAATACTACTATATCTAGAGGTTGAATTTACTCTCTCTTTTCCTTTATTAAACATGGATTCTGCCTTTATAGTTAAATTTCAAGCATTTTGAATAGTTAGCACCTTCTAGATCCCAATCTTATCCCTTATACTTAGCTTCAATCCTCTTAAATACCTTTAAAATTGTTGAGATTGGGTTGAATAATTGATTAAAAGTTGCCAACCTTAAAAACTATGTTGTATATTTATGAATACTCTTATTTCTTTGGCGGTATAGTTAGTAAGCATCAAAGATATATTGTTCATAATATGGTGGTAGAAATCTCTCATTTAATTGCTATTTCATCCTTCTCATTGAAGAAATGAGATTCCTGCCCTATCTTCTCCTATTCTTCTTCAACTGAACTCACTATATTGACACTCTCCCTTTTAATTTATAAGCCAATGACCTAACTTTTCTCTTATCATGAATCATAGTATAATCAAAGAAGCATTCTACCTCCGCTAACCAATCAAAAAATGCATCTATATCTAAATAACTACTAAATGATGTGATATCTACCTTTATTTTGTACTCATATTCTCCTCTACTATGTCTTTGATGAATAACTTCTTTTTCATTACTAGAGCTATTGTTATAATCCTATGGTGCATAATTTTGAATTTAAGGACATCTTATAGGGCCATCTTCCCTATCATCTTGATACCTAATTCTCTTATTATTATCTCCTTATAACAACTTTTATAATTGATCCTTTATAAGTACCCACTGTGTTTCCATATTATGATTTGACTTCTTTTATTCTTTAATTGCTCTCTAAACTTTAAGCAACCCACAAAATTCATTGATGATGTTGTTGGCTATTGTCAAAAGAAAAAAATTTGAGTTTTCAAAGCTTTGATACCACTTACTAACAATGAACAAACTTTGAGTTTTCAAAGTTTTGATACTACCTAACGTAATACGGAGGCAACCTAATCTAGTCCAAAAATAAAGAACACACCAAATCCAATCTAAAATTTGAAGAAGACCTAAAAAATATGAAATTTATTAATAAAAATAATGAAGATAATGAAAATTAATAAGTTATGCCATCTTACAATTATTTATAATGAATAGTAATACCCTAGCATGATGTTTACGTAAAATAAAACTCTGAAATTTAAAATTTATTTAAAATACAACTCTAAAATATAAACTTTACTTGAAATAAAACTATAATGAATTTGAACATAAATTCTTAATCATTTCTAACATAGCTTTGTGCGTTTTGATGCCTTATCAATTTAGAAGTAACCATGGGTATACTTATTTCTCTCTCAAATCTTTTGTATGCTTTTATTGCATTTACTTGAACATGACAAAGAGTGAACTAAAACAACTTAGACTATGTTAAACTAGATTTATTGTATTTCCAAATAACATTTCTCTGAAAGAATAGTTTAAACTATTCTTTTTGTAAGTATAAAAGAAAAATAATTTGAATTGGATTAGAACTAAGGTGCCTGCTTAACTTGACAACCTCATCCCTAAATGAATTGAAATGCACATATTTATTTGATCTAAATGATTTAGGAGAAAAGATTCATTCATATATTAATGCACCTAGTCCCATCAACTTTTACTATTTTAAATTGGGTCATTTTGGTATGTTCCAAAATGGAATTAAAGCTAACCCTAACAACTAAAGATGACTAGGTAAGAGTAAGGTTTAAGTATGATGATTAGCTTACAATTAAGTTGTAACCTCTTCAATATCACTAACTAATTCAAGCTTTGGCAACTTGTTCATTTACATGGATATTTATCACATTTTAGTTAGTGATATTTTATTTGTTCAGTTAGTTCCTAGTTTTTAGCTGTTAATGGCTTAATTTATGTTAAAGTTTTTAAGATTTTATTTTTGAGGGTTTTATTTATCCTAAAGTATGTGTCTTCTATTTGAAAGGCCCAAAAGTCTAATTTATAGACTTTGTTTCAATTTAAAGTTTGGTCAAGTGTTTTTTTTAGCAGTTCACTTACAATAAAAAAGAGTATCTTCTTTGTTAAATACTTTGGGTTGTTTTATTTCTTTTACACTTGGTATCATAGCTAGGTTAGAAAAGAAGTATGTTGTGAATGGATTTGTCAAGAGTTGAAAACCCACTAAATTGAGAGAGAGATATATAGTTTAAAGTCATATGGTAGCCAACAACAATTCTCTAAGTGTCCTTAATTTTTATGGCATGAATTACTAGTTTTGGTCAATAAAGATTGGACTTTATTAAAGTCTCAAGAGTTGCGAGACCTAGTGGAAAGTGGATATGCAACACTTGCAGATCCTAAACAAGTTCCAAGATTGACATAGTGCAATATAATGAATTGAGGGAAAAGTAGAAGAAAGATGCTAAGGCTTTATTCCTTATTCAATGAAAAGTGGAGGATGCCCTATTCTTATATATGATAGGAGTAAAAACATCAAAGGAGGCATGTGATTTACTTTAGGAGCACTATAAAGGTTCAAGCAAGGTAGTTATTGTAAAGTTGCAATCTTTTTATTGCGATTGAGACCTTGTTATTAGAGCCATCAATTCAATGCAATAGTTCTCCATAAAAATCTTTGCTCTTGTGAACCAAATTCGATTCTTTGGCAAGGATTTTCATAACCAAAAGAGTTTTGAGAAAGTTTTAAGAAGCCTTTCCTAAAAATATGATCATATTATTGTAACTATTGAAGAATCTAAGGATTTGTCTAACTACTCAATCGTAGAGATATTAGGCTCTTTTGATCTCATAAAGCTCGTTTAAATAGGTTAGGCGGGACATATGTGGAGCAAGCTTTCTAAACAAAGATTGATGTGAAAAATTTTGAAGCTTTAGGAAAAGGAAAAGGATCTATTGGTAATTGAGGATGTGGAGGTTCAAGCATTGGGAGAGGTCGTGGTAGATCATATGACTAAAAGAGAAACCTGAATAATGTAAACTCTCTACCTGTATGTTTTTATTGCAAAAAAAAACACATTAAGAAGAAGTTCTAGTGCAAAATGAAATATAATGATGATAAAAATGCAATTTATTTTTATAATTGCAAAACAATGGCATTATCACAAAAATTGTTAAGTCAAAGATTAAGCAAATTTTTACAAAGAAATTGATAATTATGTAGATAGTTTGTTTATTTTTTATTTAGCTACTGGTGTTACTGTATCTTTTGAAGTTTGGTATATTTTATGGAGATTGACGAATTAATGACATCAAAAGTGACCTTAGGAAACAATAGTTAGGTTTAGGTATATGGTGTTGGCACGATTATTGTGGTTTGCAAAACTTGTAGGAAATTCACTCAAAATGTAATATTTATTTCTGGTTTAGCTAATAACCTCTTAAGTCTAAGTCAATTAATGAAAGGTTATTATGTTATCTTTGACAATGATGAATGTTTGATCTCCAATAAAAGGATCATGTATTTGGTGCATTTAATTAAAATGTCAGCAGATAAAATGCTTCTTGTAATATTCTCAAATTTTGAGCTTAGTGGATTTTTGGTTTCAAATAATGATTAAATATTTTGGCATTGAGATACTCGAAGGAATAAAACCCATAAGGTGTAAATGAGTTTTTAAAAAGAAAAAGACATGGATGATAATGCGATTACCTATAAAGCAAGGCTTATGGACAAAGGTTGAGTAAAGGCATAATATAGTGACAGATCTAATAAAGTTATAGGTCAACAATTCCAATTTATGTGAACCATGAATTTTTGTTAAATATCATCGAGAAAAGTTTCCAATGGACCGATTTTGGAGAGCCATTAAACCTCTAATGCTTGTTCATGGAGATATTTGTGGTTTAATATATATCCTTTCATTAAAATGAAGTATTTCCTAATCTTTGAAGATGATTTTTCAAGAATGATATGGGTATAATTTTTTTAAGGAAAGGTCGAGGCTTTTGAATCTTTCAAACAATTCACGATTACATAAAAAAGTAATATGGAAATCCATCCATAACTTTACATGATGAACGAAGGCGTGAATTTGCACCCCAAGAATTTAAATTATTTTGAAATTAATTTGATATTCAAAGATAATTGATAATAAGCTAAACATCATAGCAAAATAGTGTGGCAAAGAAGAAGAAAAAAAACAATCATTAAGGCAGTCAAGAGTATATTGAGTAACAAGTAGCTACCATCTTATTTTTGGGCTAAAGTGGTGTTTATGACTATTTAAGTTCTCAACAAGTCAATAACACGAGCTCTTGAGGAAAAAACTCCTTATAAAGCTTGGCTTCACAAGAAGCCAAATATGATTCATTTGAGGATTTTTTAGTTCATTTGTGATGAAATTTCACAACTGGAATAATCATTTATCGGTAAAAGACATATGAATGAAGTGAGTTATATACAAAGATAGGACTTATAACTCATTGCCTTAAGGTTTTGGGTTGAGATATGGTGTCCTAATTGTATGTGGGCTCACTTGGATCTAGTATAATTTCTCCCTAAGCCCGCTCAAAGCCCTTTATTGGTATCAGAGCTAGGTTAATTAAGTTAGATGAATACAGATTCATAGATTTAGGTCAAATGAATGGGTGATTCATAGAGTGACTCAAATGGCTTCACATGAGCTATGGGTCGAGGAAGAGTTAATCTGACATGGATGGATCCACTTGTGAGGGGGAGATGTTGGAAGATAGGGCTCATAACCTATTGTCTTAAGGTTTTGGGTTGAGATATGATATCCTAATTATGTATGGGCTCATTTGAATTCAATCCAATGTCTCCCTAAGCACCCTCAAAACTCATCAATTTCCTATGGCCATATTCCATAAAAGTAAGGAGGAAGCTTGATGAGAAAAGTGTCAAGTGTGTATTTGTTGGCTATAACAAGAAAACAAAAGCTTTATAATCATATCACCAAAAAATTAATTATTAGTCATGATGTTATCTTCAGTGAAAAGCTTGGGATTGGGGAGGAGTTGTACATGTTGTTAAATAAGTTATAGATTTTGATGAAGAGTTTAGTAGTTCAGATTTGTGTAATTTTAGTTCTCATTCAATTACTCCTCTTATAGTTGACTCTATCACATATTCTCCTTCAAGAAGAGTAAACAATTTGTCATATTTATTCATCTTTATGATTTTGCTTGTTTACCGTAGAACCTACTTTATTTTGAGGATGTAGTTAGTAAAAAAGAATGGGTTAGAGTAATGAAGAAGGAAGTAGTAGCCATTGAAAAAAAAAACTAGACCTAGACCTAGACCTTAGAAATTTTCCTGTTAGAAAAGAAGCAACATGTCTTAAATAGATTTTTAAGTAAAAATTTAATCTAGATGATTCCTTGAAGAAGAATAAGGCTCGAGTTGTTGTAGAAGGTTATGCCTAAGGTACTAAATTTTCATAAAGCTTTGCTCTAGTAGCATAGTTAGATACTATTAGATAAGTCATGGTAGTGTCTATACTTAGTGGTTAGCCTATTTTTAAATTATATGTGAAATATGTGTTTTTTAATGGTGACTTAGTTGAAGATTTATACGATGAACAACCAAAATGTTTTGAAGTAAAAGGTGATAAACAAAAAGTGTATAAACTACATAAAGCACTATACAAGCTTAAACAAGCTCCCCATGCTTAATTAAGTAAAATTGATTCCTATTTTGTTGAAAATAATGTTTTGACAAGTGCTAGTAAAACCACTTTGTATGGTAAAAGTTATGAAAGTGATTTTCTAGTGGTAGTTTGTATGTGGATTATATAATTTATTAAAAAAATTCTATTGGTTGATAAAAGCATTTAAAGAGTCTATGATAAAAGCTTTTGATATGATTGATTTGAGATTAATGCAATTTTTTCATTAGTTGTTTAAGATATACGTAAAATCTGTCTTTATCAAAGGAAATATATAACAGATCTCTTGAAGATGTTTGGTATGTTTAATTGTAATGTTGTCAAGACTCTTGTAAGTGTAAATAATTATTTGTCTTTTAAAGATGGAGATGAGAAGATAGATGAGAAGTATTTTAGAGGTCTAGTGGGAGGCTTAATTTATCTCACACACACTTGGACAAATCTAATGTTTGTGGTAAGTGTTATTTCTTGCTTTATACATAATCCAAGTAAACACCCCTTGGGAGTTGCTAAAATGATTTTGAGATATGTTCAAGGCAATTTAAATAATGGGATCAGGTATACAAAAGATGAAGGAAGTGAACTTGTGGGTTTTACTGATAGCAATTGGGTTGGGTGTGTCGATGACAGAAAAAATACGATAGGTTGCATGTTATATCTTAGTGGAGGAGCCATTTTGTGGGTATTGAAGAAAGCAACATATCATCACATTATCTAGCATTGAAGTTGAATACATAGATGCATCAACAATGACTTGCCAAGCATTCTGGATGAGAAGGGTTTTACAAGACTTAAACTCAGAACATCCTTTCGAAGTCGCCAGAAAGTTGAACCAAATTAGGGATTCCAATCCCCTGGACCACGTCGAGAGTCATACCTAAAGTGGTAGTGACTCAAAAGAATGTAAGTCGAGCAAGGGTTACTTGAAGCTGAAGAATATTTCACGTGACTTGTAATATAGCTGACAGTTAGTTAGTTTATTTTTTTAATTTTGCTAATGACAGTTAGCGGTTGAATATGTATAAAAGTTGAATACCAAAAGTTGTAATCATCGAATTCATTCAGTAAACTCTAATTACACACAAATATACTTGAGTTCTTTCTTCTCTCTCTATCCTTTTCTTTCTTATCTTCTCTACTAATTTCTTCAGGAAGTTCTTTAATTGTTCTTTAAAAGGTTTGTTAGTTGCCCACTGGAATTGATCACGTAAAATATATGTTTGATGGATATCAACAACAAATTTGGTATCAGAGCATTCTTTCTTGAGGGACCTGTGAGTGGGTGAGTTTTCTTGAATGTTCGAGGTTGGTGATTCTTTTAGAAGTGTTGTGATTACGAGGAGTTTATCAGAGATGGCTGAGAACTCATCTCAAGTCCTGTAGCCTCCAATGTTCAATGGTGAAGGATATGCAATATGGGCAATCAAGATGGAAGTGTTTCTGTAAGGACAGGATCTTTGGGAGCCTGTTGAAACGGTTGAAGTGCCACCAGATGACAACTATTCCTCAGCTGAGGTGGTTGAGGGAGAGGATCACCAAGAAAGCTCGAGCCAGATCGTGTTTGTACCAGGCCATGGCTCCCTCCATTTTTACCATAATTATGAAGTTGGATTCAACTAAGAAAATCTGGGATTTCTTGAAGAAAGAATACTAGGGAGATAATAGGGTTAAGCACATGAAGGTGCTCAACTTTATGCAGGAGTTTGATAGGCTACAGATGAAAGATGGGGAGTCTGTCAAAGCTTATGCTGAAAAGCTTGGTCAGTTGGTAGACCAGATTAGGCTTCTAGACGTGGAGTTCAATGATGATATGATAGTTCAGAAGCTCTGTTCTAGAGAAGTATAAAGCAACCATTGCTTCTCTAGAAAATTCAAAAGATATGGCTAGCATTAAGTTGGCTAAGGTTGTTAATGCTCTGCAAGCACAGGAACAAAGGCATCTGATGAGGAAAGGTGAAGCTACAGAAGGTGCTTACAAGGCATTTACAAAGAATGGAAATCAAGAGAAGTCGAAGAAGAAGTGGTCGAAGGGAGGCTCTAAGGCACAGAAAAGTCAGAATCAGCAGAAAAATCCATTTAAGAATCAATCTGGTGATAAGAATGGGAAGTATAATCCTTGCCCTCATTGTGGTAAGTCAAATCA
>JAOTJB010000005.1:23126425-23159816 GCA_027123815.1 Erythroxylum minutifolium
ATTTTGGGATGACCTAGTTAGGAGTTGTTGTATTTTCTTCCTCTTTCATAGTATCTGTATTAGGGTTTCAGTATGTACAGACTGTACATTTGATGTATAAACTGTTATTTTTGAGTAATGAAAAGAGGAAGAATTTGGTTTTAAAAATCTTGTGATTTACAGTTACAGCTTTAATTATTTAAATGTATGTGATGCCATGTGGAGTACTGTAGTGAGTGCACGTAGTGCTCCCTTATCTTAGGTTATGTATCGGAATGACCTACGGGCGTCCCGGTGTGTACTTTAGGGTAATGGGGTATTACACAATTAGATCTTCATCTACTGATCAAGAAAAGATCACATTCACTTGTCTTTATGGTATTTTCACGTAAAGACGGATTCCTTTCGGACTATGTAATGCCCCAGCTACATTTAAAAAATGTATGATGTTTATCTTCTCTGACATGATCGAAGATGTAATGGAGGTATTTATGGACGATTTTTCAGTTTTTGGGGACTCTTTCGAAATATGTTTAACCAATTTGGACAGAGTTCTTCAAAGATGTGAAGAATCACACTTGGTGCTGAATTGGGATAAATGTCATTTTATGGTCCAAGAGGGGATAGTGCTAGGGCATAAAATCTCACACCAAGGATTTGAACTCGACAGAGCAAAAATAAAAGTTATAGAGAAACTTCAACCACCAAGTAATGTAAAAGGTGTATGAGGATTCTTAGGTCATGTAGGATTTTACCACCGATTTATTAAAGACTTCTAATAAATTGCAAGAACTTTAAAAAAACTTGTTAGTCAAGGATGTGATGACAAGGGTATGTCTTCCTTCAAAAAATTAAAGGAGGTGTTAATATTTGCACCAATTTTATCACCACCGGACTGAACACTTCCATCTAAGATCATGTATGATGCAAGTGACCAAGCTATAGGTTATGTATTGGGCTAAAGGAAAGATAAAAGGTTGCATATAATCTACTATGCAAACAAGATCCTTGTAGGACCTCAACTCAATTACAGTACCACAGAGAAGGAATTACTTGTAGTAGTGTACGTATGGGATAAATTTTGACAATACCTTTTTAGAGCAAAGGTAATCGTATTCACTGATCACGCGGCATTAAAATACCTTTTTAACAAAAAGGATGCAAAACCACGACTCATTCGATGGGTGTTACTTTTATAGGAATTTGATATAAAGGTGAGAGATAAAATAGGAGCAAAAAATGTGGTTGCAGACCACTTATCTAGACTAGAAGGAAGGGAATGTAACCCAAGTGAAGATATTAATGAAAATTTTCCTAATAAAACCCTAATGCTTCTTGAAAGTTTGGTTACACTATAGTTCGCTGATATTACGAATTATGTTGCCAGTGGTAATCCTCCTTCTGATCTATTTTACAACAAAGAAAGAGATTCCTACGTGATTCTAACCGATATCTATAGGATGAGCCAATTTTATATAGAGATTGCACTGATGGTTTAATGCGAAGATGTGTTCCATAGGAGTAACTGTTGGACATCTTAAAGCAATATCATGAAGGTCAATATGTTGGAAATTATGGAGCTAACAAAATAGCAGCTCATATACTCGAAAGTGGATTTTATTGGCCACATTTGTTTAAGGATGCTTAAACTTTTGTGGTACATTGTGATCACTGCCAGAGAATAGGTAACATCTCCAAAAGAGATAAGATGCCTTTATCTAACATTTTAAAAGTGTAAGTCTTCGATGTATAGGGCGTCGACTTTATAGGTCCTTTCCCATCTTCAATAGGAAACATGTACATTCTAGTGGGGGTGGATTATGTTTCGTGTTGAGCTAAAGCAATAGCATCTCTAACCAGTGATGGAAAGGCGGTGCAAAATCAAACAGTTACTCAATCGGTTTAGAGTGCCACGTACAATAATAAGTGATGAAGGTACACATTTCTGCAACGGATCTTTTGATGCCCTCTTAAAAAGATATGGAGTGCACCACTGTGTTGCTACACCTTACCATTCATAGATCAGTGGCTAAGTGGAAGTTGTCAACAGGGAGTTTAAATGAATTTTGGAAAAAGATGGTGAACAAATTCAGGAAGGATTGGGCATTAAAGCTAGAAGATGCCTTATAGGCTTATAGGACTACTTTCAAAACACCTATCGGAATAACTCCTTATAGGCTTGTATACGAAAAAGCTTGTAATTTTCTGTTCAAACTAGAAAATCAGGCATCCTGGGAGATAAAAGCGTTAAATTTTGATTGCAAGCAAGCAGGCGAAAAGCGACTTTTACAACTAGATGAACTTGAGGAGTTTCGTTATAATGCATATGAAAACACGAAACTCTACAAGGAAAAGGTAAAGAAATGGCACAATTCTCTTCTTAAACAAAAGGAATTTAAAGTAGGAGATGCAGTTCTGCTATATAATTCAAGGTTGAAGTTGTTTCCAAGAAAGTTAAAATCTCGATGGAGTGGACCTTTTACAGTCATTCAAGTTTTCGATCATAGAGCCGTCAAACTAGAAAATGCTAATAAGGAAACTTTTAAGGTTGTTCAAGTGTGGGGAGGGTTATATGTTTTGCTTTGAATGTGAAATTTTCATATTGTGTGATAGTTTGTTAGGTTACATTTTATGAACTGTGTGATAGTTTGCTATGTTGCATTTTGTGAACTGTGTGAATGTGTCAATGGCTTAAATGGATTGAAATTGATTTAATTTTTAACATAGTCTATTACATTGTGAAGAGTCATTAGCTCGCATAATTAGTGAATTGGGTTCTCTGGCTAAATTTGCAAGTTAATTAGGATTTAGTGTGAGTTTGTCAGCCTCTAAATTGTCACATTCATTCATAATTTTAGGTATTTTGACTAAAGTAGCTCTGTTAGTTTTTTTTCATGAAAACGAGCAGCTTAAGCAACGAATTAGGCAATTAAAAAACCATAAAATTTTAGTTAATTTTAAATAAATAACTATTCCGCTGGCCTTTAGGTTATGAATAGAGCTTCTAGCTACTTGAGAATATAATGTAGCTAAGTAACCAGATCGACATGCATCATAAATATGACTTAGTTGAGTAACCAGATCGACATTCATCACCAATATGTGCCTTTAAGTAAAAGACTAGATCTATGTCAACAAAATATTTTTAAAAAAAAATTTTCCCATATAACCTACCGAAATTGTAACTAGCTTGACTTTTCATGAAAACATATTTAGGAGTAATTATAGAGTTTGAAAGACCAAAGAATTATTAATGTGTGTGTACAATTGAAAAGGGAGAATAACTTGACAATTGGGTTTTGATTAATATATATGTTTAGTTCAAAGCCCCTAGATAAAGATTTTGCATGTTAATAATTTAAAACAGGTAGAATAATTGTGTTCAAAGTTAAATTTATTTCATGAAGTTGAAGTCATTGTCTCATTATAGCATTATATGCTATGTGATTTTGTGTGTTTGTTGTTTTGTTCACTTAAGGACAAGAAAAAATTTAAGTGTGAGGATGTTGATAAATGTAAATTGCATCATATTTTAGGGCTTAGTTTGATATGTATTTAGCTACCAATTCAATCATCTAGTATGTCTTTAGGTTAAATTTGTTTTAGTTTGTTAATTACTTGTGTTTAAGTGTTTTATGGGTTAGTACAGGTATTTAAGCTTTTATATTATTTTTTAAGATACCTTGATGTGTTTCTTAGTGTTTTAGGGTCAACATCGAAGAACAGAAAAGTTTCGGAGACATTCAGTCGAAAACAAAGGCCCACGAATGTGGCCTACATGCCATGATCATGACAAAAGGCTCAGATGTGGCCCACAATCGTGGCCCGCATCCGATAGACGCACAAACACTCAAAATGTTAAGTTTCAAGGAATTTTTCAGACCTTTTGGATTGCAAAAAAACCCTATGGACGCTCAGAACACAAAGGATATTTAAAGAACAAGACAAAGAGGCAAAGGAAGCTTTTGTATCAGCCATTTTTTAGAAAACTTAGAGAGAATTTATCGAGAGAATGAGAAAGCAAAGAAGGAAGAGAGAAGGGAGAAGAAGTTGACTCAACGTACTTCCTAGATTAGGAGTTTCCTGATGACGTTGCTACCTCCCATCATCCATTCAGATCGTATTTCCTGTTATTGTCAGTTTTATTATTGTATAGAATTAGAATAATAGTTTGATGATAGGTTTTTGAATGTTGAGGATGTTATAAACTCACTTTCGAAGCTTTATCTTTGAATTAATGAAATCTAATTGTTTATGTTTTATTGGATTTATTGTGATTTAATTTTATGATTGCATAACTTGATAACAAATTGAGAGGGTGAATCGAATGAAAAATAATTAAATTGGGCTAACAAGAGTTAGGTGAATTAATAGAACAAGAATTAAATCAAATCGGTAAATTGTGCGAAGAGAGATCCTGCATACCTTTCTGATAGTTTATTAGACAACTTCAAAACTAATTAGGGTTTTGGATAGATTGTTAATTGAGAGATTGCAACTTCCATAATCTGATTAGGGTTTATGATTTAAGGTTAATGGTTATAACTCGAGAGAGAGTAATCCTAGGATCATCTAGAGCCAATAATCATGTAATTCATAATCAGTTAGGTTAGTGTTAAGGATAGGTAAAATTCCTTTTCTCTCATTTGGTAATTTCCTTAGGTTGATTCTTGGGTGTGTGTTGTCACAGCTAAATTATTAATATTTTTATGTTCAATTCTTAATTTGATTGATTGAAGTGAATTCTCATTTTAGTTTCATTTTATTTTGAATTTCTACGATTTATTTTTGCCTTAGATTTTAGGATTAGATTATCCCTCCTCGTGGGATCGACACCTTAGGTACTATGCTAACAAACTGTGCTCTTGCAGATTATCAAGGGTATTATTAAAACTTACATACATCAACACTCGATCATGATCAAACCTAATAGCGGAATTAACAAATCGATAAAGTAATCCCATAAAATTTAACCTAAATAATTTTATTTAATAAAACTATGGATTAGTTGTTAATAGTCTCGAGAGATCATATTAGCATAAAATAGGAATTTTCACGATCCAATAGTAAATAAAATATTGCATGATAAAAGGTTCATATCTAATGGTTTAAGGGGATTAATAACCTAGATAATAATTCTTGATATTGATTATTTTTTAAGCAATTTTCCTATGTCTTTTACAATCATTATTATTTCCTAGTTATTTTAATCATTTAATTTTATTTTATTTATCAAAACCAAAATCCAATTCATAGGCTAAATAATAGAAGACAAGTAATTATTGGTATCATTATCTTCATAGGATCGAACCGTACTTCCCTGTGTTAGTTACAACTACACCATGTACTTATGATTTATTTAATATTGACAACTTTAAAATCAGACAATCAACAACCATATATTTGGCATATTTATAGTAATATAGGGTAGCTCTATGTTCATGTGTGTATAGAAGGAATACCTATACATATCATAGTGATAGCATATGCCTTGGTGCCTATGTCACGTTTCAACAACATTTTCTCTTAATTTGAATGATCAACTAATTGTGATGCCAAGTTTAAAGATACTTGATTGTGATCTTAAGTTTCAAGATGTAATATATAAAAATGCTAAATTATAAAAAAACAAAAGAAGAAAAACATTAAATAAAGCTAAGATTAGCAATAAATTAATTAAATAATTCCTAATAATGGAACAAAAAACTTGATTAAATCTATTTGCAAGTGCATCTAATCAATTATAATAAGTAATAAAAAAAGGGTATTATAGAGTATTGATCCCATAAAGACCATACTACTAAGCCTATTAATCCTAACCAGATAAAGGAAATAAAGGATACAAGATTAAATGAAAAGCAATAAAAACTACAAGAAATTTGTTTTTAACAACATAAATTCCCGAAGGAAAATATTGACTTTCCATCGGTAAATAAATTTAGCGACGGAAATTACCTATGGAAAGTTGTAGGAGAAACAACCATAGGTAAAATTTCTCAATAGAATTATAGTATTTATCAGTAAAGTTCCCTACAGAATTACAAATTATGTCACCAAGTTTTCCGACAAAATGTGTAATCCCATCGGTCAAGTTCCCAACGGAAATTAAGTATCCATCAGGAAATTTTACCTATGGAATTATAATTTTAGTAGGTAATTTTAGCGCCAAAAAAGAAATATCTGTCAATAAATTTTCTGACAGCATGTTTCGTTCCATTGTAATGTACCTACATAATATCGTTCCTTTGATAATTTACCTATGGAATATAGCATTTTGTCAGTAATTTACCTACAAAATATAGCACTCCATCGGCAATTTACTACGAAATCTTGTAATTCCATTGAGAAATTTACCTACAGAGCTAACATTTTTCACATCTTATCTAAATTTTCTGTTGATAATCTATTGATTTTTTTTCTACATTTAATTTTTTAAATAATATAATCTTGATTCATAATATAATGCAAAATTATGCTAATTAGTCATATAATATAATAATTATAATGTACAACAATAAGTATCTTAAAAATAATTGTGAATTAAAAATTCATAAAAAAAACTTAAGAGTAGCAAAACATCAAATACATATTAAGTACCGAAAACATCATACATCTAAGCTACGCAGTTGGTGAAGGCAGATGATCTAACTGCTACAAGGAGGTGCTGCCTTTACCCTTCAACTCATCCATCTCATTACAGAGTTGGGTTATGTACTCTATCGATTGTTGCAACTGAGTTACCAACATCGCCATTATGCTCTTAACTTGAATGACTCTCTTTGTGAACCTCTTACTAAATGCAGTTTTATTGGCTGTGGAGGATTAGGAATACCATGTGTTTGCAAATGTACCTAAACTGAAAATCCTTCCACGGTAGTCCCTATTACCAACTACATCAAGATATATTTGACTCTCATCAACAACTTTAGAGCTCTAAGACTGACTTTTAATGCTTTCTTATATTTGGTCCTATCATTATAATTGTTTATGTTAATATGTGATAATTGTTAACTAATATTATTTATCAAATCAATATTAAAGTATAAATTTTACTTACATTTATTTGTCTGCATCGGGTATTGACGAAGGTCACACCATCATGCTTCTTAATGTTGGTGTGCAAAAAGAGCTAACGTAGTGTAAGCTCCATGTCTATAGACTTTTTCTACGTGAAAATAAAGTGTTATAATTAAGTGAACTATAATTTACAAAAATTTCGACATAGTTTCATCTATTTTGTGATATTTAACCCCTGTTAAACGATAAAATTATCTCAATAACATAGCCATTCATGGCAACAGACATTTATAAAATTATCATTCTCTATAATGCATATAAATTTTTATTCTAAATTTCATAAATCAAAGTACAAAAATCAGAATAATAAGTGTAAAGTTTAGATACTTATAAGTTTCTCTTCATTCTTCTGATGGGTCATAGATCCTCCAGTGTGTACGGGTAAACTCTCCCTCCTGTCCTCCCCGTCTATTTTTAGAATTACTTAACTAATGAAAGCAAGATATTAAATAGTGAAAGATGAATCAAGATAAACAAAGGTTAGAGTTGCAGGGTTCACATATATGAAATTTCAATTATCATACAAGATTAATTATTATGATTAAAATAATAATTACCCTAATACATCTATGCCCTCCATTAAGGAAATCATGTATATTCAACTAGGTAATTACAATCTCTTAAAGCACAATTCAACCTAATTAAACTTATTTAGCATAAGTATCTTCAGTTATCACAATATTCTAAAAAATCTCTTTCTCTAAATCTAAGGTTTTTATTCCCCTAATTAATGATTATCTACCTTATTTATTAATTATGAGTAAAATTATCTTAATTTCCATAAGTGATAGCGCGTGTTGACTGCACTATAAAATTTACCTAACTCTGCAAACTAAAATTTGTAGTTATGGTGAGTTGAGATCGAATCCACAGGGAATACTCGGTTAATTTTTGTAACAAAATTAATCGATGTAAGGAAAATATAAAAAGAGGGGTTTTGAAATTTTAAGCAATTTAGAAATTAAAGAAAAAGTAAACTATCAAAACAGATTAAAACAAGCAATCGAAAATGATAAAAGTGCTAAATATAAGTAAGGTCCAATTCTAGGGTCAATCTCGGTCTAAACATCATCAAGCATAGTTCATCATCCTAACGTCTTTACAACTCCCTTCAGACTATTAATTTGAGACTAATAGAATGCTCTACTAATCTCAGTTTTCCCTTAGGTCGTGTTTATTCAAGATACGGTCATTAATTAAACCTAACTATCGAATAACCTAAGATACGATCTCTAGATTCAATTTGGCAGTCGTATTATAAATTGGAAAACGATCAATATAAGCAACAACTTCACATGTTCAGACTATCTAACCTAAGTTATGCTATTCCTAACGATTAACGATCATTAGACGCTGCTCACAAACATCAAAAGTAACGATTACGGATTACATTCAATGTTTTAGCAATAGGTTCGAAATAAAACAATCCAAATAACATATCAAGATCATACATCCGAAAACCTAATCCAATCAACACCAACAATAGAATAATCCAAAAAGAAATTTCAACCTTAAAGTGACAAAAATAGCTTAATCGTAACTTGGCATCGGTATTCTCGTTGAACCAGCGTCAGGAAGCTAGCCTTTCATTTCCATCTTCAAACTCCAATAATCAACCTTAAATGGCCTCTATTTATGTAAAAAGATTGAAAAAAAGAATGACCACCGAAATTACAAGCCTTTCTATTTTTTCTCTATGGCCACCATTACTTTGTTCCTATTGCCACTCCTTGTCACTATAGCTTAATGGGACAATTTAATGTTAGAGTTTTTTGGTCCAATGTCACTATTCACGTATCACCTTCTCTGCAGCAAGCTTTGTCTTCTTCATGCAACTCCCATGTGAGTCACGTACCTTCTTTTCTACTTCAGCCCTCAGGAAGCTATAACTCTCCCGCGATTTCACTTGGTTCACGCTACTCTTGTGCTTTACTAATGTTTCAGCTTTTAGCCCTTCATTTATTTCATGCTACTATCTTCTTCTTCACTCATATACACCTGCCCCATTCACTTATATTCAGCCCCATTCACGCACACCAGCTATCTCTTTCAGCTGTCCCTTGATTTTTCTTTTCACTTCAGCCCTTCAGCTCTTGCGTCGACACTTCCACACTCTTCCCTTTTAACTGAACCACTACACACCTAGAGCAGCCCTCCTTTTGTCTCTTTCGGTTATTCCATTTCTAGGTCCCCTTTTGTCTCACATAACATGTCTTCTTTATACTTTGGATGGCTATGAAATTTTCTAATAGTAGTTAGTCATGTTGATAACATTTTCTTCATGTTCCATGAATCAATAGAGTATGGAAGTAGAGAAGATGGCTTTAAAGGACATAATTTTGGGTCACTTTAGCTCTTTTACTTTCTCAGTATACCTAAGATCAAAAATGAGCTAAAAAGAGCAACCTAAGCATTTATAAGGCATTAATCACTAAGTGTAAAAGATAAAATAGTTTAACATTTAAACACATATCAAATTCAACCACACTTAGCTTTTGACCGTTCTCAGGCAAATTGTCAAAATCAAAATCACAAACTAACATTTTTACTCATTTTCCAAGTCTTCTAAGAATATATAATCATAAGTAAAGATGAATGACTTTCAAAACCTATAGTAAAAACTCCACATTCAAGCTTATACTCATGATCAATCAATATTCACCACCCTTAGAAATTAAGTAGGTAGACTTGGACAAAAAGTGTTTGAACAAGATATTTTCATGGGTACACTCAAATACCATTCATGATCACAACAATCCATAACTTTGCATATCATTTCATTTCTCCACCAATAAAAGTCACATGCATAATCATAAATCAAAGGAATTTTCTAGGGTTGTAATGTAGGTAAGGATAAGGTGAGATGCATTTTGGTTAATGTAGTTTGAAAGCCATTAAGCTAGAGAAGCAAAAGTAACACTTAATAAAAAATTAAACGTACAAGTTAGCGTTCATTCAAAGCTGGGTATCGACAGTCATAAAGACTGTAACAACTATGCTTCACAACTCAATTAGCTCTCACATCATATCATATGAACATAACACAATGAAATGCTCTATCCAATATAACATCCTCTTCATATGCCATATACTCTCAAACACCCAACCAATATAACTTAAGGAGGATAAACTATTAATTAATGGTTTTTCACAATAATTACATTGACTCCTTCATATATTTGTTTTATTTAAACATTTTTCTTCTTTTTTTTCTTTTTTTATGAAAAATGAAAGAGTCTACATCAACATAGGATTCATAATATGACATTTTAACAAATTTAACCAATCCATATGTAAGCAAACCCCCACACTTAGACTTTTACACGATCACATTCATCAAGAATTAACAAATGCTCCACTAGCTTTAAAGCTTCGGTAGGACATTTGGATGGGTGGATGTAATGTGGTTTATACAAAAGAAAACATCAATACAACTCAAAAGGGATAAGCAAGGGAAATTCACATGAATGGGTAGGCTATTTGGCTAATGTAGCTTATAATCAATAAAGAATGCCTAATCATTTTCATAAACATGCATGTGATAAACAATGTGGTCTCGAATAGAAATTCAAGCCAGAGTAAGGATGTATATGTCATGAAGATCACTCGTAACAAACAAAACATTAAGACTGATATGAATATGTCAGTCTAATATGACTCAAAACCTTACTAGTTTTTTTTGTCTATCGTTAGTCACCGCTCTTCTAAGAATAATGTACATTAACTAATCACAAGAGAAAAAGTACATGTCAAATCTTGCTGTATATTTTTTCTACTCAATTCAAGCTCTAATTATGACTAAATAATCATAAAACTAATAGAAATCAAGAAAATTTTTTATTTCATTCATTTAATTTTAAAAATTGCCTAAGAAGCCATATAAGCCATAGTTAAGCTCAAAAACATACATAAAAACTAGCATACCCCAACCCCACACTTAAGACTTACATTGTCCTTAATATAAAATCAAATGTAAGAAATAGAGCAGTTAACAAAAATAGAAAATGCAAAAATGTGAAAGATAGAAATTAACTCCCTTTGGGTTACCTCCTAAACAGTGCCTTTATTTAACTTCATTGGCTCGACATCCAGTTATGCGCATCAAAGTATGCTAGTCACATCGTCTAGCATCAACACCTCTAAATGCTTCATTTGAAAGCCCTCATAATATGGCTTTAAGTGATGACCATTCACTCTGAATGTCTTGTCAGTTTTAAGGCTCCGTATCTCTCCTACACCAAAAGGAAAAACATGAGTAATATCAAATGGACCAACCCAACAGGAACACAACTTACCTCGAAAGAGTTTAAGTTTGGAATGATATAGTAACACTTTCTGGCCCACCAAGAAGCTTTTTCTTGAAATCATCTTATCATGAAAAGCTTTCGTCCTCTCCTTATATATCAGTACATTTTAATATGACTCATTCCTCATCTCTTCTAACTCTTGAAGCTAAAACTTCCTATGCACTCCTGCTTCATCGAAGTGTATCTTGCATCTTTTGATGGCCTAATATGTCTTATGTTGTAATTCCACATGAAGATGCATCGCTTCCTAAACACTAGCCTATACGGAGACATTCCAATGGGTGTTTCATCAGGCGTCCTGTAGGCCTATAATGTATCTTCCAGTCTTACACTCCAATCCTTCCTATTAAGCTGCACGATTTTTTCCAGGATTAACTTGATTTCTCGATTTGAGACTTCAGCTTGCCCATTAGTTTGGGGATGGTAAGCAGTAGAAACTTTGTGTGTGATGTGATATTTTCTGAACATTGCTTCCATCACCCTGTTGTAGAAGTGGGTTCTTTTGTCACTAATAATGGCTTTCAGTATCCCGAACCTAGAAAAAATATTAGCCTTAATAAAATATGCAACAACCTTGGCATCGTTAGTCCTAATGGCTTTGTCTTCCACCCATTTAGAAACATAATCAACCGCAAGCAATATATAAGTAAAGCCAAAAGATGGAGGGAAAGGTCCTATAAAATCAATGCCCCAAATTTCAAAATTTTCAAAAAAAAGCAAAGGAGTTTATGGCAATTGATCCTTACAGGACAGGTTACCTAATCGTTGGCATCTATCATAGGATCTGTAGAAGGTATATGGATCTTTGAACAATGTTGGCCAGTAGAAGTCGCTCTTTAGAACTTTATAAGTTGTCCTTTTTCACTCCAAAATGTCCTCCGCAAGCGTATGAATGGCAGAAGGCTAAATTTGATGATGATTCATTTTCGGTACACACCTCCTGATAACTTGATCTGCATAGTGCCTCCAAAGATACGGGTCATCCCATACATAATACTTTGCTTCACTCCGTAGCTTATCCCTCTGAGCCTTTGACAAACTAACAAGTAATTCATTAGTGACTAAAAAATTCACAATGTCTGCATATTATAGTGGTGTCGCATCGGCATAAAATAATTGCTCATCTAGAAAGGTTTCTCATAAAAGGATATCATCTTCTTCCTTTATCAAAGAGCTGAGATGGTCCGCCATTACATTTTCTACCCCTTTCTTTTATCTGATCTCCAAGTTAAATTCTTGAAGGAGGAGAATCCATCTGATCAGCCTCGGTTTTGTTTCTTTCTTTGTGAGCAAGTATCGTAAAGTTATATGATCAGAATAAACAATCACTTTAGCACTAAGAAAATATGATTGAAATTTTTATAAAACAAAAACCATAGATAACAGTTCTTTTTCAGTAGTGGAATAATTCAATTGAGCCAGGTTTAGGGTTTTTGAAGCATAGTAGAAGGCATGTAAAGCTTTTCCCACTCTTTTTCCTAGAACTACCCCTATTGTATAATTTCTCGCATCAGACATGATCTCGAAGGGGAGGTTCCAATCTGGAGGTTGAATCACCGGTGGGGATGTCAAAAGCTCCTTAAGTTTATTGAATGCTTCTTTGCACTTTTTTTCGAACTCAAAGGAGACATCTTGTTGAAGAAGCTTACATAGTGGTGCGACTATCTTCGAAAAGTCCTTAATGAACCTTTAATAAAAACCTGCATGCCCAAGAAAAGAACACACTTCCCTCACAGTAGAGGGGTAAAGTAAAGAAGAAATAAGAACAGCTTTATACTTATCTACTTCAATACCCTTAGTAGATATCACATGGCCTAAAACTATACCTTGATCCACCATAAAATGACATTTTTTCCAATTTAACACAAGGTTAGTTTCTATACATCCTTCTAAGATAATGGAAAGATTCTCAAGACATTCATCAAAAGAAGATCCATACACACTAAAATCATCCACGCATACCTTGATAATCTTCTCAACATATTTTGAAAAAATGCTTACCATACGCCTTTGGAATGTGGCGAGTCCGTTACATAATTCGAATGGAATGTGGTCTTCTCCTGATCTTCTGGTACGATCGGGATCTGAAGATAACCTAAAAAGCCATCTAAAAAGTAATAATAGTCATAACATGTCAATCTCTCAAGCATTTGATCAATAAAAGGAAGGGGAAGTGGTCTTTTTGAGTAGTAGAATTTAACTTTCTATAATCAATACATACTTGCCACCCAGTTTGCACTCGGGTGAGAACTAATTCACCTTCTTGGTTGTCACAATAGTGAGTCCAGACTTCTTTTAAACTACCTAGATAGTTACCCACTTACTATCAGAAATTAGGTAGATAAACTCGGCATTGAGAAGCTTCAGCACCTGGTTCTTCAAAACTTCCATCGTTGGAGGATTCAGTCTACGTTGAGCTTGCCTTATGGATTTTACATCCTCCTCTAAAAACCATACGGATGCATATGGAAGGACTTATCCCTTGAATATCTGTAATAGTCCACCCAATAGCTTTCTTATGCTCTCTTAGCATTTAAACCAGCCTCTCCTCTTGATTTGAAGTCAAACTCCGCTAAAATGACAACTGGGAGAGTCTGCTTATCTCCTAAATAGGAATACTTTAAATGTGTCTTCAATTCCAATTTTGGTGCCTACAATAGAAGGTAACAACTTTTGATAAGCTTTAAGTAGTTGTATAGAATCCAAATCATACCTTTTTGAAGAGTTGTCTAATGAATCCAAGGCAGCTGTCATTTCTATAAGCTCTTCTCTAATCTCAATGTGAGTGTTGGCTTGTACTTCTATATCCTCAGTTAAAACAATTTCCAAGTGATCCCTGTAACTTAATTTAAACATTTCCTGCGCCAAAGGATCAATCACATCAACAGAATAAGCACAATGATCATTAGGAGATCAAAAGCATTCCCTATCAAATTCCATTGTGAGGGTGCCCATACGAACATCTATCTTAGTTTGAGCTGTATTAAGAAACAATCTCCCCAACATGATAGGTGTCAAATTGCATGAAGTGTCATCATTCATATCCACAACATAAAAATCTATAGGAGAGACTAACTTATTCACCTGCACCACAACATCCTCAACCATACCATCAGGATAAGCATTAGTGTGGTCAGCCAATTGTATTATTACACTCGTTTCTTTCAAAGGGCCTAAATTCAAATAAGCATAAATAGAACGAGGCATCACATTAATAGAAGCACCTAAATCCCACATAGCTCTATTGATCATAGTATTACCAATTTTGCAAGGAATGGTATTCATACTTGGAGAGGCATCTTCTTTTTGAATACCATCGACACATTCTCACCCATCATCACTTTCTCATCACCCCTTCGTTTCCTCTTATTTGTACACAGTTCTTTAAGGAATTTACCATACCTTGGTACTTGCTTGATTGCCAAGAGTAAAGGTATGTTAACTTCAACCTTTCAGAAAGTCTCCAATATCTCTTTATCTTTCTCCTCCTTATTTGGTCGTATCAATCTGCTAGGAAAAGCTAAAGGGTTAGTTTTAATAATATTGGGACTTTCAAATTTTACCTTTGTACTCGATGACTCATTTTTTCCTTTCCCAATGCCTTCTTGATCTCTTCCTCGGTAGCAATCTTTGATGGAGTTCTCTTGGGACCAGCAATCTCCTTTCTACCCCTCAGGGTTATAGCACTAACATTCTTTAGGTTTACCTCAGGTTGGAATGGCAATTTTCCTCCACTTTGTGATTCTAGTCGATTGAGCCTCACTGCCATCTGACCCATTTGATTTTCCAAATTTTGTGTGCTTGCTTTTGATTCTTGTCAAATTTGTTGTACACTTTACTGAAATAGTTGTTGCATATTCTATTGGAATTGTTGTATATCCTGTTGCAATTGCAATTTGTTACAGTAATATTCTTAACAAGATCTTCTAAAGATGTACCTGAACTGGAAGAAGAAGCTCCCTATGCTCCTTGTTGCCTTCGTTGAAATCCTTGAGCTCCTTGCGGTTGATTTTGGAAGAAATTTTGCTATCAGTTTCCTCCATAACTCAAGTTGGGGTGATCCCTCCAACTTGGGTTATACGTCTGCGAGTAGGGGTTGTATTAGTTTAGGAAGTTTCCTCCTACAGCATTGACGTACTCCATACTTCCTTCTTATAATATTAGGCACTCATCAGTTGGATGGCTCGTGCTTGAACATATTCCGCACACTTTCACTTGTGCCTGTCTAACTGCAATTTGACTCACAAAAGATGTTAGTTCATCTAAATGATGTTCAATAAGTGCTTACCTCGTTTACTCATCGAACATCGTTGCAAGTGTCGAATTGTTGGGTGTTAGCGGCCATCTGCTCAAGTAATATCCTAGCTTCAATGGAAGTCTTCTTGTAAAGTGCCCCACCATTCACTGTATCAACCAAACTCCTCTCCATCTATAACAATCCTTCATATAAATATCAGAAGAGAAGTTGCTCCGGTATGTTGCGGTGTGGACAACTGGCATATAACTTCTTGTACCACTCCTAATACTCGTAAAGAGATTCTCCATTATGCTGCTTGATGCCACATATCTCCTTCCGAATACTTGCGATCTTTGAGACCAAAAAATATTTCTCTAAAAACAATCTCTTCTTCTCCAACCAAGTATTTATGTTCCTCGCTGGTAAATCAAACAACCAATCTTTTACTGCATATTTGAGTGAGAATGGGAAGGCTCTCAACATTGTCTGCTCATCTGTCACCCTGTGAGTCTTCATGCTTAAACAAACCACATTAAGCGCCTTGAGATGCTTATGTGCGTCCTCACCTGCAAGACTATGACAATTGGGTAATAAATGAATTAATCCAGATTTTAACTCAAAGGTAACATGCTCAGCAAAATTAGGAAATGTAATGTATAGGGTTCTTTGGGTTAAGTTTGGTGTAGCCAGTTCTCTGAACATTCTCGGATTTGCCATAATTGCTTCAGATTCAAGTTCTGGTTCTACTTCTGAAGATGTTCTTGCTTCTTTTCTTAACCTCCGTAGTGTTCTCTCAATCTTTGGATCAAGTTGCTCAATTTCACTACCATACACCAACACTTACAAACCTTTAAAAGTTAACAAATAATCAAAAAGTAACAAATATATTTCAAAACATCAACAAAAAAATACAAAAATTGAACTACCACACTCCCCAGTAGTAGCGCCAAAATTTGACAACACGTGTCAAGTTCACTGCAAAATTTACCTAATGTTGCACGCTAAAATTTATAGTTATGGTGAGTCAGGATCGAATCTATAGGGAATGTTCGGTTAATTTTTGTAACGAAATTAATTTATGCAAGGAAAATATAAAAAGGCGGTTTTGATATTTTAAGTAATTTAGAAATTAAAGAAAAAGTAAACTATCAAAACAAATTAAAACAAGCAATCAAAAATGAGAAAAGTGTTGAACATAAGTAAGGTCTGGTTCTAAGGTCAATCTCGGCCTAAACACGATCAAGCATATTTCATCATCCTAATGTCTTTACAACTCTCTTCGGACTATTGATCTGAGATTAATAGAACGCTATACTAATCTCGATTTTCCCTTAAGTTGTGTTTAGTCAAGATATGATCTTTAACTAAAGCTAACTACTGAATAACCTAGGATACAATCTCTAGGTTCAATTTAGTAGCCGCATTACGAATTGGAAAATGATCAATATAAGCAATAACCTCACACGTTCGGATTATCTAACCTAAGTTATGTTGTTAGTAACGATTAACGATCATTAGATGCTACTCATAAACATCAAAAGTAACGATTACGGATTACATTCCATGTTTTAGTAATAGGTTCGAAATAAAATAATCAAAATAACATATTAAGATCATTCATCCAGAAGCTTAATCCAATCAACACTAACAACACAACAATCCAAAAAGAAATTTCAACCTTAAAGTGATAAAAATAGGTTAACCGTGACTTAGCGTCAGTATTCCCATTGAACCGGTGTCGAGAAGCTAGCCTTTCATCTCCATCTTCAAGCTCCAACAATTAACCTTAATGGCATCCATTTATATAAAAAGATTGAATAAAAGAATGACCACTGAAATTACAAGCCTTTCTTTTTTTTCTATGGCCACCCTTCCTTTGTTCCTATTGCCACTCCTTGTCACTATAGCTTGATGGGACAATTTAATGTTGGAGTTTTTTGGTCCAATGTCATTATTCACGTATCACTTTCTCTGCAGTAAGCTTCGTCTTCTTCATGCAACTCCCATGTAGGTCACGTACCTTCTTTTCTACTTCAGCTCTCACGAAGTTATAGTTCTCCCACAATTTCACTTGGTTCACGCTACTCTTGTACTCTTCTAATGTTTTAGCTTTCAGCCCTTCACTTGTTTCAAGCTACTATCTTCTTCTCCACTCACATACACCTGCCCCATTCACTTATATTCAGTCCCATTCATGCACACCAACTATCTCTTTCAGCTTTCCCTTGATTTTTTTCACTTCAGCCCTCCAGCTCTTACACCGACACTTCCACACTCTTCCCTCCTAGTTGAACCACTACACACCTAGAGCAGCCCTTCTTTTGTCTCTTTCAATTATTCCATTTCTAGCCTCACTTTTGTCTAACATAACATGTCTTCTTTATACTTTACATAGCTATGAAATTTTCTGATGGTAGTGAGTCATGTTGACAACATTTTCTTCATGTTCCATAAATCAATAAAGTATGGAAGTAGAGAGGATGGCTTCAATGGACATACTTTCAAGTCACTTTACTTTCAAAATGTACCTAAGATCAAAAATGAGCTAAAATGAGCATCCTAAGCATTTCTAAGGCATTAATCACTAAGTGTAGAAGATAAAATTGATCAACATTTAAACACATATCAGTAAGCCTCCACATGTAAATAAAGTATGTTAACAACATTCCACAATCATTTTAGTCAAATAATCGCGATAGATGAATATTTGACTATATTTTGACACCTGAATTTGATGTATTTTGTTTGATATTTGATACTTTTATTATATATTTGGTATTTAATATGTTTCAAGCGTGTTTACAGGCTATAATTTCCTCTATAGACTTAAAGGAGAAGAAACAGAACGAAAATGTTACTAAAACTGAAAAATAGCAATTAAGAAGAAATGTACGACATCGACTATGCACAGGTGTGCAAACAAGTGTACATAACCCAAAATTTTAGATTTTCTTTATAAATTCAATGTTTTAGAGCTAATTGAAGGGGGAGATCGGTTGTGAATGTCCAGAGACATTCAGAGGTAATTCCAGAGGTGACTTAAAGCTTAAGGAGTAGAAGACGTGGGATTTTTATCGAGATACTCATCAGAATACAAGATCGAATGTCTACATTGTTAGAATACACGATAGAGAATTTACAGGGAGATTTAGAATTATGATTCTGATGTTTTCTATTTTTTGTATATATCAATGTGATTTCTTGTTTCCCAATGTATAGCTAAATTTTCGGTTAGTATCTACTTCAAATGAACCATAGTCGATTACAAACAATGGTTTGATTAATTTTTTAATACAATTGCGTTTGTTGATTACTGAGATTTGATTATTTGTTCCATTTACTATCTATTAATTTGATTTTTAGACTTTAATCTGATTTCATACCTAACGATTGAGGGATCCTAGGTTTTGGATAAATCAATGATAATTGAAAAGAGTTGATTGCAATCCTAGAGATAAGATGCTATAAATCTTCTAGATTAGGGTCAAGCCTAATAAAAAGATTCATAACACTATAAGTCAATCCTATAAGTTTTATCTTAAGTAATTTAGTTAGCCCTTATGATTAGTTGTTGGTATACTCAAGGTCAGCTGCTCGCATACTTTAGGAATCTCAACGGTCGAATTAATCAACAATATAATTGTATGACAAATATAGGTACTAATCATCCAATATTAGTAATTAACTAAGTGTCATCAGTACTTTACTTTGATTCGTTCTTCTTATTTGCTTTAATTGTTAAATTTTAATTTTCTTAATTAAATTACAATCAATCCATAGGCTAGATAATAAAACAACATTAATTACTAGTAGTTATAGTCTTCATGGGATCAACCTGTACTTGCTAGTACTAGTTATAGCTACACCGTACACTTACAGTTATTTAATATTAACTATTACACTTTATGTCAATCAAGTTTATGGTGTCATTTTCAATGACTATGATATTAGGAACACTATAGTTTTGTTAATTTATTCATTACTTTTATTTGTTTGTTTTGTTTTACTTGTTTGTTTTATTTTACGTGATTTTGTTTGTTTAATTTCTTTATTTTAATTATTTTTATTCCAGGTTAGTTTATGACCCAAAGTACCACTCAGAACTTACTTGTCATAGATCCTAAGATAGAAAGAACTATGCATAAGAATCGTAGAAGAACAAACCTTAGGGAGTTTGAACTAGATCATTGGATGGAGTACTTGGAAGGTCACGCAAATGTTAATCCAAACTTAAATAGCATGGAATCCAACATTATAAGACCGACTGTACAAGCAAACAATTTTAAGATTAAGCTGAGCATCATTCAAATGGTGTAACATTCAGTTCATTTTGACGGACTCCGAGACGAAGATCCTAACATGCAGCCCTCTAACTTCTTAGAGATTTATAATACATTCAAGATAAAAAGATCGAATGACAATGCCATCAGATTGCATCTATTTCCTTTCTTTTTGAGAGGAAAAGCAAAATAATGGCTTAATTCTATGCCACCTTCATCACTGACCCACTGGGATCAATTGGAAGAGAAAATTTTACTAAAATATTTTCCTCCTACAAAGAAAGCGAAGCTTAGGAACAACATTTCATCTTACTCCTAAGTTGAAGGGGAATCATTATATGACACTTAGGAGACGTTTAAGAAGATGCTTTGACAATGTCCACATTATGGATTACCTTTATGCATGCAAATCCAAACATTCTACAATAGGATAAGTCAAAAAATTATATCATCTATTAATGCAGCAGTTGGGGGGATTCTCAGTAATAAGACACCTGAAGTAGCCCAAGAATTGATTGAGGATATGACCATGAACAATTGTCAATGGAGCTCAGCTAGAGAATGAAACATTAGTATGCCACAGGGAGTTTCTTAAGTAAACATAGTAACAAGACTAGCAAATCAAGTGGAAGCCTTAAACAAGAAGATAGACAATATTACTATGGCTCCACAAGGAAGAGTGATGCAGTGAGAGTCATATAGGTTAGATCACCTAGGACAAGACTATCAATCTGATTAAACCGAACACGTTGATTATTTGGGTAACACTCCAAGAGCCCAAAATAATCCCTACAGTAATACCTACATTCCGAGATGAAGGATACACCTCAACAAATCAACGTCAACAAAATAATAACCCTCCATCTGGATTTCAAGCATAGACAACACAACTAGGGACCCCAAATATGGATGAGATAATACTGGGATTTATTCAAGATTTAAAGACAAAATGAAGCAAAACAAAGCATCCATACAGAACTTGGAAATAAAATTTAACCAATTGGATAAATATGTGACAGAGATACCAAAACGAAGTTTACCAAGCACCATTGAAACAAATTAGAGGGAGAGGATAATGGCAATCACCTAATCTAGTGCAAAGAAACTCCACAAGTAAAAAGATGAAGAGGTGACCATTGATGGTCACTATAAAGCGGTTAATGAACCAACTCAGAATCAATTCAAGAACTCTCAACCCTCTATTCCTAACTTCGTGGAAACCAAGAGAAAAGAAATGGAAGATGAGTTAGACTATGTCATTGGTTTATTGAAGAAATTCAGAAAAGAGTTTCCTTATGAAGAAATCCCTTTACATAGACCAAAGAGTTTAGAATTATCAAAAGGGATCTCATCAATTAGAGAGGAACATAATAACTTGGAAAATGAAGAGTCAAGCAAAGAGAGCTCCAATGAAGTAGAAATACTACCATAGAAGTAAGTTGACCCACGAAATTTTTATATTCCTTATACTATATGTAGAGATAAATTTGATAAGGCCTTTGCAGATTTAGGAGCTGGAATTAATTTGATTTCTTACTCTTTAAGCAAGAAGATGGAACTAGGTGAATTAATGCCAACCAGGATATGTATACAAATGGCTAATAGATCACCCTACCATCCTAAGGGTATTATTAAGGATGTACAGTTAAAGTCGATAAGTTCATCTTTCCTACTGATTTCACCATCTCGGATATAGAAGATGATGTAGAAATACCCATTATCTTGGGAAGACCATTTTTAGCCACTGCTCAATCTCTTATAGATGTTAATGGAGCCGATTTAACTCGAGAGTGCGAGATGAGAGGGTTTCATTTAAAGTTTCTGATGGTAAAAGAAATCTCTTTAAATTTGTGGATGGTTTTAAGATAAAGGGATCTAGTGAAAAAGTTTAGCAGAGTTATACTTATAAGGACTCAGCCGAAAAGCCACAAATTCAAAAGAATAATCTAAAGAAGAAGATGAGGAAGAAAGGTGGTAGAAAGCACAGTCAAGTAGCTTACTTACAGATTATGAAATCTATAGTCACGTTACAATCACATGATTCGTTTGAATCACCATAAGTAAAAGAAGTAAGTCGAGCTAGTGATGGTAAATGAAGCACTATATGGGAGGTAACCCATGATTTTGAAATTATTTTGTTTATCTTTTGTTTTAGATTAGGTTTTCAATTTTATTCTCGCATGTTTTTCAATACAAGTTAAAAATCTTGTAGAAATTAAGCATAAGTATGACTTAGGGATGGTTTGTTATGTGTTCTAATGATTATGTACACAAATCGTTTTGTTACCAATGACAAATTAAGATTTCACAACTCATAAAGCATATCAAAATTTTTCTACACGTTCAGAAGCACACTCGTGCACCTGAGCTTGCACTTTTACTAATCACGGTCTTCGAGAAAATGCACAATCTAATGCACGCCTATGTAGACAAGCGTGCACTTTCACAATTTACTATCAAAATGACTAAATCTTCATATTTTTCATTCTCATCTCTTTTCTCTCAACGCCGACGACTCCCAATCCATACCCATCCCAATTTTTTATTTTTAACCTATTTTAGTGACACCCAAGTAAGTTTTCTTGATACTTTTAGGTTTTATATTATTTGTTGATTTTCAACCCAAAAAGGTTAATTGTGTGATTTTGGGATTATCGGGAAAGTTTTGTGTTTAATTACATTATTGGTGTCCAAAGATCAGTTTTACTTTTCACTCAAGTGTTTTATTGCTTAACTTGAGTTATTACATGAAAATTGGGTATAAATTCAACTTTAATTGTAGAAAAATGCAATTTTTTCTATTTTTTATATTTTAATTGTAAAACTTTTGCATTGAATTAGGTTAAGTAGTTGATTCGAACTTTGATTAAGCATGGGCCTGTGTTTAAATTCATGGGTCTATGTTCAATTGCTTCAATTTTGTGTAATTATGTTTCTCAAACTTTTAATTTCGTCTTAGAATTAGAATTGTCTTTTACCAATTAAGTCCTTTAATTTATTAATTATTCAATTTTTAATTCTAGTTTTGGAATTAACTAGTTTTCTAGCCATTTTTTAATCAAATTTGTTTATGTCTAGGTCATTGTTTGTTTTAATTTTGAAATATTTTTGTCATCTAGTTTTTTGTAATTAGTTTTTTTTCACAATTAATACATTTCGAGCATCATCAAAATTGAGTTTGGGGAAATGTATGCCTTAGTGTTTGATAAGTTAATTTCCTCGTACATAATTTTCAACTTGTCAGGCAAACATGCCATGCAAACAGTGAGAGGGAGAGACCCTAAGGAAGAGATATCGAGGCGAGTCCTCTACACCAGACCTGCCCCTAGAGAGGCTACAAATGCTTACATTCAATGCTAGAGCTCAAGAATAATAGTTTCAATGTCTCAAGGATAATATATTTGGCATCAATCGGTATATTGATAGGGAGGCCTTGAAGCAGGTTGGATTAACCGAACCAGTGAGTGAGCTAATGGAGGTAAGAGCATGGTCATGATTTTTCAAATTAATGCCAACTAGGATATGTGTACAAATGGATAATAGATCACTCCACCATCCTAAGGGTATCATTAAAGATGTACCAATTAAAGTATATAAGTTCATCTTTCCTACTAATTTCACCATCTTGGTCATAGAAGAGGATGTAGAAATACCCATTATCTTGGGAAGACAATTTTTAGCCACCTCTTGGTCTCTTAAAGATGTCAATGGAGCTGAGTTAACTTTAAGAGTGCAGGGCAAGAGGGTTTCATTTAAAGTTTCTCATGGTAAAAGAAATCCCTTTAAATTTATGAACACTATTAAGATAAAGGGATCATGTGAAAAAGTTGAGCAAAGTTATACTCACAAGGACTCATCCGAAAAGCCATAAATTCAAAAGAATAATCGAAATAAGAAGACAAGGAAGAAAGGTGGTAAAAAGTACAATCATATAGCTTACTTACAGATTATGAAATCTATAGTCACGTTACAATCACAAGATTCGTTTGAGTCACCAAGAGTAAAAGAAGTATGCCAAGCTGGTGATGGTAAACAAAGCACTGCATTGAAGGCAACCCATGATTTTAAAATTATTTTTTTTATCTTTTCTTTTATTTTAGGGTTTAAATTTTATTATTGCGTGTTTTCGATACAAGTTAAAAATCTTGTAGAAATTGAACATAAGTATGACTTAAGGGTAGTTTGCTATGTGTTCTAATGATTGTGTGCACAGATCGTTACGTTACGAATGAAAAATTAAGATTACACAACTCATAAAGGATATCAAAATTTTTCTGCACGTTTAGATGCACACTTGTGCACCTGAGTGTGCACTTTCACAAATTATGGTCTTCGAGAAAATGCACGGTCTGATGAAGGCCATGCAGACAAGCGTGCACCTTCGCGATTTATGATCAAAATGCCCTAATCTTCATATTTTTTATTCTCTCCTCTTTCCTCTCAACTCTGACGACTCAAAATCCATAGCTAGCCCCAATTTTTCATTTTTCAACCTATTTTAATTACACCCAAGTAAGTTTTCTTGATACTTTTAGATTTTTATGTGTTATTTATGGATTTTCAACCCGAAAAGGCTAATTGTGTGATTTTGGGATTGTCGAGAAAGTTTTGAGTTTAATTACAATGTTGGTGTCTAAAGATCAGTTTAAATTTTTACTCAAGTGTTTTTATTGTTTAATATGAATTATTACATACAAATTGGGTATAAATTCAACTTTAATTGCAGAACATTGCTATTTTTCTATTTTTGTATTTTAATTGCAAAATTTTTGTGTTGAATTAGGTTAAGTAGTTGATTCAAACTTTGATTCGAACTTTTAATTTGGTGTTAAGATTAGAATTGTCTTTTACCAGTTAAGTCCTTTAATTTATTAATTATTCAATTTTTAAATCTAGTTTTGGAATTAACTATTTTTCTAGCCATTTTTTTAATCAAATTTGTTTAAGTCTCTTGGTCATTATTTGTTTTAATTTTGAAATATTTTTGCCATCTAGTTTTTTGTAATTTATTAGTTTTCACAATTAATGCATTTCAAGCATCATCGAAATTAATGGTGGGCAAACTTATGCCTTAGTGTTTTATAAGTTAATTTCCTCATACATAATTTTAAATGTTTCAGCAAACATGCCACGTAAACACTAAGAAGGATAGACTTTAAGGAAGAGATATCGAGGTGTGTCCTCTACACCAGGCCTGTGCTTAGAGAGGCCACAGATGCTTACATTCAACACTGGAGCTTAAAAAGAGCAGTTTCAATGTCTTAAGGATAATATATTTGACATCAATCAGTATATTGATTAGGAAGCCTTAGAGCAGGTTGGGTTAACCGATCCTGTTAGAGAGTTGATGGTGGTAAGAGCATGGTCACGATCTTTTGAAATTATGGAACCATCGTACAGAGAGCACGTTAGAAGTCCGTTCCACTTTTTATTTGGAGAAAAAATAGTATGAAGGAGATCGCCCCAATATAGTATAGCTCCCGATGATGAGGGAAAGACATCAGATGAGTATCACACAATTTCCCATTGCTATGGGACTGTATGATTAAGATTATGTAGGTACACTACACTACCAAGAATTGCACATAGATTTACCTTGTAGGTGGCCTACACAACATTTCTCCCAGCTCAACACTGAGGACAACTATAACCCAACTATGTCAAAGGCTTCCATATTGTGCAGTCCAGCTCTCAGGTACATACATGGTATTCTAAGTCATGCATTGAGTGATCGAGGTGACAACCAGGGCATAGTTAAGAATATCGATGTTTTCTATCTTCACAGTGTGATGGAGAGGGTGGCTATAAATTTGGGACATGCTCTTTTCCATTTTATCCAGCTTCAAAGTGAGGACAAAAAGGTCGGCACAATCTGTGTTGGATCGTACGTGATAAAGGTAGCATGGGGCTAGGAATTTTTTATCGCCTACCACCAATGCTAGAGGTGAAAACCATAGAGGCATTAAATTTAACTATAATACATAATATCCACATGTTTTGTCGACATCAGGGACCTATGGGTTACATATACCGAATGGTAGGAGAACTCAATAAAGATCCATAGTCTCAGTCCTCACAGTCACAGATAAAAGGACGAGCAGTAGAGGAGTCCCATCCAAACTAGAGGGCTATAGCTCAAATGGAGAGACAGCAAGTAGAATTTGCGGAGCGGATGAGCTAGCTTGAGACTTCATTAGATTAGATGAGAGAGAAGATAGAATTGATAACGAGCCATCTTGGTGTTATTTGCCCAATTCCACTAACTTGTGAGGGCGAATCATTTACAACTCCTCTAAGTAAAAAGGATCATTATTAGGGGGATTCATCATCGTCAGATCAACAATGATCACTTGATGTTTAAGATGTTTTACTTTGTATCCTGTTTATTTATCTTTCATATATGTTTTCAATTTACTTTTCGTTACTTAGTTTGTCCTTTTTAACATTATGATCAATGATACTTTTATTATTATCTTCGTTCATATAAATTTTTATTTCCTAGTTCATTTATTTCTTTTTATCCTTTCTTTTATTTTATTTTTGAAAAGGCACATGAACATCAGATGGATCAAAATCAAGTACTCACTCCAAACCAGGGAAGTACCAAACAACCCACTTATTTGTATATTTAATTTTTTATGAACATTAAGGTCAATGTCCAATTTTAAGTGTGCTGATGGGTTTAATGAATCTTTAAACGAGTTCTTCAAGTTGATTATAATCCTGATTATAAGTTTTACTAACTGATATCTTAAATTGGTTGAATCTGTCCATGAATACTATATTTCCTTGTTGAATATTGATTTGAATTGGTGTGCAAAAGGATGATGGTTAAAATGGAATTAGTTTTCTAATTCATATATTTCGTAATCATTGAAATTTTCACGTTGAATGATATTGCATATTATTTACGCACATATACACATCTTTTCTGTGAGATTTTGAGCCTAAGAGCAAATCTTCAAAATTTTTAACGCTCTTGTTATTCTTTCATGTGCATAGTAGGATAATTCTAAAACTTGCTTTTATTATGCATCTTAAGAGCATATTTGTGAAAAGTAGAAACATTAATATGATAAAGGTACTTAAATTTACCAACTTGTTTAAGACTTTTTCGTTAAAAATTATCATACCTAAAAATTGACCTTTAGGAATAACCAATTTGAGACTTAACCTTTTTCATCAATTAAACCCACATATTAAGCCTTATTCTTACTTTTCTTTAAAGGCATGTTATGATTTTAAACCTTGAAGGTTATTTGCATTATTTACTTGTTGAGACTTGAAATTTGTGAAAGGTCCAATATTTCTTCAACTATGGTACTGAATGTTTATTGTGAAAAAGAAAGCATAAAAGAAATAAGGAAAGAAAAAAGAGAAAACAATAAGTATGTAGTACCATTAGTTTCGCAATGAAATGGCCTATGTATATTTGTAAACAAGTCTTGAAATATATTTTGTAGTAAATTTCCTTTAATTCAACTTTTTTATTATCTCAATCATACCTTACCTAAGCCCCTTTACAACCTATACAAAGACCTTTTGATTTTGTTTCTAGTTTGTACATAAGTGGTGGAGATTTGATTTTACTACAAGCCTATGATAAGAATTCTACTATGCATTGATTGAGAGTTTTGATACTCTTCACCTTAAAGACTTGAACTCTTTGAGTGACATCTTGGTGAGGGTGTAAAGAGTTTGATTTCAAAGTGATTGTTGATGTGATTGCTATTAATATTACTTAGGAAGTTAATTATATGATAACTTGACTTTAATTGTATGTTAATTTGATTCGGTAGGATAATATGATGTATAGTATGAACGCACAGGTTAAAATTGGTGAAGGATTGGTGTTGTGAAATTTATAATTTTGATTATGGTTTTTATTGAGCACAAGCAAAAACTTAAGTGAGGCGATGTTTGATAGATGAATATTTGACTATATTTTGACACCTATATTTGATTTATTTTGCTTGATACTTGATGCTTTTATTATATATTTTACTTAATATGCTTCAAGTGTGTTATAGGTTATAATTGCGTTTACGGACTAAAGGCTAAGAAATCGGACAAAATTGAGGCTAAAACTTAAAAAAAACAACAATCTAGAAGAAATACATGGTCATGCACTTTTGCATGCCCATGGACTTTTGCGATATCCGTCGTAACTTGATAACCCGCGCACACGAGCATTTATAACCCCAAATTCTAGGTTTTCCAATAAATTCAATGTTTTAGATCCAATTGAAAGGGGATAGTGGCTGGGAACATCCAAAGGTATTCAAAGGTGATTCCAGAGGTGATTCGAAGTTTGAGTGGTAGCATACGCAAAATTTTTATCAAGAGATTAATCAGAACACAAGATCAAACATCCACATTGTCAAAATACATTATAGAGAACATATAAGGAGAATTAGAATTATGATTATGTTGTTTTCTACTTTGTTTCCTATATATATGGATGTAATTTTGTGTTTGTTGAAGTATAGCTAAATTTTCTATTAGTATCTAATTCAGATAAACCCTAATTGATTTCAAACAATGATTTGATTAATTTTTTAATGCAATTGCCTTTGTTAATTATTGAGATCCAATTATCTGTTCTTATTAATTTCTATTAATATGATTTTTATACTTTTAATCTGATTTCATACTTAGCGATTGATAAATCCTAGGTTCGAATAGATCAACAATAATTGGAAAGAGTTTATTGCAAGCCTATAGATAGGAACACATAAATCTTCAGGATTAGGGTCAAACCTAATAGAGGAATTCATAAGTAATTTGGTTAAAGACCTTAGGATTAGTTGTTAGTAGACTTATGGTTAGCTACTCGCATACCTTATGAATCTCTATGGTCCAATTAATCAATAACATAATTGCATGAAAACTAATCAGCCAGTTAATTAATTAAGTGTTATCGATCCTTTAGTTTGATTTGTGTTGCCTTTTTACTTTAATTGTTAAACTTTAATTTTATTAATTAAAATTACAATAAATCTGTAGGCTAGATAATAAAACAATAGTAATTACTAGTATTGACCATCTTCGTGTGATCGACTTGTACTTACTGGTACTAGCTACAGCTACGTCATATACTTGCGGTTATTTAATAGTGACTATTACACTTTAGGTCAATCAAATCATCATTTTTATTTTGCTTCATATTCAAAACATGTATAAAATCATCAAAATTTTTTTAAACATCTTGAAATATTTAATTAATAATATAATTCTTCTCACCTTTTTAATTCTTTAAATATTATTTTTTATTCTTTTCATTATTTTATTTAGCAATCTTCCTCTTCTTTCTTATAAGGCTGCTTTATGCATCTTATATTATTTTCTTTCACTTATTTTATTCTTATAACTATAAAATTAAAAATATTATCTTAATCTTGGTGTCCAAATGTATTTAATTCTTTTAAGTTAGTATTTATGCCTTTTTTGACCCACACCTTCTTCAGTATACTTGAAAAGCTTCTTTGTACATTTCACAATCTTTCATGATGTTCTAAAATCACTATAAAAATAAAATTGTGTATAATACAACTTGTATGATTTGCAACCAAATTAATAGGATCCATATAAGTACGAGAGACATAGTTATCTAGGACAAAAGTAGGCGTACAAATAAGGTATAATGTAATTTATAGTCCTACTTTATGATTTGAAGGAATAATAGTAATTGCTTTCCCTTAAATTAGTGGTGTTTTAAGGTCTAAAAATGAGTTTTATATTTGTATCCATAATACTTATCTTTATCTATAAATGAGGGGGAATAACTAAGTTTATCATTCTTAATTTTATGAGTGAAATTAATTGAATAGTTTTTATTCTAGATAATGGCATATCCATGTATAAGTGCTCATCTTTTGTAGAAACTATCTTAGAGTTATTTGAAGTATTTTTATAAGTTTATCCAACTTTATGTCTATTATTTGTAGTCATTAGTGATTAAAGTAGTTATCGAACTTTTCTTTCAATGCTTATGAATATTTTTATCATGTCGAAACAATATATATTAAGTTATTTTGATATGTTTATATAGTAGGGAATATGTTTTAACATGATCTACTTAATTTAAATACATATTATAATGTAATTAATAAGTTTAAATAAATTCCAAAGATCCTAGGGGATTACATGAAACCAAGGAGCAAAAGGGGTCAGGAAGCTGCCAATTTGTATCACTCCATTCTAGATTAAACTAAAAAATGTGCATTAAAAGAAGATATGATCTATGGTTTCTTTGTGTAGCGTATGCAGAGGTCATGTAATGGATATAGATAGGAATATACTGATCCTTTAAGCAGTAGGTAGTTTTTTCGTAGCGTGTCATAACACTACTTAAAATAACTAGACGTACAACTATAGCAGTAGTGAATCTAGGTCCCACAGAAAGTGTGTGTAAAGCTTTTATTATGAAATCAAACGGTGTTTACTTTATGGGGAGTTTTGGTTTTTGAATAAGAAAAACTAAAATGAATCTAAACTAATAAAAGAAAATTAAACCAAACGATATAAAAATGATGAAAAGTGATGAATGCATTAGGGACCTGGTCATCCGTTCAATCTCGAACTACACATAATTAAATAAACTTCATTGAACTGTTGTTCTCATACCTCTCCTAACAATTACTAATCGTAAGTTAACAATAAGTTCTGTTAACCTAAGTTTTCCCTTATGCCATGTTTAATGAAGAAAAGCTCGTTAATTAAAAATAACTATCGAACAATTTAGAATAAGCTCTCTATATTTAATTAGACAGTCATATTATGAGTTAGGAAAATAGATTAATTAAGGCAAAAACTACACAGGCTTGAATCATTTAACCTAGGTTATGTTTTCCTTAATGATTAATAACTATTAGTAGCTACAAACGAATCTCAATATAACAATTACGGATTATAGTGAAGATTCTAGCAATGGGTTCTTACATAAAAACAATCAAATAGAGCATTCAATCATTCTTACATAACATCTAAACATTAAACATAGGATAACATAATCAATCCCTAAGAGAAAGAACAAAAACAATGAAAGAATTCTTAACTGGGTTCTTCGGTGTCGATGTCACCTCTGAACTGATGTCGAGAAGCTTAGCTCTCTATCTTCTCCATGGGTCCTCAACGGTGTCTAGCCATATTCCTCATGCTTCTCATGAAACCCCTAAAATTTTTCCCCAAACTTTTCATGATGTTTGTTTCATCAAAATGATATTTTTATACCAAAAAGTAGCATTTTCGGGTGACCCAGCAACATGTCAAGGGCATAACTTGGTGTTTCATCCCCATGACACATTTTCATAGGCGTGACAACACTCTCACGCCCATGACAAATTTTTCATAGGCATGAGAGCACTCTCATGCCCATGACTTATTTGTCATGGCCGCGAGATGTTTCTCAAGCCATGAATTATGTTATTCTTCATTCCTTTTGGCACTTTCTTGTATCCTCTTGCTATAATGCTTCTTTTTCTTGCTTCATAAAGATAAGTGCGTGTGAATCTCAAGAAGATGACTCAAAATTTGTGTTTTTGACTCACTTTAGCTCTTTCGCTACTGAATTGTACCTAAATCAAATAAGAACTAAAGTGAGTGTCTTTAGCATTATAAAGAATTAATCACCAAGTTTCATGGATTAAATGTATTAACAATTAAGCACATATCAATTTCCCCCACACTTAGCTTTTGACAATCCTTAGGAAAAACATCATAATTAAAATCATAGACCTAGTCATAAAAAAAGATGAATAACTTTCAAAAACCATAGCAAAAACTCAACATTCATTGCTTCTATTCATGATAAAATCAACATTCATCACCTTTAGAAACTGAGCAATCTAAAGGTAGACTTGGAAAAATGTGTTTAAATAAGAGATAGCCATAGGTACACACAAAAACCATTCATGATCATGACATTCCATAACTTTGCAAATCTTTTCATTTCTCCACCACTAGGGTTCATATGCATAAACATAAATCAAAGGACATTTTAGGATTGTAATATAGGAAAAGGTTAAGGTGAGATGCATTTGGGTAATATAGTGTAAAAGTCATCAAAGCTAGTGCAACAAGAAAAACACTTGATCGTAGGTTTTCGATATGAATAAGTTTTAATAATTTAACCTCGATATTCTGCAAGTGCACGGTTCGTTCGTATAGTACCTAAGGTGTCAATCCCACTAGGATGGTTAATCTAATCCTCAAATCTAAGGCCAACACAATCCACAATAATTCAAAATGAACAAAACTAAAATAAGAATTTATTTCAATCATGCACTCAAATTCAAGAATCAATTATGAAATAATAACTAAACAGCATATGTAACACCCAATCAAGAACCAACCTAAGAACTACCAATTGAGAGAAAGGGAAATTTTATCTGAATTTAATAAAAACCTAACTGGTAATGAATTACTAGATTACTGATTCTAGACGGTCCTATGGTTGATTACTCTCTCTCATGTTATAACCATTAAGCCTAATTTATAAACCCTAATCAGATTGTGGAAATTACAATCTATTGATTAACAATCTATCCAAAACCTAAATTAGATATGAAGTTGTCCAAAAACTACTAAAAACTTATGCGAGATCTTTCTTTAAACAAATTTACCGATTTGATTTAATTCTTGTTCTATTAAATTACCTAACTCTCGTTAGCCCAGTTTAATGAATTTTTACTTAGTTCACCCTCTTAATTTATCACCGAATTATGCAGTATTAGAAATTAAATCACAAGAAATCTAATAAGAACACAACAATCAAATTTCATTAATATCAAAGATAAAATAACCTGAAGGTAAGTTTAGACATTCCTCAACATTCAACGATCTTATTCATCAACGGCTATCCCAATTATATACGATAATAAAATTGAAAACAAAATTGGAAGTAGAATTGGAACAGATGATGGAGACAACATCGGCAGGAAACCTCCTGTTTCTGGAAGTACTTCACATAGGCTTCTTCTCCACACCTCTCTTCCTTCTTCTCTTTCTCAATCTCTCGATGAACTCTCTAGGGTTTTTTAATTGTGGTTGATGCAAAAGCTCTCTTCTCTGTGTTCTTGTTCTTTAAATACCTTTTGTGTTCTGAGCAGCTCTAGGTTTTTTGGGGGTCAAAAAGGTCTAAAAATCTATCGAAACTTGACGTTTTCATTTATTTGAGCATTTGCCTAACGCAAGCCACAATCGTGGCCGTACATGTCACTATCATAGGCCACATCCAACCCTTCTGTCATGATTGTGGTAGGCAGTATCTTAGGCTTCTGTCATGATCGTGGCTCATATGCCAAGATTATGGGCTAGCTCTAATGCTTATTTCACGATCATGGCCTATTGTGCTACAATTGTGGGCTATTATTTTGGCTCGAGTGTCTCCGAAATTTCTTCGTTCTTCGATGTTCACCCTAAAACACTAACAACCACATCAAGGTACCTCAAAAACATAATATTTAAGCTCAAAGACTTATACTAACCTATAAAAACACTTAAACACACAA
>JAOTJB010000005.1:23159916-23171636 GCA_027123815.1 Erythroxylum minutifolium
TGATGGCCGACCCTCCCCTCTTCCTATTCATGTGTTTAAGTAAATTTTGTGGTGGTTGACATGCCATATGGCTAATTCTTATGATGTGGGACATGACACATGGCTCAATCTTATTGGTTTCTACTTTTCACCTTTCTTTAATGACACATGGCTCAATCTTATTGGTTTCTACTTTTCACCTTTCTTTAATTAAAAATGACCACATGTTTGTCTTAATCTATGAAATTACATGCCATCTTACTACATTTAACAATTTAGCGATTAATGTATATTTATGCATGTACAACACAATTAACACAAATTCCCGAAATACCCCAACAATTCCGTTCATACTAATTACAAATACTTTTATGGACATGAAACATTCCTACTAGGGTATAGTTCGGGGCCTCACATAGAGACCTTAAGATTAGTTGTTGGTAGACTCAAGGCTAGCTACTAACATACCTTAGGAATCTCCATGGTCCAATTAATCAACAACATAATTGCATGACAAATAATCAATCAGTTAAGGGTTTAAGGGGATTTAAAGCCTAGGTATTAATCGTATGATATCGGTAATTAATTAAGTGTCTTCAATCATTTGCTTTGATTTGTCCTATTTGTTTATTTTAGTTATTGAATTTTAGTTTTCTTAATTAACATTACAATCAATTCCTAGTTTAGATAATAAAACAATAGTAATTACTAGTACTTACCTTCTTCACGGGATCGACCCTACTTGTTGGTACTAGCTATAACTATGCCACGCGCATATGGTTATTTAATATTGACTAGTATGCTTTAGGTCAATCAAGTTTTGCCGTTTTCGGGGAATTAGGAACACTTTAGTTTTGTTAACATAATCATTACTTTTATTTGTTTGTTTTGTTTTATGTTATTTTGTTTATTTAATTTGTTTTTATTTATGTTATTTGATTTGTTTTTGTTAGTTAGGGTATTACTTTAGTTTCAAATTTAGAGTCCAGGTTAGTTTATGACTCGAAGTAAAACTAAGAATTTACTTGACACAGATCTTGAGATAGAAAGAACTATGTGTAGGAATTGTCGAAGAACAAAACATAGGGGGTTTGAACTAGAGACAAAATTTTTTTCCCTAAGTATTTTGCTCTTGTGAAGACTAGAAAGTTGAGGAATGACATCTCATCTTACTCTTAAATTGAAGGGAAATCATTATACGACACTTGGAAGAAGTTTAAAGAGATGCTTCGACAATTCCCACATCATGGATTACATTTATATATGCAAATCCAAATATTCTATAATGGGATAAGTCAAAACACTAAACAGTCTATTGATGCAGCATTTGGGGGAATGCTCAATAACAAGAAACCTAAAGCGGCCCAAGAATTAATCTAGAATATAGCCACGAATAACTATCAATGGTGCTTATTTAGAGCATGAACCACTAGTAGGCCACATGGAATTTATAAATTAGAAGCGGTAACAAGATTGGCAAGTCAAGTGGAAGCCCTGAGCAAAACGATAGACAATATTACTATGGCTCCACAAGGGAGAGTGATGCAGTGTGAGTCGTGTGGGTTAGATCACCTAGGACAAGATTGTCAATCTGATTAAGGACAACAAAAGAATAACCCTCTACTGAGATTTTAGGCATAGACATCACAACCAAGGACCTTAAATATGGATGAGATAATACTGGGATTTATTTAGGATTCAAAGACAAAACTTCAGCAAAACAAAGCATCCATATGAAAAATGGAGATAAAATTGACCAACTGGCCAAATTTATGGCTGAGAGACTAAAAGGGAGTTTACCGAGCATAACTGAAACAAATCCAAGGGAAAGGATAATGACAATCACTCGATCTAGTGTGGAAAAGCTCCACAAGGAAAAAGATGAAGAGGTGACCACTCAAGTGGTTACTGAACCAACTCTGGATCATTTTAAGAACTCTTAACCCTCTATTTCAAACTCTGTACAAACCAAGAGAAAAGAAATGGAAGACGAGTTATACTATGCCATTGGTTTGTTGAAGAAACTCATAGAAGAGTTTCCTTATAAAAAAATCCTTCCACATAGACCAAAGAGCTCGGAATTATCGGAAGAGATCTCATCAATTAGAAAGGAACAAAAGAAGTTAGAGAAGGAAGAGTTAAGCAAAGAGAGCTCTAATGAAGTAACAATACTACTATAGAAGCAAGCTGCTTAGGGAACTTTTATATTCCTTGTCCTATCGGTAATGTTAAATTCGATAAGGCTTTTATAAACTTAGGAGCTATAATTAATTCGATGCCTTACTCTTTAAGCGAGAAGGTGGAATTGGTGAATTAATGGCAATTAGGATGTGTGTATAAATGGCTGATAGATCACTCCACCATCCTAAGGGTATCATTAAGGATGTATCGGTTAAAGTAGATAAGTTCACCTTTTTGACTGATTTCACCATCTTGGACATAAAAGAGGACGTAGAAATACCCATTGTCCTGGGAAGACCATTTTTAGCCACCACTCATTCTCTTACAGACATTGATGGAGGTGATTTAACTCTAAGAGAAGGGAAAGAAAGGGTTTCATTTAAAGTGTCTGATGGTAAAAGAAATCCCTTTAAATTTTTAGATGCTATACTCACAAGGACCCTCCTGAAAGGCACAAATTTGAAAGAATAATCGAAAGAAGAAGATGAGGAAAAAAGGTGGTCGAAAGCACAATCAAGTAGGTTATTTATAGTTTATGAAACCTATAGTAACACTATAATCACGTGATCTATATGAGTCACCATGACCAAAAGAAGTACATCAAGCTAGCGATGGTAAACAAAACACACATGGGAGGCAACCCATGATTTTGAAATTATTTTTTTATCTTTTTTTTAGATTAGGTTTTCAATTTCATTTTTGAGTGTTTTTTGATACAATTTAAACATCTTTGAGAAATTTAACACAAGTATGACTTAGGGATAGTTCGTAGTGAGTTATAATGATTACGTGCACATATCATTACATTACGGATGAAAAATTGAGGTTGCATAATTCAAATGCATATTAGAATTTTTCTGCACGTTCAGATGTACACTAATGCCCTTGAGTGTACACTTCTACGAATCACGATCATTCTGATGAACGCCAGTGCACACAAGCATGTGCTTTTGTGATTTATGTTCAAAACACCCTAATCCTCATATTTTCATTCTCTCCTCCTTCCTCTCAACACCGACGACTCCCAATCCATGCCTAGTCCCAAATTTTCATTTTTCAACTAATTTTAACAACAACTAAGTAAGTTTTCTTAATAGTTTCGCTTGATTATAAATTATTTACTAGGTTTTTTTGGGTTATTTGTGGGGTTTTCACCTAAAAAGGCTAATTGTGTGATTTTGGGATTGTCAAGAAAGTTTTGAATTTAATTACATTATTGGTGTTTAAAGATAGGCATTAATTTTCACCCAAGTGTTTTTATTTTTTAATATGAGTTATTGCATACGAATTGGGTTTAAATTCGACTCTGATTGCAGAAAGCTGTGATTTTGCCATTTTTTGTATTTTAATTACAAAATTTTTGTGTCAAATTAGGTCGAGCAGTTGATTCAGATGTCGATTAAACACTGGCTTGCGTTTATTTTCACAGGTCTGTGTTCAATTGCATCAATTTTGCATAATTGTGTTTCTCAAATTTTTAATTTGAGTTAGGCTTAGAATTGTCTTTTACTAATTAAGTCCTTTATTTTATTAATTATTCAATTTTTAATTCTAGTTTTGGAATTAAGTAGTGTTTTAATCATTTTTAATCAAATTTGTTTGTGTCTAGGTCGTTATTTGTTTTAATTTTAAAATATTTTTATCATCTAGTTTTTTTGTAATTAAGTTAGTTTTCGCAATTAATACGTTTCGAGCATCATCGAAATTAAGTGTAGGGAACAGTATGCCTTAGTTTTCGATAAGTTAATTTCCTCATACTTAATTTTAAATGTTTTAGGCAAACATGCCATGTAGACATCGAGAGGATGAAACTCTAAAAAAAAGATATTAACACGAGTTGTCTACATCGGACTTGCTGCTAAAGAGGCCACAAATGCTTACATTCAATGTCGGGGCTCAAGAAGAGAAATTTCTACACCTCAAGGATAATATATTTGGCATCAACTAGTATATTAAGTAGGAAGCCTTTGAGAGGGTTGGGCTAACCCAACCAGTGAGAAAGCTAGTGGAGGTAGAAGAATAGTCACAAATTTTGAAATCGTGGAACTATCGCACAGAGAGTTGACTTTGGAAGTCCTTTCCACTTTATCTGTGGAGAAAGGATAGTATGACAGGGATCGCTATAATAAAGTACAGTTCTAGATGATGAGGGAAAGACATCAGATGAGTATCATACAATTTTCCATCGCTATAGTGCTGTATGACCAAGATTACGTGGGTACATCGCACTATTGAGAATTACTCATAGATTTGCCTTGCGGGTGTCTTACATAGCATTTTTAGAGTTGTCTTAGTATTGAGGGTGACTACAACTAGTGAATGTTAAAGGCTTTGATAGTGCGCAGTCCAGTTCTCAGGTACATACATGGTATTCTAAGTCATACATTAAGTGGTTGTTATTTATTTGAGAGAGCAATGAGAGAGCTGATAGAATCGATGGTGAGTTGTCTTAGCATTGCTTGCCCAATTCCACCAACTCACGAGGGTGATTCATTTACAGCTCCTCTAAGTAGCCAGGATCATCATCAGGGGCATCCATCCTCATCAGATCAGTCATGATCACATGATGTTTAAGATGTTTTACTTTATATCTTGTTTATTTATCTTTCATTTATGTTTTCAATTTGCCTTTTGTTACTTAGTGTGTCCTTTTTAACATTATGATTAATGAAATTATCTTCGTTCATATAAATATTTATTTTATCCTTTCTTTTATTTTATTTTTGCAAGGGTACATTAACATCAGATGGATCAAAATCAAGTAATCGCTCCAAATCAGGGAAGTACCAAACAACACGCTCGCTTGCATATTTAACTGTCTATGAACATTAAAGAAAATGTCCAATTTTAAGTATAGGGATGGGTTTAATGAATCTTTAACTGATTTCTTCAAGTTGATTATAATCTTGATTATAAGTTTTATTAACTGATATCTTGAATTGGTTAAATCTATCCATGAATACTAGATTTCCTTGATGAATATTGATTTGAATTGGTGTGCAAAAGGATGCTAGTTAGAATGAAATTAGTTTTCTAAGTCATTTTTTCATAATCATTGAAATTTTCAAGTTGAATGATATTGTATATTATTTACACACATATACCTATCTTTTTCATGAGCTTTTGAGCTTAAGAGCAAATTTTCAAAATTTTTAAATCTCTTGTTACTCTTGCATGTATGTGATATCATGCATAGTAGAATAATTCTAGAACTTGCTTTTATTATGCATGTTGTGACTATATTTTTGAAAATTAGAAACATTAATATGATAAAGGCACTTAGACTTACCAACTTGTTTAAGCCTTTTTCTTTGAAAATTATCATACCCAAAAATTGACCTTTAGGAATAACCAAGCTGAGCCTTAGCCTTTTTCATTAATTAAACCCACATATTAAGCCTTATTCCCACTTTTCTTTAAAGGCATGCTATTATTTTGAACTTTGAAGGTTATTTGCATTATTTATTAGTTGAGACTTAAAATTTGTAAAAGGTCCAATATTTCTTGAATTGTGGTACTGAATGTTTATTGTAAAAAAGAAAGCATAAAAGAAAGCAGGAAAGAAAGAAAAAAAGAAAGAAAAAAGAGAAGAAGAAGAAACACAAGAAAGAGAAAAGAAAAAATAAGTATGTAGTAGCATTAGTTTCGCAATGAAAGGACCTATGTATATTTGTAAACAAGTCTTGAAATATATTACATAGTAAATTTCCTTCATTCAACCTTTTTGTTATCTCAATCATACCTTAACTAAGCCCCATTACAACCTATACAAAGTCCTTTTGAGTTTTGTTTCTAGTTTGTACATAAGTGGTGAAGATGTGATTTTATTGCAAGCCTATAGTAAGAATTCTACTGTGCATTGATTGAGAATTTTGATACTTTTTACCCTAAACACTTGAGTGCATTGAGTGAAATCTTTGTGAGGTTTAAAGAGTTATGCTTTTGATTTCAATGCGATTATTGATATGATCAGTATTAATATTACTTAGGAAGTTAATTATATGATTACTTGACTCTGATTGTATGTTAATTTGATTCGATAGGATATAATGATATATAGTATGAATAGATAGGTTGAAATTGGTGAAGGATTGATGTTGTGAAATTTATAATTTTGATTATGGTTTGCTTAAGGACAAACAAAAGCTTAAGTGTGAGGATGATGAATATTTAATTATATTTTGACACCCATATTTGATGTATTTTGCTTGATATTTGATACTTTAATTATATATTTGGTACTTAATATGCTTCAAGTGTGTTTACAAGTTATAATTGCCTCTATGGACTTAAAGAGAACAAATCAGACGAAAATGTGGCTAAAATTGAAAAAATAGCAATCTGGAAGAAATGTGCACTTTTGCATGCCAGTGCACTTTCGTGATATTCGATGTACCACAATTATAAATAACACAAAATTCTAGGTTTTCTTTTAAATTCGACGTTTTGGAGCTAATTAAAGGAGGGAGCAGCTGGGAACATCCAGAGACATTCAGAGGTGATTCGGAGCTTGAGGAGCAAAAGAAGTGGGATTCTTATGAAGTGATTAGAACGTAAGATCGAATGTCTACATTGTTAGAATACACGATAGAGAACATACAAGGAGATTTAGAATTATGATATATATTAAAACATTGGAATATGTATACATGTGATTTTGTGTTTGCATATGTATAACTAAATTTTCTGTTAGTATCTAGGTTAAATGAACCCTAGTTGATTCCAAACAATGATTTGATTGATTTGTAAATGCAATTGTGTTTTTTGATTATTGAGATTTGATTATTTATTCTTATTATTGTCAATTAATCTGATTTTTGGACTTTAATATGATTTCATACTTAGCGATTGAGAAATCCTAGTTTTGGATAGATCCATAATAATTTGAAAGAGATGATCGCAATCCTAGAGATAGGATGACGTAAATCTTCTGGATTAGGGTCAAACTCAATAGAGGGATTTATAACACGATAAGGCAATCTTATATGTTTTAACCTGAGTAATTTAGTTAGAGACCTTAAGATTAGTTATTGATAGACTCAAGGTCAGCTACTAGCATATCTTAGGAATCTCCACAGTCCAATTAATCAACAACATAATTGTATGATAAATAATCAATCGGTTAAAGGTTTAGGGGGATTTGAAGCCTAGGTACTAATCATCTAATGTTGGTAATTAATTAAGTGTTATCAATCCTTTGCTTTGGTTTATGTTTCTTGTTCACTTTAATTGTTAAATTTTAGTTTTCTTAATTAAAATTACAATCAATTCATAGTTTAGATAATAAAACAATAGTAATTACTAGTACTTACCATCTTTGTGGCATTGACCCGTACTTATCAGTATTAGCTACAGCTACACCATGCACTTACAGTTATTTAATATTGACTATTATGCTTTAGGTCAATCACAACGCCCTTAAGATCCTCATCTTGTAACACTCCAACGACAACATCAATCTAATAAATGACATCCTAGTGCTCCAGCAATATAACAACTTTTACTGCCTATTATCTATTGGTTAATCCTTTAGAATCTAGACAAAAATTTGCCAAAACTGACAAATCTGCAACAGATAACGATAAAGTATAAACGATAGCTTTAAAATTGTAGTTTTAACCTTTTTCTTTTCTTGTTGTCGTCCTTTTTTTAAGAAATTGTAACAACCTCTTAATTTGTTCAAACACCTTTGATTTTTTCATTATTTATTATTTATTTATTTTGCACCCTTCTGGGGACTTTATTTTTAATCCTAGTTGTTTTGTCTTGTGTTAGTTTGGAGCTACTTAGGGACTTGTCTTCTTTAGCTTATGTTGGTCATTAAGATAGGAGTTGCATCTTTGAATATCAATGATAGAGTAAGGGTAAGTCCTTCAATGAGTGTTAGGTATAAGAGCAAAGAAGATGTTGGCAGATTACGAATAGATTCTTAAAATATCGGGACTTTTACAGGGAAGCCTTTAGAATTAGTGGAGATTTTAGACAAATATAAGATTCATGTAGGATGCGTTCAGGAGATAAGGTGGATGATAAGTGTGAATTGCACCATATTTTAGGGCTTATTTTGATATGTATTTAAGTGTTAACGTTTAGTATGTGTTTAGGTTAGAATTTTGTTAGTTTGTTAATTAATTGTGTTTAAGTGTTTTTATGACTTAGTCAAGTCTTTAAGCTTAATTATTATGTATTTGAGGTACCTTGATGTATTTGCTAGTGTTTCAAGGTTAACATCAAAGAATGGAGAAGTTTCAGAGACACTTGAGCTTAAACAACGGCCCACGATCGTGGCATAACAGGCTATGATTGTGACAGAAGCACTAAAGTCAGCCCACGATCATGGCAGAAGCCCAGAACACGACCCATAATCATGGCCTCATTGCCACGATCGTGATGGAAGGCTCAAATATGGCCCATGATTGTGGTTTGCAGGGCCACGGTAGTCGCTTGCATTCAGTAGACATGCAGACACTCAGAAAAGTCAAATTTTGAGGGAGTTTTTGAAACTTTCGGACCCCGAAAAATCCTATAGCTACTTAGAACACAAAAGGTATATAAAGAATAAGACAAAGAAGATGAGGGAGCTTTTGCATCAGCCACCATTGAGAAACCCTAGAGAGAGCTCATCAAGAGATTAAGAAAAAGAAGAAGGAAGAGAGATGTGAAGAAGAAGCCGACGCAAAGTACTTCCCAAAATAGGAGGTTTTCGGATGTTGCTGCCTCCATCATCCATTCAGATCTTGTTTCTAGTGTATGTTCAATTTTATTAATGTATAGAATTGGGATGACCATTGATGATAGGATTGTGTAAATGTTGAGGATGTCTAAACTCAACTTTGGGTTATTTTAATCTTTGATTTAATAAAAATATGATTGTTTTATATTATTTGGATTCATTGTGATTGATTTCTATGATTGCATAATTCGGTAATAAACTAAGAGGGTGAATTGAATGAAAAATAATTAGATTGAGCCAATGAGAGTTAGGCGATTTAAAAAGAACGAGAAATTAATCAAATTGGTAATTGAGTGAAGAGAGATCTCACATAGATATAATTAGAGAGTAGAATTAACTAGAAAAATTCGTGACAACTTGGGCATGTATTTTTTTCTCATGTGATTGGTCAATTCATGTTATCTTAAAAAGACTAAGGACTAATGTGTAGACATAAGTCAGTGAGATTTTGAACCTTTTCAGATTGACCTATCTATATCAGTCTCATTGTCTTTTGTTCATATGCGACCTTTATGACATGTATATCCTGACTTTGCTTTGATTTTCTATTTGAAACTATATTTTTATCACATTCATTAACATGAAAATGATATGGGCATTCTTTTTTTTACGAGCTATATTAGCAAAATAACCTACCTATTGATATGATTTTTCCTTTTGTTAAGCCATTTTGAGCTTTATTAGTCTTTTCTTTTTGTGATAACCACATTACAAGCCTTTAACCTATATAAATGTCCTACTTAAGCCTTAAACCTACTGGAGCATTTGTGATTGTTGATGTTTGTGGATGCACTAGAGCTTAAGTATGGGGGTGTGCATATATGCGGTTTGGTTGTAATTGATGGAGTGCCATTTTATCTTATATCAATGAATTCCATTATTGATGTAGTTTCTTTGAATTTTTTAATAAAATAGAAAAAAAGAAAAAAAGAGAACAAAAGAAAGAAAAAAAGAAGAAAAAAGTTATCAAGGAGGAAAGTCAATTGTTTTGCAAAGTAATTCATTTTTGTCTTTCCTCTTAAAGTTGTATGGAATGCGTGATTTGATTATGATGTAAATGAGGCAAATGTTGATTTGAAGTGTCGCTCCTTGTGGTTATAATGTATCGTTTATCATCAATTTTTGTGAGTGATTTCTTATAATTGTTTATGCTTCATGTGGTTTATAGTGTGAAGGATTTAATTTAAAATATGAAACATAGCTTTTGCATTCATCATACTGATGTTACCTAATTTTAAGTGGATGTTAATTTTTGTACTTGATACTCAGTTGATTGTTTTTCTTACTTCACTAGCTTTGATTGGTTTTGAACTATATTACCTCAATACTTCTCACCTTAACATTTAGCTCATTACAACCTTGAAAAGTCCTTTGAGACACTTAAATACCATTCATAATCAAAGCATTCCATTAAAGTTTAATCTTTAGTGGATGCTTTGATTATGAATGGTATTTAAGTGTACGTATAGATTTATCTTATTTTTAAACACATCTTGTCAAAGTATAACCCAAAATTGCTCAGTTTTTGAAGGGAATGGTTGTTGATTGATCATGAGTAGAAGAATTAAATGTTTATTTCTTACCATAGTTTTAAAGATTATTCCTCTTTTCTTATGACTATCTATTCTTAAGAAATATCGAAAAGGAGGAAGCATTTTGGATTACGATTTTGAATTTTTGTTTTGCCTGAGGATATGGTCAAAAGCTAAGTGTGGGTAACTTGATGAGTGCTTGATTGACTCTATATTTACTCCCTAATACTTAGTGATTAATGTTATGATATGCTTAAGATACTTATTTCAATTCATATTTTACTTTAGGTATAAATTGGAGGAATAAAAACTAAAATGAGCTAAAAACATATCCTTAGAGCCATCCTCTTGATATTTAATCTTATTTGCCTTTGTGGAATAAGAAGGAGATAAATTAGCGCAAAGATACGACAAAAATGAAAGAAATGAAATTTCTACAACCTACACAGCTGTGTATAAGATCGTATAACTCTCCAAAAACGTGAAGGATCACGAAGACACAAATTTAGCCTCTCCTATAACTTACACATTTAGCTACACTCCTGTATAGCACATTAGTAGTATGTATGTTCGTGAATTAGGGAAAATGACATACACGGTTAGTGACACAGTCGTGTAGCTAACTGTGTATCTCCCAGAGCCTTAATTTTTACTATAAAAGGACATTTAAGTGACCAAACAAAGGAAGAGGAATTTAGGAAACACAAAAGGAGGCTGAGTTCTTATTTCTGAGATTTATAAGGAACTAACCTTTTTCCTTCCAATTCGAAGGGAATTTTGGGGTTGAAGAACATGTTTGAGGAATCTCTTCATCTTGTAGTGTTGTTATCTCTCTTTTGGAATTTTTTGTGTTATTCTTTGTTTAATGTTTAGGATCTATGTATGAATGATTTAAACACTTTGAATAGATTATTTATGTATGAACCCACTACCGGAATCTAGAATACAATATGTAATCGTTGTAACTCTGATTCATTTGTGATCAATTAATGGTTGTGCATTATTAGGGATAACATAGGATATGTTAAATAACCCGAGCTTGTGTGGTTGTTATCTAGATTAATTTATTTTCCAATTACATAATGCCATTTTTATAATAAATTTGGAGAGCTCATTCCAGGATATTTGATATCTAGGCCAATTAAAGAGCTTATTTTGATTAGATATGACCCAAGGAAAAATTGAGTTAATAGACCTTATTATTAATCTACGATTAAAATTTTTAAATAGAGGTATAAGAATAACATGACAATTAAGAATGCTCACTCATGTGAAGGCCGAGATATAACTGAGAA
>JAOTJB010000005.1:23177817-23188395 GCA_027123815.1 Erythroxylum minutifolium
ATACTAATTAATAATTTAATTTATCAAGAAAATTCATGATAAATATAGGAATTAATTTTTAACAATAATAATTTAAAAAATTATCAATTAAAATATAAGGAGATAAATAAAGATACTAAAATTTGACAAATATAACTTATTAGTGAGATTAAATAAATTTAGTATTTTTAGGATAAAAATAGTAATTTATTTTTAAAATTATAATTTAAAATATACAGACATAAATAAAAATATATAATTTGAAATTTATAATTTATTAATTAAATTGTGTGAAAGACTTAAAAAGGAAAAATTTTTATTGAAATTCCTACATTGTAATGAAATGTCAAAACATTGACACAGATGATGAACATGGGTTAGTGTGCATAGAGAGGAGGGAGAAATTTGTTGTTTGAGGTGGGTCCCACATGCTCTAAAAGGTGGTTGAGTGATTTATTAACCGATTTTAAAAGAAATCCGGACGGTTTTTAAGAAACCGATCTGTTTTTACTCAAAAAAGTTATAAATATAAATTGGATTAGAAACAGGCTGGTTTATAGTTTTTTGAGTCTAATCAGTAGGACTGGTCCAATTTTTAAATCATTGCTTATAAGTATTTTATTATCTCATATCTTAATAGTAGTTTCTACGGCGATATCTATCTGATGTATTTCACCATTGAATATATTGATAAAGTTCATTTAGTTAGAAACTTATCAAGTTATGTAGTAGATTATGATTAATGTAACCTCCATTAGCCCCAGTATCCATTAAGATATTATAGGGAACATAATTTGTACCATTAAAATATTTTCTTTTATTTTTATGATTTTAACTTATCTTTTTGTCTGCTCTTATCAAAGTATTAGCATATCCCTGACTACCTAAAATACTAGTTTATGAATAAGATAATATAATAATTGACTGTGAGAAGTTATTAAGGTTTTTTGTTGTAAATCTAATGACAATCATCTTCAATCTATTTTACATTTGCTATATAAGGAGGATATATTCTTTCAACTTCTGAAAAAAATTAAGTTAATAATATATTTTATGCGAAACATTATGTATGATGAGTATTAGATAAGGCATAAGATATCATGTAGGTAATAGAATACTATATATTACCATCTTTAATTAAATCCTTTCTTTTAAAGTCTTGAATTAAAGACAGTTTCCTACTAAAATCTTTATTAGGATAGATATTAAACAAAAGTTTTTGATATAAAAAAATTTCCTCTCACAATTACAATATAAGTTTCTTTTCTATTTCGAATTTGATCATCTTGTATTGCTAAATTTATAGGACTATCTATTCTTTCTCTAGAAGTAGATCTAACTATCATTTGTATGGATCCTATATGCACCCATCCTACTTTTTCCCTAATTTCTTTGGAAATGTAATCAAGTTTATAAGAAATATCTTTCTTAGATAACAGAGGAATCATTACTTTATTAGTAATTATACTAATATTTAAGGCTTTTTCTTTAAGATAATACCATAAAACATTTGGTGTTTTTTAAACCTTTTTTTTCTAATAACGTCATATTAAATCCACTATAAGTATTTATAGAAAACATAGTATTCTGGATCTTTTAAAGCATTTTTCTATCAAGAAGAGTTTCTTACTATAATCTCTATATTGTTAAGATGTTTCTACAATTGTACCTATTGTTTGAGTATCCGTTTCAGCATTAGAAGTTTCTTCTATTTCACTAGTTGAAGTTTCTTCATATTTTGTATATGTTACTATAAAAATGTTTTCTTTGAAAGAGCATTCTTCAAAAGTATTAATTCTAATAAAATCTTCATTTTCTAACATTTCATTTATTTCATCATCTATTTCAATTTTTATTTTTGTTAAATCTTTTAGGACATTCATTAGCACAGTGTCATTTTTCTTTACAATAATAGCACTTACATTCACTTGTTTTTTTATTTCTTTTCTTACTTCTTCTAAAGATAGATTTTCTAGGTTTGTATACTTTTTTTTTCTTATAATATTTTGCTTTATATCTCTTAACATAATTCTTTTTATCTTATTATAATAATAAAGACTATGACATCTTATCATAGTAGGCCTTTTTAAATCATAACAATATAATGAAGATTTTTACTTTATCCCTTCACTTTTCTTTAGTAATATAGCATGATCATCACACCATTCACTTGATTTATCTTTTTAAAAGGAGATTCTTTTCCCTAAGATATCTACAAGACCCGAGCCTAGCCCGGATAGAGGAAGAAATGGCCCGGGCCAAATTGAGCTCAATAATTCAAAAGCTCGATTGGGCTCGAACAGGCCCCATTTTTTAATTTTAATTTTAAAATTAAATTAATTAATAATTAAGGATAAAATTATTAGCAATGAAAGAAAAAGATTAAAATTAAAGTGATCAATTTAATTAATTGAAGTTACAAATTTCAATTATTTAACAAAAGTAAGAAAATTTGAGATTTTATAATGAGAATATATAAAAACTTATATATAGCTATAAAATGAATAAGATGAAAACAAATTCATTAATAAAAGATGATATGATTATACAAAATGAAAGAAAAAGATTATAATTAAATTGATTATAGGAAATGAAAGAAAAAGATTATAAAGGATGATATGATTATAGAAATAAAAGAAAAAGATTAAAGTTACGAATTTCATTCGATTAAAAAAGTTCGAGATTTTATAATAAATAAATATATAAAAACTTACATATATTGATAAAATGAATAAGATGAAATTAAATTCATCAATGAAGGAGGATATGATTATAGGAAATGAAAGAAAAAATTATAATTGAAGTAATAAATTCAATTATTTATAGTTACGAATTTCAATTGATTAAGAAATTTTGAGATTTTATTATGAATGAATATATAAAAACTTACAAATATTGATAAAATGCAAAAGATAAAACCAAATTCATTAATGAAGGAGTATATGATTATAGTAATTTAAAAAAAAGATTATAATTAAAGTGATCAATTCAATTAATTATAGTTACACATTTTAGTTGATTATGAAACATTGAGATTTTATAACAAATAAATATATAAAAACTTGCATACATTGATAAATGAATATGATGAAATTTGTAACTATTATTATATTCTTTTTTCTACTAATTTCAACTATAGTTTGTATTAAAATTATTTTGATCATATCTATTTACATTTTCTTATATTCCATTTATATTTTTCATTTATATTTTCTATATAGCTTTTCCAATTTTTGAATTTTTTTAAATTTTAATTATGAATATTTTTCATGATGAAATATAGTTAGTTACTAATTTATTTAATTATTTTTATTTTAATTTGTGATTAATTAGATTTATTTAGAATTTTAAATAAGTAAAGAGAAATTGATTTATTTTTACTTATTTTTAACATTTGGGATACTTTTCTAAAATGTTTACTTAGAGTGAAAAAAGTTACAAGGAAGCTTATAAGAAATTTTACTTAAATAATTAATTAATTAATTAAAAAAAGAGAAAGGATAAAGGTTGTAAATTAGTTGTAAAATAAAATTGAAAAAGTTAACTTAATCGTAGCAATAAGAAGAGAGACGAATAAGGACCTTTTGGTTTTTTTAGCTTTTTTGAACCTTAAAAGAAAAGAAAATTTTAAAAATTATGAAAGATGAGGCTATTATTGAATTGATAAAATGAACATATAAAAACTACATATATTGATAAAATGAATAAGATGAAACAAAATTCATTAATTATAGCAATCTTAAGTGTACATAAATGATTATCTAAATCATTTTACTAAAAAGGATACAATTAACAAAAAATCAAGACAAAATCGTGATGGAGACTAGATACTAGATACTAGATATTGAGATTGGAGAGGGTAGAGATTAGATAGACTAAGAGAGTAGTTAATCATTGTAGTCAATATCATCAATAATTTGTGTCACTTTATATATATGTACAAACTTTAAATTTAGTAATGTAATATTAAAATTAAAGGAATATTAAGGACATAGTAATAATTAATAATTAATTAAATATACCTTCGTCTTTAAGTACTTTATCAAAATAATATCCACTTGATCGATAGGTATAACTAGTCACCTCAGCATTAATGCATATGGATGTATTAAAGAAAAATTTAAAAACAATTTTAGTTAAGACAATATAAAAATACATGAAATTGATATACCAAAAAGAAAATAATTTACCCTTAATATATTCATCATCTAACGAACCTAGATCATATGTAAGAGTTTCCACAACACAAGGATGAAATTAAGCACAACAAGGACCAATAACCTGATCTCTAATGCTAAAAGTAGACTAAAAAATAACTGTGGATGATGTAATTACCAATAAGTCTTGTGCAGTTACTTGCATAATTGAAATTTTATTTTCATAACTCTTCCACCATAATAATACATCAAAATGCACACTTTCAACATCGGCCACACAATCTTTGGTCAAATATGTATTTAATTCCATCATATTGTTTCTAGCCCTTTTTCTTTCATAAATTTTGAAAGTGAAAGTAACAAACTGCTCTTAGAAGATAAGGTCGAACTTAAAAATGAATCCGAAGTGAATAGCCTGAACTACTACAATCCTAATCATGAATTTTGTGCATTTTAAGCTGATAATCATTAAACAATTCATACCAGAATTGTTTGATGACATTTTCAAGCTCTTGGACTCGATTGCCATACAACACATTATATATAAAAGTAACTCCCTCCATCTTGGATCTCGGTCCAACATAGATAAGACTACAATAATGTGTCCATCTATAGACCAATAAGAATTTAGCTTCTCCATCATCTGCTCGATCATAACTCGAATAACCTCATTAGAATCAAAAATCCAATCAAATAAAGCATTCTTTATCTCACTCATAGTGCTAAAATAACAATCCAAAGTTAGATATTTTGTTCCCGAGAACAATTCAATTGCATTGTAAAATAATTCCAACTTCTCACAAAGTTCTCTAGCCAACTCTTATTACTCTTCTATAGGCATGCAAGTGTCTTGATGGTCTCTTTGTCTCAACCTAATAAACACATTAACACATTGGATTGTCGACTCCAACATTTTGAAAGTTGAGTTTTATCTGGCTGAGCAATGCAAAGCTAACATCTTCATACTCAGAATGCAAAGAAATCGTGCAGTTTCTTTAAATTTATCAACTCTTTTAGATGTTGCACTCTAATATAATACATTATTCCTAATCGAATCTATTCTATTCCTAATCGAATCTATTCCTTCCTTTATGATATCCAATATATCCTTTATAATTAAGTTCAGAATATGCACAAAAAACACATATGGAATAACCTTCCACTAACTAATAAGCTCCTAACAAGTATCTTAGTCTTTAACTTTTCAATTATAACATCATTCGTGCTATAATTGTCGAATGTTATAGTGGATAATTTGTTATCGATATTAAAATCTATCAAACAATCTCCCAACACATTTGCTAATCTTTCACTTATATACGGTGTCGGCACATAAATGAACCTATCATGTACAAATATTACCAACATCTATCATAAAATAATAAAAAAGTAAATGATAATAATATAAATTATCTCAAAAATTTTATTACATAAAGTCCAATCATTGTTAACATAATGTATTGTCACAATCATATAACCCTTCTTTGGTTATCAACTGTCTACATGTCTATTGTAATAGCAATCCATCCTTTATTACTTGACAATGCTCTTAAAACCTCATTTTTCTTATCCTTATATACCTTTATAATGTCTTTATTCAATGTATTCTCACTTGGAACCTTGAATGTTAGTTGTAGTGAGTTGCAACATATCCTACATCTTTTGGCATCAGCCATAGATAATGAATGTTCATCAATAATTACCATATACGCCCTCAAAAACCTTGACTTGTTGCTATCATAAGATGTTGTGGTCATTTCATTCTTCAATCTCATAAGGTTGGGGTTCAAAAATGTTTAACCTCTTAATACATCTTCCTTCTACTACATGAATGCATATGGATTTTTTAATAAGAGGTTTCACCTTTTGAAATCCTAGCCAACATCTTCTGACAACATTTACATTCAACTTTTTCTACTCCGTTCGTTAATGTAGTTTTGTTGAAATGATTACAAACTTCACTTTTAATTGAGTTTAAGTTGAACTTCCTACCTTTACTAGCTACAGGATTAGAAGTTTCCACTTCTATCTCCGGTATTAAATTAGAACTCTCTACTGAAAGAATATGCTCATTCATCTGAAACAATCAACATATAAATAGATATATTATTCATAATCATAATTGAATAACATTATCATTAATATATATATATATATGTACTATATTAAAATACAAGCCTTAAAATAAGGAATTACAAAATGGAAAAAGATAAGTGAAAATGAGTTGGCTGGGATATGGAAAATATTTGATTTATGGAACTCTGTGGATAATATTCTGATAAGTTGTTACACAATTCATGCAACGTCTTTTCAAAATGACGATCATGCCCACTCCTTATCCTGATTGTGGCATCTTAGATCAGTCCATGTGTATTCTAAAAGAGAGAATCTTAAGAAAATAATTGAGTTTCTAGAGACTCATGAATTCCAAGTTCCAATGATTTGGGAGTTTAATTAGTCTTAGGATAATTCAAATCAAAATCAAAATCACAAAGATAAGAATGCATCCATTACAATGATAAGAACTATCAGTAATATCATTAGAGTATGATTTCTAATATTATTCATCCACTTAAGGGTCCTCATAATCCATGATTTTAGATTGCTTCCACTGTTCCTTTATATTCTATAAAAAGAACTCTCTATTAATACATAGAACTGATAGAACTAACTCAACAAGTGGCAAATGAGTGTATGTTATTATCATTGAATCACACTGTAAAAGCATCTAAAAACATTGCTCAAGTTATAACTAATTTTAATGCCAAAACATATGAAGAGCTAGAATGATTTTGATGTTCAGTAATTGTGTGTTATGAAATAACAAGAAAGCTACAGTATATGTTGACCATTTTCTTTCCTAAGTTAGATAATCGTGACCTGTAAAGCCTAATCAATATCCATCCTAAAAAGGATGTTGGAAAGTATAAGCATTGAAGCATCATCATAAAGCAGAATTGGTCGAACACAACACAGATTAATGAAAAGATTTTTAGGCAAACAAGGGTATAAGTGTTTCCCAGGGAAGTCAAAACTATGGTATTGAGTGAGGTGACATGTCTCTCGTTCTTAAGAAGTCACACCTTTTTGGATTGTGCTTAAAGTTATTGTTGTCTTAAGAATTAATCAACTAGATTACATCTTCCTTAATAGTTACTAAAGAATGGAACTATTGTAGAGCAAAAATTTGATTATGTACTTGATTAGGACCAAGATAAAATTCCATCAGGTGGCATTCAAATGTAAAGACCAAGATATAGAAATGTGCCTTTGATTCATCATGGAGTTTATGGAGTGTTTCATCAAATACTTTACATGCATTAGCTAAATTACCAAGCTTTGCATACATATCCACCAAAGCTTTCCTCATATATAAGTCAGATCCACAACCACAACTCCTCAGTTCTCTCCAAACAATTAAAAATCTTCATGAATATGAACAATACAAAAAAAGCAAATTTGAGCAAAGAGAGAGTAACGAAAGCCTTGACGAAACAATAAACTAGCGGATGGCTGGTGCATGACAAAGGGGGCAGGGACAATGATTAAGGCCGGTGACTGATGACGTGATAGTTGTTGTGGCTAGCGACTGGTGGCGTGGTGAGAGAGACAGAGACAATGAGAGAATGACATGAGTGAGAGTGACAATGAGACGTAAAGGACAGAGGGTAAGGTGAAGGAAGAAATAAAAGTAAAGCAAAACGACTTTGTTTTGCTTAACCTGTTTAATTATTTACTACTTAAAACGACGTCGTTTTAAGTCTAAAATAAAACAATGTTGTTTTTCCAATTTAGACAGTCAGGCCTTAGGTCAACCTCAGGTTCAAACCAAGCTTGAGGCCAAACCAAGTCTGGACATTTTGCTTCACAATAGGCATGAGGCTTGACTTGAAGTTTGGTTAACCCAGGCCTGGCCTATTGACCACGGGTCGGTCAAGTCGTTTTTGCTATCCCTAATTGTAAGTTGCCTCTAATTTACTTCCCTAAGAATCAGGGATCTTTGAGTAAAACATTTTTAAATAAAGTTGTGTATTATCAAATCGATTATAAATATGGTAATATTTGTCTAAGAAAATGCAAATATATTTATTGATTTCACATATATCATATAACATAATTGCATAATGCCATAGCATATTTTCTATAGTATTTGTATCTTTTAAAATATTTCCTTCTCCAACAAATTCTAATAAAAAATTTTCAATTATTCGAGTTATTAGATTTGCTATATCATTATCTTGATTAAATATATAGTTTTTGAGTTTTCATATAAAATTTTCCATAATCTAAGGGAGTTGTTGCTTACAATTTTTTAAAAATTATTCAGTTGTTTCATAATCCGTTTTATTAATAGTAACAACAACTCGTAAAGCAGTTTCCCATTTATATATTGTTTCTTTTTTATTTTTGATGCAATATATATCTAAATAGATTCTAAAAGAATTTATAGCTTTTATTCTCATTTTATATATGGGTGTAAAATCATCTTTATCTTTGGTTATCGTATGAGTTCCAACATATCCTAAATTAGGTCTATTAAAACTTTGTGAAAGATATATAGGAGGTTGATTTCTAGAAGTACTAGGTATATCACTGATATTAGGGTTCCAGTGAATTTCTTGTTTAATTAAATCTTGTTTTATATGTGTTAAAGTTTCTAATTTTAATTTTTTATCTGTTCATTTAATTCTTAAAATTCTAAATTAGAAGCTTGTATAAAATGTACCATTTTATCTGTAATTAGGAGGAATTTTCATTTTAAAAATTAAATCTAATATTTGTTTTTATATAGTATTTTGTTGGCTTTATCTTCTATTTCTAATTTATTTAGTTTTTCTATCATATTTTTCATATCCATGATTTGTTTTTAAAGCTTTTCTATATGGAAAATATTTGCATAATATTCTATCCTCTTTTTTTTGAATTTCTGCCAAATCAATTCTATTTTTAAACTTTTAGGTTTTAATTTTTGGTATTTATCTTCCGTCATTTAGATGATAAGCTTTCTAATGTATAATCATTTCTAAATGAGCTCCTATACGTAATTTTTTTCATCTTTGACATATTATATCTTATTCGTCCATCATTGCTTTAACTACTTTTATAGCCTTTTTATGACAATTTGTAAATAATATATAATTATATCTATTTGTATGGTGATCTACTTCAATTTGGGCCTCTTGTACACAAGTGTCGACCTTATTTATTTCAAAAAGTAAATTAATAAAATAAAGACAACCTTTCATGGTTCATAGCATAAGATGTAACATCTTATGCTATGAACCATGAAATAATAATAATAATTAATTAATCAATAAATAAATTATAAAATAAGTAATAAACTAAATAATACGATAAAGATAAACAATATAAAAAATTCATTACAAGAAAAATAATAAAAATATATAATAAGTAATAAATTAAATAATACGATAAAAATAAAATAAGATAAAAATAAAAAAGTAAATAAATACACACAAAAGAAAGAAAACAAGTAAAGTAGATTGAAGTTGAATTTAATATTGCCATATTTAAACATAATTAGTTAAGCTGAGCTTTTAATTTCTATGATGTAAGTAAAGATGTATGTCATTAAATTAATTCAAGATTTCACATGATGTCTTCAAGTAAGTTACTTTTTAACTCTTACTTTTAACAACTGAATTGGAGTTAGAAAAGATTAAGCCCAATTATGTTATGACCCAAAACAGGTCAAGTGATGGGTCAAATCAAATGGACTTATGATTGTGGATAAACTTTAGAAACACTCTCTTCGTCTTTCTGAGTGACTTGTATTTCGTGCGAAGGCGTTATCAAGAACCACTTTCCATTGAAAAAAAAAGAGAGAAGGAAAGAAAAAAAACTACAGAGCTCTCTTCAGTCTTTACCAACCCGTTTATCTTCCATGGCCGTTTCCAAATGAAAATCTCTGACACTTTCGTCCAGGCGAAGGATGTTAGAATAAGGTGTTTGTGTGTACATGTTGCGAGGGAAATCAACACCTTGGGGGTCTAAGTCCGAGCTTTTTTTACGTGGTGAAAGCATATTTTCCGACAATAAAGACCATACAGAACAGTACATTTTAAAATTATTTTTTACTTTACTTCAATTATGGACACGTTTGGAGAACAGCGGATCAACCAATATTTTGGCTGATCCAAGTATTTCAGCTGTTTGTACCCTTTAGATAAATAAAGCTATACATTAATTAATTTTTACAAATCAAATTTATGTCTAATTACAAGCCCTAAACTTTTTAGGCTTCCTTATTTTTTTATAAAATTAAAAATAACATAATTATAATTATAATTATATTTTATATTATTTTTATTAAGTAATAATTAAATTTTAATTTAATTTTAATTAAAGTAATAATTAAATTTAAAATTTAATTTAATTTTTTATTAAAGTAATATTAGTATAATTATAATTAAAATAAAAA
>JAOTJB010000005.1:23226729-23254988 GCA_027123815.1 Erythroxylum minutifolium
AATGTGGCTTAACCTTTATGCCACAATATGTATGACTTATTCTTTATCAGCATTCTCTTTTTTATGACTTGTTCGGCAATATATGAAGAAGCATATATCTAATTCGGCGCAAGACACATTTTATATAAACTATATAGCAAGAAAGTTGTTCCGATATGTTTTGTATTAAACAACAACTGTTTAATAGAAGCATTAATTACAAAAATTTAACCTTCTTTTTTTTTAAATTGATACGAAGATCAAATATAAAATGTTTTATGTAAAACCAAAATAAACGTTACAACAAGGTTCAGAACATACGTCCTCTATAGATATTACATCTACTTTTTCATTATTGACAATCATCAGTTTTCTCGTCCTTTTTAGTTACCTTTATCCTAGATACGAACCTTTGCATCATGGAAGCAACTTAATTAGATGATCCACCTTCTAACCACTAAAAGTTAGATGTGGCTATAACATAATTGGATTCATGAACTAGTAAGCTAAAGAGTTACCTGACAGTTTCTGTCTTTTCTTTAGGCCTTATACTGCTAGATTCTTTATATCCGTAGGGCCTTTATTAGCACTGGATTGACTAGCATGTAGAAGATTTAGACTTTCTACTTTAGACTTTAGCGGGCTTCACCTTTGCCTTTCCTTTAGTAGCTTCGAGGACTGTAGGAGTAACAATCTTGAGTTTCTCCTCCTCAATAATACAATGGGTAATCAAAGCATTGAAGTCTCATTCCTCATCTTGCAAGTAATATGTCGTCATTAAATTACTAAACTCTAAAGGGAGTGTACTCAAAGTATGGAGAACTACGCAGAGATCAGGAAGAAAAATATTCAGCATCTTCAGTCTACGGTAGAAATAGATCATTCTTAATAAGTACTGCATCACTCTCGGTTCTCCATTATATCTCATGGAGAATAATTCTTTCATCAAGGCACTTATCTTAGCATTAGATAAGATCGTGTACCTCCGGGAGACATTATCAAGAAACTCCTTCCCTATGTTTGTCTCTGAAAATCCACTTAGCAGATGGTCAGGTATGGATCTTTTAATGGTCATGCAACACATTCTATTCAATTGATCCCAAGATGCATAGACTACTTTATGAGCTTTTGAGCTTCTGGATGTTGATGGAGATGGCCTATCCATATGTATGGCCATATCAATTTACGCCATCTCTATTGCATTCAATACATCATCTATCCACTTCTTCATATTAAAACCAATTAGGGTTTCAATAGTGACACTGTTATCATTGACTGAAAAGGTGACTGCAAAACGACAATATAACAATTAACACAAATATAGGATAACAATGAAACTCAAACACCATTAAATAGTATCTGTATCGAAAATATGATCACAGTTATTATGAAACACCTTTGGGCTAAATACATAATATATGCAATTAGACCTCCATATAAAAGTGATCAGAGTACAAACCATCATCTCTCATAACTCTACCACCTTTGGGCAAATAGATCATTTAAGAAACGACTTTCCTTTATCTGATGTCTTTATGCACATCTCAAAATCTTATGTAAGGCCAACACTTTTAGGCAAAATAATCAAACATAAGCCCAGAGACATCCCCTAACATGCAAGCAGAACAATTTAATATACTGACTCGAAAGGCCATTTTGGTAACTACATTCTCATCATTACCTAAAAGGTCCTCAAACACAAGGGATACATCTTTATGTTATCCTCATATTCTTTATGGGCATACAGTATGTAACAATGTACTGTCAATAAATGTAAAGCTCGAATACATAGTCTAATTATCACATACTAGTGTTGAAGATATTATCTTTAAACTTTAATTGAGACTTTTGTTGGAAAATCTCAATCTGAGTGACTATCATGTTGATCCAAACACTAAATGTTTGACCCAAGACACTAAAACCTATATATATATATATATATAACCAAACAACGACACGCCCCAAACTTTTATGACGCGTACGGTGCATGCGTCGAACGCACAGCCACGCGCCCCCGACAATGACACATACATCACATGCGCGACACATATCCATCCCCTAATGGCCACGTGCCGAGCATCTATATGGCACATGCGTTACAGTACCATACGCACCACCTTTGGGAGGTTACTGTGCCTGTGCATGTGTGGCGTGTACATTACATGCACTACATACGTCTTCCATTGGCTTAGCGCATACGATGCACGCTCCAACCTAGTCGATCGTCTACATGCATTGGTACACGCATCCAACAATGTCCACCACTACCTTCATGGGATATGATCACCGGGACGTGGTTAACGTCTTTCTACAATTTTCTCAAAACGTGAACCTTTGAATGAATTAGAGTAACTTTATGTTCATGAATGACATGAGCAACTGCAGAAGACTTTAACCTCTTTATATAACATCCATATCGGGCTTTCCTATCACATGCTCGATATAAGTCTGATTTATACTGATCGGAGACCATTTTCCTTCTGGATTTCGGCTCATTAATTTAGATCCTTTATTTGACCACTTTTTTATCTTTATTTAGATCAAATTTACGTAACTTAACCGATAAGTTATTAATAAACGTTAAAATGCAATTAATTGTTGTCCACCAAATGGTAAAATTTCTAGCAACGTCTATATGAACACAAGAACTAGATCCTAAGTGTGAGGACTAGCATACAAATGAGAATTGCAAGCCAGGGAGTAAGCAATCTCATTAGTTTGCCTTTTAATAAAATACACATTATATTGGTGTTTGAAACTAACACATACCTACACTCTAAGATTATGGATCCAAAGTTTTAAATTTTCGTCTTAAGAATTATGGACTGTATTGACTGCCAGTTGGACATCCATCTACACTGTAAGAATGTAAAAAAAAAGGAGATTAGCCATTATAAAGATTCATATAGAGATAGAGCTTTAGCATCCTCCAAAGGAGGGCTACAGGTATTGTGCCATAAATTATTTTGGTCATTCCTGATGACAATATCAAAACATATTATGAAATCAACCTCTAAAATCGCAACGTTCATAATGCATTTTAGGACACCAACTGCTAAAACTTACCACTGAGTCCTTTAAACATGCAAGTGAGCTGAAGAGTAACCACATTTTTTATCTGCTCGAGCGTGCTTCCATGGCTCCAAAGACTGTGGTTGGTTTAGAACTGAAATAGGGATCTTTTACGGTAGAAAAAAAGGCTAAAATAGATCTTCCAACGATCAAAGATCCAAATTTACTTGTAATTTTACTAAATAAAATTTTAACTTAATTAATACTATCATTTGAATCTAATTGAATATTTTAAAAGTTTGCATGAATTAACAAAAATTATATTTTGTGAGATTATGTAAAATTTTGTCCATCAAATGTTTGACAATAACAATGATGACAACATATTATTGTAATTCAAAAATTAATGTTTTTGATTGTACATTTTCGTTGTTACATTGCAAGAGACAACGGGTGTCCTCCATGGACCACAGTTTAATCAACCTTAACAAAATAGGATATTAATCTTCACCAATTTTAATTAATCTGACAAGTTGAACCTTAAGCACGTTGCTTGCTTACAAATATTATTAAAATGGCAAACGAGCATCAGAGGAAGACAATTGTCCTTCACAGCAAGTAGAAGTAGGCGGGCAATAAAGAGAGAAGGATGGAGCGCCTGACGCAAATGTCGAAGTTTAATAGAGGGAATGGGCGAATGTGCTGTACCTAAAAGATATCAAACTTTCACAAACCCTATACCGCTCTATATTTATTGATTTGTACATCAGGACAACCATTTAAGATTGTGAGAATAGCGGGGCACATTTAAGAGACCTGCCCAGTTTCCTTGTATTGAATCAGCCTTGTCAAGAAGCATCCATCTTTGATTCTCAACACTTGCTGCTAACACACTAAACAACTTGCAAAGCCAAATCATTCACGAGATTAAAGGCTAAGGCTATGTAGCAAGCAAACATTATTAGCATGAAAACAAAAAACTCATCTTGCAAGACGAGTGAGATCCTACAGTCCTCCAAATCAGCTCTAATAAAAGATTTTTGCTGATTAGTTCTACCTCAACTCTCCTTTTTCTTTTCCAGTGTGTTACAGAATCAATCAACCATTGCTCAGAAGGAAACAAGATTTTGATTTCTCACTCAACTAACATTAGATCAGGGCAAAACAAAAACAGAAATATTGTTTACATAGATGGATCTGTAATCACTAATCAACAAGATCATTTCTAAGAGAAAAATAATAGAAACATCTCGTGGTAGCTTGTAACTTCTCTTCAATCAACCATACATAGAATTTAAGATCGTTTCATCTTAAAATATAATCCCATAATTTTTCTATTTTTTTTCCTCTCCCTCCGTTCAAAAAACAACGAAAAGAAATTAAAAACATAATAAAAAGGTTTAATCTTTTTTCTTCATTAATGATAATATTAATGGAGGATTGGGTTTTGATGGTAATCATCAGCAGAGGCATAAAGCGGTGCAGTGGAGAATATCGTCATCATCATTACCACCACCAACAACAAAGTCAACCTGATCCAACGGTGGAAAGTTGAGATCAAACGGCAAAGGGGACTTGTTGCTCCGGCACAAAGACGACGCTGTTCCTACGTCGCCGTCATCAACAACCGACGACGACGAATCACAATCACTATGGCAGTCCTCCGGCATCACCGGCTGCGTCCGAGGATAATACTTCCTCGGACCACTCGCCCCCGCAGCCATCACTGCCGGCGGCCGTGGGCCACTAAAAGACTCAACAGTACTACTCAAACTGCTCGACGTAGGTCTCTGAGGATCCAAAACGTTAGTTTCATGAAACCCATTTGCAGAATACAATCTCCGATCGATCAAAGCGTCCGGAGGCGGGTTCTGGTGGGGGAACGGTGACGGCGGTGAGACGGGAAAGTTGGTTTTGGCCTTGGGACCTCGGAGGCTCCGAGCGGCGGCGTCATAGGCGCGTGCAGCTTCCTCGGCAGAATCGAAGGTCCCTAGCCAAACCCTTGTCTTCTTCCAAGGGTCTCTGATCTCTGCGGCGAATCTGCCCCAAGGTCGCTTCCTCACACCTCTGTATTTAACATCTTTACCTTGTAAGACAACACCTGTCGGAGGAGGATTAGTAGATCCGTTTGCCTCAAAGGTTTGTTTAACTGCTGCTGATGATGTCACTCCTCTTCCTCTCCTCATGGGATTGGGTGCTCCAAGAGATTGAAAAAACAAACGAGAAAACGAACCTTTGAAGAGAACCCAGATGAGAGAACAAAGAAGCAGCAACGCAACAACAATCGAAAATCAATTTAGTACATCAAGATCAAAACTTCATGGAAATGATATAGAAACACAAGCAAAGATACAAAAAAAAAAAAAAAGAAAGAAAATCGATGAGAAAACAAGAAGCAAAATAAAAGATATGAAATTTCTGGGCGCGTGAGAGATAGAGAGAGAGAGAGGATAATAGACGGGGAATATAGGATCTTTGGGATAGATCAAGAATGGCTGACACTTCTCTTCTACACACAAAAATGGGTTTTTTTTTTTTTTGGGTATGTGTGGGAGAGGAAAAAAGGTAGTTGTGGTATTTCTCTGGCTGAGATTTTGCTTCTTTTTCTCGATTTCTCTTTTACCTTCTCTCTTTCGTCTCGCCCCCACAAACCGACTAGGAGGGAATGGAAATGGACTGCTTGCTTCTTTCTTGTTTCTTCCTCTGATGTTCTATATTATGTTTTGCTCTAAATAATATTTCTAGTTGAAATGACCCCTTACGGCTCACTCCCCTTCACTTTATTCAAAATTTATTGCATTCGGTAAATTAGTAATTATAGATTCCCTGATCTTCATTGCAAAGAGGGTTAACCTGATGGTATTTTTTCATTGAATTGATTCGATAGGACTGGCAAATAATTAACTGTCCATGTTTGAGTTGTGAACGTAAAGGAAAGAGCAATAAATCTACCATGAAAAAAAAATCAAATTATTCTTTTCCATTTGTCCTTTTGCACTATACGGTGTGTAAAACAAGTCACATGAGTCTTCTAAGTCATCTGTTTAATGTTTGTTCGGCTGAATTGCACCAGACTCTCAACTCCTTTTATTTTAATTGTTCCTATTTTTCTATAATTTACCATTAATTCGTAAAATTACCATTGATTAAGTTTTGAATCGGAGATCTTTCTTGTTTCAATTATAACATATTCTCTCTATTGGGTTGCTTTGTTTGTAAGTTTCATACTGATTTGTAATTCAATCAAGCTCAGTATTTCCAATATTTTTCAATCAATGTTCTTTTTTTTTTAATATGGAGTTCTATTTCTTCCCTTTCTTCAAAATTAAGTAAATGTGGTACGTATGCTAGTAGCTATCTTGGTTTTTTTTTTTTTCACTGATTATAGTGCTTACTCTTTCTCTTTCACACGCTTTCCTTTCTCGTAAATCGTCTCCCTCAAATATTTTTACTGACTGCCTCTCTCTCTTCCTCTTTTCCCTTCCTTAATTATTGCACCCTAAGCTTTGGCTCTGAGTGTTGGACCCATATGATTCTGGCAAAAGTGAACCGCTAATTTAAAAAATAATTACTCCGTAAATAGTTTAATTGTCCAGAAACTCCACGCTCGTCTTCATCTTCTATGTTTCATTTTCTGGAGGAAGAAGCCTTGAACGAATTACTTTTCACTATTCTGAGACTTTATATGTAAATTGAGGTGCAGACAACTAATCAGACGGTAGATGATGCTGATGCCGACTTCTATAATCCCTTAAAAATTATAGTATTTAGATCATCTCATACACTAGGAACTTGACACCACTCAAGTTAAAGATTGCGTCTTAATAAGCCAGTAATCATATAGTTTAATAAAATATAATCTAACCCAACCCCTGCTGAATTGTGGAAAAAACATTGCCTCCTCCACCTCCAGGCTCCAGCTCTAGGTATACCCACTTTCCATAATTCACACACACGCGTACGTTTTGGGTATATTTTATAAGTTGAAAGAAAGGGGGTAGGGGAAGGCACAATAAAAATAAATACATACAGACAGCTGTCCCTCGTCTGTGTATATCAAATCTACATGTGAAATAGAGTTAGGACACAAATTTTAGACTTGTTACTTCTACCTAATTGTAGATTTTCTTGTAATCATTGCATTTGTGAATCGTCAAATATTAGGAACAAAGATAATTGAGTTAAACTCACTTTAAGTGCATTAGAAAAAGCAGAAACACAATTATATTTGCCTTAACAATCAAGGAATGAAATGATTAGACAAATTTCGCACCGAATCAACAATGGGAATAATAGATTATGAACTTGAGAATTTATCGTTGATTAACTCTCAGGCATGGCATCACTGCTGATAAGTTTTTTTTTTTGCTTATTATTTTTAAAATAAATTATAAAAATATATAACAATTTATATAGAATACATGAATAACTTAAATAAATCAATTTATTAGGATTTTTTTTGTTTTCTCAACCTTGGAATGGAAATGACGAGTCCCTGACAGGGATTGGTCCTGAGCCAGAGATTTGGTCAACTTGCTTTGCAGTTGCCAATTCCAATAGGCAATTGTGGCATCTTGTGATTGGGCCATCGCTCCATTTTCTGGTCCCTTTGTTTCCAAGCCTCAAGAGTCAAGTCTCCCAATTCTGAATGCCAAATTGGCTATTAATTGTTTAAACACACGCTTTAGAGTTGTAAATCAAATAGGATAAAGTTAGCTAAAGGGGCCCCCAGTTGTTTGTTCATTTCTTTTATATGATGATACCAACACTGACATGCAATAGTCTCGGGGGAAATTAGAGCTTTTCTCTTCAAGTGAAAATATTATTTAGGAAAGTTTGATAACTTTTGGTTGAAATTCAATAAGGTTTTCAAATATTTATTTTCACAATTTAAATTTTTCTAAAATGTTTAATTTTATATATCTATAATATATTTACTTACGTCAAAATAAAATTAGTAACAAAAAATAAATAGAATATATATAAAATGCCATGTGTTACAGAAAAATTAAACAAATTAACTCATATATTTTAATTGGATGTCATTAATACTTTTTTAAAATATTAATGCAGCTTTATTAGCTTGTTTTCTGTCTATCTCATGTTATTATTTATTAATCATTTAAAATCAGTTAAACAACTTTACTTAATGAAGACTTTATATTTTTTTAAAAATAAATACTATTGGACGTAGGTTAGTTTTAATCAATGTTTTAATGATAATAAAACATAATTATTATTAATGAGTTTATTATTTTGATAAAAGTAATATAAGAACAAAACAAAACCATAAAATCAGGAAGATAGCTTATGAAATTGATAAAGAGAAGTTAAAATTTGTAATCGCCAAAATGAATACCAAACTAAGAATAAAAGAAGATCAGGGCTCATAGAAGTCATTTTACATCTTTTATTATTACTTGTAATTTTATTTTGTTAATTTGATGGTTTTAAAGGCTTACCATGTATAAACATTTTATTTTACTTTATTGCATGGGTCTGTACATTTATTAAAAGGTATTGAAGCTTTTGGTTTTAATAAAAAATTCTCTTGATCTTTCAAACACTCTTTAAGAAACATTTTGAGAACGGTCTAAATTATAATTGCGTTAAACAAAATAGTTTTAAGAATTTGAAGTTGTTAAAATCACATTTTTATGGTGATTGGTTGAATTATAATGATTATTGGTCAACCAATATAAGTTAAAGTTGTTAAACTTGATGTATTATGAGTTCGTTGTAACATTGATTGATGTATTGGTCGACCAATATGCCATATTCGTTAACCAATATACTTACCAGTCGACTACTCTCTCAACAACTAGTGAGTCTATACATTTAATACATACAGGTCGACGAATATGCTACACTAATCAACCAATGCTTTACAAATAATTGTTATAACAATGAGTAGTTGCCTTCAACAATTAATAAAGGTCCTAAAATACTATAGCAAAAAAATTTTCATTAGTTTTAGCATTAAGAAGTATTAGAGTATATTTTACATACACTTCTACGTGTTTTCTAATCACTTGGGTATTGGTGTCTCATATTTGTGTGAGCGAGCTTCTTTAGAATTATCAAGTGATAAATTAAGGTAGTTTGAGTTGTAATATTTGGTTTGGGCATTATGTTACTATACTTAAGGATCCAAGTGAGATTAAGGTTTCTCTACACCTTAGAAAAAGATTGTAAAGGGTTCCTTTTCTTGAGAAAGATTGTACAAAGGTTATTCTTTGCCTTAAAAAAAGAATTATGGTAAAATTTTAAGAAGAGTCCTGAGAGTGAAAGTAGGCAAGATTTTTTTTGCTGAACTACTATAAATTGGTTTGCATTCTCTCTTCCCTATCCTCTTTAAATTATTATTCAGTTTTTTGATTGGTTTATGTTAAGCAACCTATTTATTCATATATATTGATTATTTTTAAATTGAGCATATTAGGTAGAAAAATTTATAACTTTTTATAAAAACCTAATTCCCATGTTCTCTTGGGTGCCATTAGAGACTAACGAGTGGTACCAAAGTATGTTTATAAGGCTAACATTTCTAATGGTCACATAGAAAACATCTTAATAGCATATTTAAGAGCATCGTCACCATCATTTAACCAAGAGGGACAAAGTATTAGTAGAGCACCATTGTTTAATGAAAATGATTACCTCTATTATACAACTAGGATTAGATTTTTCTTAATAGTTAAATGTGTTGACTTATGAGAAATAGTTTCGAATGGTGTCTTTATTCCAAACAAAAGCGTAGATAAGAAAAAGTTCTCCAAATTAAAGAAAGAATGTGAACCTTAAGATAAAAGATTAACATAAATTAGAAATTACACATGAGGGCACAAATCAAGTTAAGGAGAGCAAAGTAAGCATGCTAACATATCAACATGACAACTTGCTTAAGTATTTTCCAGCTGTATGGAAAGAGATTACTAACCACAATCTTCACTCAAATGAAGAATAGTTATACTCTGTGATTTCTTAATGGTTTTTGCTTGCACAACTTTCATTTATGAGCAGTTGATTAATCTGGAGATTTCAAATAAGTGTTCAAACTAATCTATCTATAATTCCTTTATGTATGCTTTCAATATATCTTATCAAAGAAGTTTTATGTGGAACCAAATTAAGATTTAGCAACCACCATTAACATCCCTCAGATCATCACAGGTGATTTTAACTCAATCTTAAAGTTGGAAGAAGCTGAAGGTCCCAAATCTAAGGGAATTTCTTGTCCTAATTTTAGGAAATGTGTTGAAAAAGCTTAGATTGTTGATATTCCAACTGATGGTAATTATTTCACATGTAGTAATAAGTAAAAGGGGGTGAATTTCATCCGAAAAAAGCTTGAACAAGCTTAGAAAACATTAAGTGGATGCTGAAGTTTCTTAGTTGTCGTTCCATATAGCTCAAAAGTAGCCTTTTGGATCAATCACCTATTATTAATGTTATGAATACTGTACCAGCTCCAGTACCAGACTAGGTTATGGTACGGTACTGTATCAGTACCAGTTAATATCAGATATTGTTTCAGGCAATTTTTAAATTTATAAAATAATCCATAAATTTTTAAAAATTACAAAATAGTCCATTTGTATATTGTACTATATACTTTATAATTTTACATCAATCATGTCTCAAAAAATCATAATAATAGAAATTTAAAATAATAACAATTTATTTATTTTTATTAAAATTAATTTCCACATATTTTACATATAAATACTAACAGACAACATCAATTTTGTGAGGCTGATCATGAATGGTAGATGAAAAGTAAGGTTGGTAGAAAATGCTTAACATGTATGTCTATGCTTCTCTCTATGCAACCCACCTTCTAATTTTCTTTATTTGTTTACTCTAAAGTATGTCATGTATCTACTTTTATTCATTTATTTATTTTTGGAGTTACTAGTCAAGCACACCAAAGTATAAGAAAATTTTTATCTTTCCTTCCCAAACTATTCAAATTCGTCCTCTTTTCGGGTACTCCATTCTTTATCCAATACACAACTTAGAAGGTCTTACACGTTTCAATCGTTTCCTATTTTTTGTTTTCTTCTCAAATTTTCAAGTCTTTCTTTTTCTTATGGATCAAATTGATCCACATGGCAACGTTAAGGTCACATACTTTTACAACTTCAAGCTATATTGGTGATTTACTTAGCAAAGGAATTTCCCTTTAACTTCTTTTAGTAATATAAATAAAAGGAAACAAAAATGGTCGAGAGTGGTTAGGGCGTTGGGCAGTGGGTGACCGGTGATGTACACAGGACTGAGGAAGAGATGATGCTTATTGTGCGTGTGTGAGTTGTGACCGTGAGGAAGAGATGATGGTGCCGACTGCATGGTGGAGAGTCACCAGAAGGGAGAGTCGCTAGAGAGGAGAGATTAAGAGACAGAGAGTGTGAGAGAAAACGAGACAATGAGAGAGAGATTTTCAAAGAGGCGGGGGTGGGGGAATCTTTTTTGAAGTTTATGATACCAACTGAATACATGAAATCACTAGTATCGAATAGTACTGATGATTGGTACCAATAGGGCAAGTTTCGTACTATTTTTGCCTGTTATTACATAAACATGTGACGTTTATCCAAAAAGGCCTTTTCGATTCAATAACTTTCTGTATAAGTGAGAAAATTTTGAAGATGCCTTATGGAGAGCTTTGAGGATAAGGTTTAATGGAACTAACCAATACATTCTCCTTAGAAAATTGAAGTTAAGTTGGAAATGTTCAGGAATAACATTGGAAATACACATCATTTGTTGAATACTGCAAAAAGCAATCTGGATAACATTCAACTACAAATTTATAACAATATTGTACTGCTTATTTGCTAGATATGAAAAAAGTAGCTATCCATAACAATGTCAAAGCATTATGGTTTGATTAGTCTCTTATGAAGTAAAGATAAGACTCTAGTGGATAAAAAATGGGGATAGAAACACCTCTGTATTCCACAGATCAATTATTGCAAGGAAGGCTATCAACAGAATTGTGTCACTTTCTCTGGCTTTATGAACAAACCCTTTGAAGCTTACTCTTCAGTTTCTCTTCTATAGCAGATTTTACATGGTGGACTATCCTTTCAAGAGGTTGATCTTCTCATCCAAACTATTACTATCAAGGAGATTGAAGAATCATTGAATTCCCTACACCCCAATAAAGCCCCTGTCCTGCAATATTCAATATACATTTCTTTGTGAAGACTTGGTCACTTACAAGGAATATGGTGATTGAAGCAATCCAGGAATTCTTCAATAATGGCTCCCTGCTGACTACTTTTAATAAAACCTTTATCATGCGTATTCCTAAGAGTGGAATGTAGACACTTCTCTGATTATCGACCTATATCATGCTGCGACTCTATCTATAAGTTGATCTTTAAGATATTAGCTCACAAGATCAAGAAAGTAATTCCTGATCATATTGGTGATTCAGAGGGTGCTTATATTTTGGGTTGATCAATTGAGGATAATGTACTAATATTACAAGAATTGATCATATCTTACTCCAAGAGAAAAGGGAAAGCTAATTGTTGCATCAAAATATATCTCAAAAAGGCATATGATAGTGTGGATTGAGAGTTCATTAGAAACATCCTAACTGCATTGAATTTCCTAAGCTTATTCATACAATGGGTCTCTCAGTGCATTTCTTCATCTAGCTTCAATATTCTCGTCAATGGACAGCCTACAAACACTTTCACAAGGTCCAAAGGGATTAGACAAAGTGATCCTATTCCATTTTATTTATTTGGATTAGTAATGGAGACAGTAGATTGCTTCAAAGGGTGGTGTAAGGTACCAAAGGCTTTAAATTTCATTCCAAATGCAGAAGATTGGGAATCACTCACTTGTGTTTTACTGATGATCTTATATTTCTTTCTAAAGTTAATCCTACTTCTATATTACTACTTGTGAAAGGTCTTAAAATGTTCAATATGATTGCTTAAAGAGTGGTTTATTCTTATCCAATAAAGCTTTTAGATTAGAAGACACTTTATCCACTGTCACTGGCATTTCTAAACATCAACTACCTTTTGTGTATCTTGGTATCCCCATGATAGATGTTAGGATGGGTTTAAGAGATTATGCTTATGTAATTGATAAAATCAATTACATAATTGCATCTTGGAGTTCTAAATCTCTCTCTTGGCTAGTAAAGTTCAACTTATCATATCCATCTTGAATTCCATTAGTGCGTATTGGGCAGCTCATATTACTTTTCTTATTAAAGTGATAAAAGCTATTAATAGGATCCTTAATAGGTTCTTATGGAGAGATGTTTATCTTCTTATAAAGCAAGGTAGTTTTGGTATTGTTTCACTTCAATCACTCAATAATGTTCTACTTATCAAGAGACTACGAAGACTAATCATAGACAGGTAGGCTTTATGGTACAGTGGATTCATACTTACTTTATAAAAAAATAGGAGTTTGTGGGACTTCAATGCAGAATTTCTTACATCCATGACACACACACTTCATCCACTTAATTGGAAATAGGAAAAGCAATTTCTTTTGGTTTGACAATTGGCTTTCAGCTAGCCTTCTGATTAATATAAGGGAAGTTGATTCTTACCATTAATTGAATCACAAAGTTTTATAGCTCAAGCTCTTATATCTAGGAACCAGATCATATCTACTACAATAACTATAGGCTTGAAGATTGAAACTGACCAGACTTAGCTTACCTTAGATATGGATCATGTTATATGGAAAAACAATCCTAATGGAAGGTTTACCAACTAGACCTGTAGAAAGGTAGTTGCAGGTAACTTACTAATGCTACTTTGGATAGAAGTGTTTTGGTTTTATCATCTTCATCCTCAAGCTTCCATAATTTTGTGGGTAGCCATGCTGAATAAACTACTAACTCTTAATAAAGTTGCAAAATTTACACACCTTGTTAATTGATGCATTCTCTGTAAAAAGGATGAGGAAAATTTTGATCATTTATTATTCATGTGCAGCTATGTGTTCTACACTTGGAAAGCTTTGTTGTAAAGATGCTTGATTAAGGAAGTCCCACAAAACCTAAGTCAGATTAAGGATTTGTGCATTGATATGAGATTTCATAATAGTACTATAAGATAGTGTTTTTGCATTTCCTTATCATTTTTGTTGTTGCTGTGTGGGATGAAAGAAATACTCAGATTTTCCATGATAAGCATTTTAATAACTAACAGTTTGGTATCCTTCTAATGCAGAGGATAAGAATTGGCATTAACATACACAAAGGATTGGATCTTCAGTTTCTCAATTCTCACCAAAGAGTGTAACTTATATCTGTAAATCTTTTATCTCTATTTGGATTGTATTTTCAGTTTGTGGTTATTTTCCTTTGTAATCTTTAAGTAGTCTTATACTGGAACTCATATCTTGTTTGCCTTTTATAGCTTATTTTAATTATTCATATATATTTTAAAAAAAAGACCTACACTAATGTTGAAACGGTAAGAAAATTTCTTAGATCACTTTTAAAGATGTAGGAAGCTAAAGCGATGGCTATACAAGAAGCTAAAAGTGATGGCTATACAAGAAGCTAAAGACCTAACAACACTATTATTGGAGAAACTTATTATATCTCTCCTCACATATAAAATGAGGCTCCAATAGACATAAGAAGAAACAATGTTCCCTTTCAAAAAGAATTTAGCATTCAGAGCCTCAAAAGAAGAATCGAGTGAAGATGAATATTCATAAACTAGTGAAAGTAATTAAAAGACATTGACTTAATAACTAAAATTCAAGAAATTCTTATAGAAGGAATTCTCCAAAAGAAAAGATCTTAAAGAATGCTGAAGTGATTTTGAAAAAAATCCTCTAACATTATTTTCTTTGACGAAAACCTAGTTACATGAAGTCAAAATGCTCCTTACTCAAGGATAAAGAGAAGTACAAAAAAAAAGAAAAAATAAAGAGAAGAAGGACAAATACAAAAAGAAAGCACTTTAAGCCTCAACTTGAGATGACATAGTTGAATTTGAAATTGAGTAATCAGAAGGAGAGATAACTCACATATGCTTCATTGCCATGAATGATGATAAGGTACAATCTAATATTAATTCGTTAAATAGTGAGAGTGATTTGATGTATGATAAATTAGTTACAAATTTAGAAATAATGGGTAATAAAAGACAAAAATTATCTTGTAAACTCAAGGAAGTTTTAAAACAGTTAGATGCATGCATGAATGAGAATGAAAAGATAAAAAGTGAATTACATAGTATTAAAGTATCTAAAAATGTGATCATTTATGCATGAATGACTTAGACGCATTAAGGCATGAGAATGAAAGATTGAAAAAGGAGGCTGATTTCTTTAAAGTTTCATTGTCCAAGTTCAAAAAAGGAAGTGAAATACTAGATAACATGTTATTAGTTCAAAAGAACTCCAATAATAGTTATAGAATCGGATACATCCATTGAAGTGAAGCCAATTCTAAAACTACATTTATTAAGGGAAAATATTTGCATAGCAAAGAACCATTACCTAATGTGACAAATGAGTATGGAGCATCCACATCTAAGCATATATATGGATATGCTTCATCCAATATGACTAATTCTAAAAGTTACTATCATGCTTTCATATATGGGTTATAATTTAGGCATGGAGTTAAACACTTTTAAGAGAAGAATAGACATAACTTCTACAGTAGCGTACAAATCCACTCACATCCTTTTATACCTCAAAGAAGCACGCATCAAGTCTTCATTAAAAGTAGGTATCATACATATAATCATGATAGCTCATTTCACTACCATTAGAAACCATTCAACACTTCTAATGTTTAAACGAAGATTCCTTGCTATGCTTGCACACATAAAATACCAAATAATGCATTTATGCATGACCATCACCTATATAATATGGTATGTCATCTTTGTGGTAAGTCTAGACATGTTGGTAGATTTTTTTTCTTAAATAAAGAATGTCAATCAAACCTTTGAAAGTGTGGGTTAAAAAGAAGAAAGAGCTTAACAATCAAGAAACCAAGCTTGCTTGGGTATCTAAAATACATGGATTAGCTCGCTTTGTAGGTTTCTTAAAGAGCAAATAGTATACAGTAGAGATGGTAGCTATTGAATTTAGTATTATTTTTAAAGAGTTTTTTTAATCTGAATCTAACATTCTGGTGTCTAAGAACATCTTAAAATATTTATATAGAATATGGAAAAAATTAGCTCTTCAAGAAAGCAATAATGATCAAAGAATTTTTAAAAGAAAAAATTATTGAACCAAGTAAGGATAACAAGAAGGATGAGATGCCTCCAATGGGTTGTAAACTTATAAAGAATTTTCATTCAAATCATTCATAAGTAGTACTTAAACAAGAGGCAAATACTAGTTCATACTTTAGAAATTTTTTGCATATTGCTCTTATTTATCAATTTGAGTATAAGTCCTTGGCATTGATTGTTTAGTTTTGAATTATTAATAGGGTACTTTAACAAATTTTCATAGTATGAACCCTAGTACCTAGACTTAGAGACTATATGCAAAAGAAAGTTATTAAGTTAGAATTCATATCAGTGGATAATTTCTTTAAACCATTAAATTAGGATAATTTTTATAATTAGAAGATAATTAATTGTGTTTGATGGAAATTCTATTTGTTAAATGACTCTTTCTAATGCTTTTATTTTCCTTAATTGATTTTATTCATAGTTTGCTTTATGGTTTTGCTTTAATTTGAGTCTTAAAACTGTGTTTGATTGATTTTATCCATTTTTTAAACTTTGATTGATGGAAATTCTAAGATATTAAAAATATTGATTGATGGAAATTCTTAGATATCATGACATATTGGTTGAATAATACCTTAGTATGGTCGACCAATGTCCTCTAAAACATCATCACCCCTACTTTCCAATGAGTTTGTTAATTGTTTGGTCATTTTTGGTAACTTATAAATACATATTGGCTAACCAATGCCGTCCTTTGGTCCGCTGATATCCCTATATCTAACATTCTCTTCTTTCTAGTAAGTTTTTAAGAGTTTGTTTCTTCATCTAATTGATCACCTATGCACATTAATCAACTAATGTCTTTAAGTGGTCAACCAATACCTCCTTATCTATAAAACTTTTCTTTCTAATGAGTTTGAAATTTGTTGGGTGGATATAGTATTCAATCACAAAAGTCATTGGTCAACCAATATAGATATATGGTTGACCAATATAGCAAGTTCAAAATAAAATTTTTAGCCTTGTGGTAAACTAACCTCAATGATCTAAGTGCTATCTCCTTCTCTTTTCTTCTCTTTTCATATTTTGTGTTTATATCTTCAAAAATCCTAAAAACATTCTCTCTTTTCTTTGAAAAGCTCCATACTGGTTTCATAAAAAATCTTGTTAGTTTGCATCATATTGAAAATTTGTCATTTTTTAGTTTCAAATTTGAGGATTTCCAAAAATTTTCTTAATTAATAGTTATCTTTTGAAATTTATGTTTCAATAGTTAAATTGTAAAAGAAATCAAGGTTGTTTACTGATAAATGTTAAATAGACTACATTTCTAATATCATATTATCATATTTTACTTGTTTATTTAAGAGTTTCTTATTGTTTTTTATTGTGTTTATGTTTAGTACTTGTCTTATTTTTATTGTGTTTTTTGGTCTTATTTGCCTTTATGGATAAAAAGGAGAAAAACTAGGGTGAAATTGGTACAGAAAATGAAAGAATTTGACCTATTTTAAAGGGACCCTTACTGATGAAAAACATACTTGTGTAAGTATACACGACTATCTGGGTGACCATGTAACTCTCAACGCGTTTCTTTACAGTTTTCAAATAATTAAGCAAGATTAAGGGACACAATAATGCACATAACTATGTGGGTGACAGTGTCCATATAAGGGGTTCGTAGTAATTTATAGGAAGTTTGTGAGAGACTTGAAGGAGGCTGAAAAAAACACATATTGATGAATTATAATGATAGAGAGATTGAAGAACAAGTAAGGAAACATATTTGGAGTGGATTTTCATCAATCTAAAGCGAATATCATAAAGATTAAAAGGGATCTTATTATGGTTCTTTTAGTTTTCTATTTCTCCTAGAAGGGATCTCATCATGGTTCTTTTAGTTTTTTTTATTTTTCCTTTAAGCTTGATGTTATGATTATAAACTAAACTTTTATTGGTACTTAAACTAGATGAACCTTAGGATAGACCTTGTAGTGATTTTATTTAACTTAATTTATTATTTAGTTTTTATTGAGATTAAATTTTGTGTTCTTATTTATCCTTCAATTAATATTGTTAGCATATTATTTCATATATGATTTCATGAAATTGAGATTGAAAAATCCTTTTGTATGAAATTAAACCTAATAGTGAAATTCACCACTCGTTTAATGCAATCTTAAGGATTTTAACTAGAAAAAGATTTTAGCTAATCAACTGAGGGTTATATGTAAATAGTTTTGAGAAAGATATTAGCATAAAATAGGAGTTTTCACGATGCAATAAACTAAAGATTAAATTAAATAGTGAAATCATGATTACAAGAGAAGTATTAGCGGGATCTGAAATCCAGGTACCACTGACCATTGTTCTAGTCAGTTAATCCTATCAATTTATTTTAGTTTATTGTTTTAGTTTTTCATTTGATTTATCTTAAACACCATAAATTGTTATGTTAGATAATAGAAAGACAGTAAGCATTAGTAATTTCTAGTCTTAGTAGGATCGATCCATACTTATTTATACTAACAATAGCTATACCATGTGCTTGTGGTTTAAAATATAAAATTTCATATCAAGTTTTTGACTAGTGTTAGCTACAGCTATACCATGCAGTTGTGATTTAAAACATAACATTATATATAAAGTTTTGAGCACAGTTAACAGGGACTGCAATATTAGGAAAACCTTACTTTTATTGATCTAGTCATTTTTTTCTTTTAGGTAGTTTTTATTTATTCTATTTTAATGTTTATTTGTTTATCCTTAGAGCTCTCTCTCTCTCTCTCTTGATCCTATATTTGTGACTTATTTTTATGATTTGGGTAATCATTATTATGGCCATTAAATATAATGGAAGGATGGAAAGGACACTATTCTCACGGGGATTATGTTACACCACCAGTTAAGGTATCTTTGGACACTTAGAAAGAGAATAATGGTGATATGACATGTTGTACCATTTATGGGGGTGATCACTCTATTAATGAATGTTTGGAACCATATACGTGGGATCTTCCACCTTGCAAGCAAAAGTGACATTTTGACATTTGTGGGGGTTATCATCCTAATCATGAATGTTAAGCATTAGACTATATGTGGGAGCACCTAATTTGCATGTAGAACTGGCCTCAAGATACTTATTATGAGACTACTTATAATTAAGAGTGCAACAATTATTATGAATTTATATAGAATAATTACGCTTCATCCAGTTTCTAAAACATTAGTAGCAAGAGGAGTATCAACTCTATGTGCATATAATAACTTTAAAAGAGTGGAGAGGAGTTAGAAGTTGAAGAAAAGGAAGAAGTTGTTGTTCAAGAAGAAGAGGAAGAAAAAAAGGAAGAGGATGTAAAGGAAGATAAAGAGAAGGAGCAAAATAAGGAGACTATTGAGGAACTATCGATAGTCATCTTAAGTACGGAAGACTCTTACTCCTACTTCTTAGCAGACAAACTACTGGAGTGAAATTATTACTAAAAAGGGCATTGTGGAGTTAATTAAATTTATTAATTTTATACCTTATATCCTATTATCTTACAACTTGTGGCCTATTTGTAGGATAATTACATTTTATGTAGGAAAACTGGTGCAAGCAAGTCGTTAAATTATAGATCCAGATTGAAAAAGGGTTTGTTAAGAAGTTCAATTACAAGAATCATAAAGAAGCGATGGTTTGGAGGCAACCCAATAATTATATGTTTTTGTTTTTTATTGATTAATTTATAGGATTTTCATTAGTAGTTAGTTATTATCATGGTTTTAGTTTGATGGTCCTAACTTTATTACTTGAGATTTGATGGAGATCCGTATGTTATGAAGTTGACATTATCTTTTGCTTTAGAGTAGACAAGAGTTCACCAGTAGTGGATAGATGCTAATGACATTGAACAATACTAGAAATCTTTTTTACTAGGGGAGTACCAATTGTCCTTTTCCCTCCTTCATTTTTTTGTATTTTTCATTGTTTTTACATGTTTGTAAATTAAGGGCAATGTATAACTTAAGGAGGGGGAAGGACTTAGCAATCAAGCTTTTCAATTTTGTTATAATTAGCTCAATAATAAATAATTTGGGAATTTTTTAAAAAGATAATGTTTATTAAGATGATTCATCATAAGTTTGGTTGTGATTGTAATTTGATTTTTAGGTAAATAGTTATAAGTTTTAATGATAAAGTTGATTTCAATTTATTTCATTGATTTTGATAATGGATACTTGATTTGCATTATGATACTTTATATACAATTTGCACATATTTTGACTTCAATGTGAATTCTTTTTGAGCATTTTTATTAGCCCACATATAAGAAAAAAAATAAAGAATATTAGTATGTGAATAAATGAGCATAAATAATTTCACTCTAGCTTTGCACCATAAAAAGTCAAAGTTAAAGAGTCGCGTTAGTAGTCATTTGCGATAGTGACTTAGTTAAGCAATTGGGAGTATTCATGATAAGTGTTTACTCTCACATTACAAGGCTATGTGACTTTTCAAACAAGCTTCCAAATGTTATTAAAATCTTTAAATTTAATGTTTTTTTAGTAAGGGGTATAAAGGTGTTTAAAGTTTTTATCTTTTTTCTTATATATGTTAACTTTATGCCTTAAGTGCAATGGTGTGAATTAAGTTGAAATTTGATGAACTGTTAATTGAATTGGAATGATTTATAATTTCATACAAGTAACTAAATGCTTAACATTTCAATGAACTTTGCAATTCAATGAATATTTAAGAATCTTGATAGATATACTTTTTGTTTAATGCTTTTCTATAGTTGTTTCTTATTAAGTTGAACGTAATGAAGTTGATTTACTTGAGGACAAACAAATACTTAAATGTGGGGGAGTTTAATAAATCCTTAATATACTATATTTCTAATCCCATATTTAATACATTGTGCTTGTTTATTTGATTTTTTCATATTAGTTTTGGTACTTATATGGTTTAAATTAATTTTTAGGTCCTATTTGCCCTTATGGATAAAAAGGAGAAGAATTAGGTCAAAATTGGGACAGAAAATAAAAGAATTAGAGATATTTTAGAGGGACCTTATTGATGAAGGACACACCATATAAGTCTAGCACACACCATATAAGTCTACACAACCGTGTGGGTGACTATACACCTCTTTGAGACTATGTTTCTTTGTAATTTTTGAAGAATTAAACAATATTAAGGGACATGATAATGCATATGACTATCTGGGTGACTAAGTCCACTTTAAAAACCTTAATTTTGAGCTATAAAAAGGAAAAACAAAGAGAAAACAAAGGGTTTGTAGGTAGTTCATAAGAGGTTCATGGTAGGCTTGAAGGAGGCTCAGGAAGATACATATTGATGGCCTATAACAATATAGAGAATGAAGAACAACCAATAAAACATATTTGGAGCGGATTTTCATCAATCTAAAATAGATTTCATGAGGATTAAAAGGGATCTTATCATGGTTCTTTTCTTTTTCTATTTTTCCTTTAGCCTTGATATTATGATTATAACTAAGCTTTTGTTAGTACTTAGATTAAATGAACCTTAGGATAGACCTTGTTGAGATTTTATTTAACTTAATTTGTTCTTTAGTTTTTATTAAGATTCAATTATATGTTCTTAATTATCCTTGAACTAATATTGCTGGCATTTTATTTCATATATGATTTCATGCTGTTGAGATTGACAAATCCTTTTGTATGAATAGACCTACCATAACTGAAAGGAATTACACGAAAACCTTGATATAGGTCAGCATAAATCCTTTTGATTAGGGTCAAACCTAATGCTGAAATTCACGAATCAATTAATACAATTTTAAAGGTTTTAACTAGATGAGGTTTTAGCTAAACAATCAAGGGTTAGATGTTAATACTCTTGAGAAAGATATTAGAATAAAATAGGAATTTCAACGTTCTAATGAAAAAAATATTAAATTGATTAGTGAAATCATGATCGCTTGAGCAGTCCTAGGGGATTTGAAATCTAGGTACCACTATTTTCTATGATTGTTTCTTAGTTTAATCTTTGTTCTAGTAGTTAATCATATTGATTTATTTTAGTTTATTGTTTTAATTTTACATTTGATTTATCTTAAACACCATAATTTGTTAGGCTAGATAATACAAAGACGGTAAGCACTAGTAAATCTAGTCTTTGTAGGATCGACACTTACTCACTAGTGCTAGTTATAACTATATTGTGTTTTCACAGTTTAAAACAAAAAATTTCATATCAAGTTTTTGGTCAGTGCTAACTATAGCTACACTTTGCGCTTGCTGTTTAAAACATAAAATTTCATATTAAGTTTTTGGCCAGTGCTAACTATAGCTACACCATGCACTTACGGTTTAAACATAAAATTACATATTATTTACCTTTCAATTATATAAATACATCTTTAATTTTTATTCAATTTTGATTTTTATGGCACTTTTTATATTTTATATTTTGGGATTTTCAAAATTATACTCTTTTTGAAAATTGAAATTATGCTTATATTTGTTAACAATTCTAACCCTTAATTTTGTCAAAACTTGCTTTTATTGCTTTAATTGATTTTTTAAATTAGGCATCATATTAAAATTGGAGATTTTTCAAAATTAAACGTAATTACAAATGTTTCTTTCAAAAATAACTTTTTAAATAATTACTTTGACTCTTTAAATATCCAATACCTTTCTTTCTTTAACAAACTTACCAATCTTAATCAAAGGAGGTTCCGATCAATGTTTTAATGATAACGAAACATAATTACCACTAAAGAGTTTATCATTTTGATGAAAAGCAATATAAGAACAAAATGAAGCCATAAACTAAAAAAAGATAGCTTATAAAGTTCAAGTTTGCAATCATTCAACACTAGAAAAGAAAAGAAGATCAAGAATCATTAAGGTCATTTAATATCTTGTATAATTTATTGTAATCTCACTTTGTTAACTTGATGTTTTAAGAGGCTCATCATACATAAACATTTAATTTCACTTTATTGCAAGAATCTTTACATTCATCAAGAGGCATTGAAGCCTTTGGTTTTAATAGAAAAAATTATTAGCCTTTCAAATACTTTTTAAAGAATATTTTGGGAAGTATTAAAATCATAATTGCCTTAAGAAAATTGGTTCTAGCATTTGAAGTTGTTAAAACTATATTTTTATGGCGATTGGTTAACCCATATAGGTTAGTGGTCGACCAATATAGGTTAAAGTTGTTAAATTTATTGTATTGAGAGTTTGTTGTAATATTGGTTGACCAATGTGTCATATTGGTCGACCAATAGGTAGTCTCTCAATGACTAGTGAATTAATACATTCAGTGCACACTGGTCAACCAATATACTATCTAGATGAACAATGCTCTACAAGTAGCTATTGTAATATCAAGTTCTTGGCTACGGTAGCTAGTAAGGGTCTCAAAACCCTACAAATAGTTTTTTATTAGTTTTAGCATCAATAAGCATTTGAGTGTATTGTTATACATATTTCTACGTGTTTTTAAATAATTTGAGCATTATTGTCTTATATTTGTGTGAAATAGCATCTTTGGAGTTATCAAGTAATAAAGTGAGGTATTTTGAGTTATAATATTTAGTTGAGGCATTATATTACTTTACTTGGCAGTCATCCAAGTGTAATTAAGGTTTCATTTCACTTTGTGAGAATAATTTAAAAGTTTCCTCTTTGTCGAGAAAGATTTCACAAATGTTATTCTTCAACTCGAAAGACGAATTATAGTGGAATTTCAAAAAAGTCTTGAGAGTGGACGTAGGTAAGATATTTTTACTAAATTCTCTTTTCCCTTTCCTCTTTAAATTATTATTCAATTGCTTGGTTGGTTTATATTAAGCAACCCATAAACACACATAAAAAAAACAATCAAGTATATATATATTGATTGTTATTAAATTAAGTTTATTGGTTAGAAAAATTATTAAATTTTATAAACACACAATGCACCTCTCCTCTTAGGTGTAATTAAAGACTACTAAGTGGTATTATAACAGGTCTATAAGACTACCATTTCTAACAAAATTATATAGAAAAGATCTTAATAGTGTATTTAAAAGCATCATCTTCCTAATTCAACTAAGAGAGACAAAGTATTAGTAGAGCAAATTATTTTGGTGGGAATGATTATCTCTATTGGAAAATTAGGATGAGGTTTTTCTTAAAGGACAAAAGTGTTAACCTATGAGAAATAGTTTCAATTAGTCCCTTTATTCCAACAAAAATCGTAGATAAGAAAAAGATCCTTAAACTAAAAGAAGAATGTGAACCTCAAGATAAGAGATTAATCTCTTTAAATACTAGGGTTGTACACATCTTATTTTATGCATTAAGATGAAATAAATTTAATAGAGTCTTTATATATGAAATGGCCAATGACATTTAGCATATATTAGAAATTACATATGAGGTCACAATTCAAGTTAAGGAGAACAAAGTAAGCATACTAACACATCAATATGAATTGTTTCAAATGAAGCATGATGAAAGCATATTTAGAATATATACTACGTTTATCAATATTATCAATTCTCTAAATGTCTTGGAAAGAATTATACTAACTTTGAAATGGTAAGAAAGTTGTTTGAGGCACTTTCAAAGATATGGGAAGGTAAAGTGACAGTAATACAAGCAGTTAAAGACCTAACAACACTACCATTAGAGGAATTTATTGTAACTCTCTTGACATATGAAATGAGGCTTCAAGAGAAATAACAAGAAGATGATCCTAAAGAAAAACAATTTAGCAGTTGAAGCCTCAAAGGAAGAATCGAATGAAAAGAAAGAGGCATCAATTAGCGAAAGTGATGAAGATTACATTTGTCTAATCACTAGAAAATTTAAGAAATTCTTAAAGAAGAAATTCTCTAAAGGAAAGGACTTTTAGGAAGGAAAATGTGATTTAAAACAAAATTGCATTTAATATTATTGGCTTTGAATGTATAAAACCCAATCACATGAAGTTGCAATGCCTTCTACTCAAGGATGATGACAAAGGAAGATCCCTAAACTTAAGTATCATACATATAATCATGATAGCTCATATCACTACCATAGGAGACCATTCAACACCTTTAATGTCCAAAGGAAGATCCATCATTATGCATACATACATAGAATACTAAATAATGCATTTATGCTTCATCATTACATATATAACAAGGTATACTATCTCTGTGGTAATTTTGGATATACTGATAGATTTTGTTTTATCAAACAAAGAATAGCAAGCAAACCTTTAAAAGTGTGGGTTTACTTTCTTTTACTTTTGACTTCAATAATTAGTAAATTAAATTTAAAATTCAAACTAAATAAAATAACATATACAAAAATAATGAACCAAAATCAATACTTTAAGAATAATTTTTATTTTTTAAATAATTATAATTTTATTATTTATTTTTATATTTAAATTCTAACTATTTTAATCTCAACTTGAATATAATGAATATTAAGTTTTTTTGGAAGAATTTAATTGTTTTATCTGGAGATATAGTAAGTATATTCCATTTAATTTATGTCGAGTTATGTAATCATAATTATTCAATTAAACTCATTAATTTTATTGGTAACTTATATATTTCTTATATAAACTAATTAGTCAAGCATTTTTTTGAAAATTGAAAGAAATTTAATTTAGCTTAAAGCTTATACATTACCTTGGTTTAGAGGCCATAAAATATAAAGAATCCTATTAAGGGTAACTATCACATTTAATATGAAAGTATATTAAACAAGTGGTTAGGAGCTTAGAAAGATAGAGAAAATAATTTTTAATCTTTTAAGTTCCAGGTAAGCTTCATTTACTAGCTCCTACATAATCTTTGTTTGTTAGAATGATTTCCCTAATCCAAAAGATGGCCTTAGTTACTAATTCATACTTATTCCTTGTATAGCCTTTGTGTAGTCTGTTGTTGGTTTCACGCCATATTTTATAAATGGCAGCATTAGATAAATATCTATTTTGCCATGAGTTAATTATACTTTTCACTGATTCAATCAGTGGGATATAATTAAAAAAATTCTAGGTTTCTTAGTGGTTATAGGTATACAAAGGTATTTAAAAGGAGCAAAATGAACACTTAACCTAAAAATAGAGTTAAGGACATCCATATTCATGTTGTCAGCAAAAATGTAAAGCTTACATTTTTCTTTATTGACTTTCAGTCCTGAAACTATAAATAAATGGTTGAGAGCATTGACCATTATTTGAAGGGAAGAATATTCAACACCACAAAATAACATAATATCTTATGATGAAATATAAAATGACCAATGGATCCAATATTGGAATTAATTAATCTTGTAAGGATTTCAATGGCCAAGGTAAACAAATATGTGGAGAAGAGATCCCTTTATCTGATTCACTTAACTCAACTAAAAGTTTGTAAGGGAGTACCATTTGCCAAGACACTATATGTAGTTGATGAAATGCAATACTTAATCCATTTTATATAGGTTTCAGGGAAATCAAATACCAGGAGATACTGGATTATAAAGCTAAATTCCAAATTTGCATAACTCTTTATAAAGGCCTTGGTATCATATTATTTAAACAACTCCTAAACTAATAAAATATTGTCTCCAATCGATCTCCCAATTATAAAAGCCTCCAGACAAGGATTGGTAAGCATTTTAAGAGCCTTCTTTAATCTAATGGCTAGGAGCTTAGAAATACCTTGTAGATTGTGTTGTAGTAGGAAATAAGTCGATAATCATACATAGAGTTTGGATTATTCTTCTTGGGATCATATATAAATGTGTTTTATTAAAATCTATAAGCATTCTGCTACTCTTAAAGACTTCTTGGACAATTTCAATCACTTATTCTTCAATTAAACTCAATGTTCTCTAGAAAAAGAAAGCATTGAATCCATCTAGCCTAAGAGAATTATTTGGATTTAAGCTAAACAGAGCCTCCTTAATCTCTTGGCGACTAAAAGGCCTCATGAGACTAGCTTTAATCTCTGAACTTATAGAACATTCTACGAATGATTTTAGTCCTTCTGAATAATCTAATTAATGAAATATCTGGATTATTAGTTAATGAATATTTTATTATTAATTAATGACTTTTATTATTAATTAATGAATAATAAATGATAAGTTGACTATTCAATTGCACAATTTTTCTGTTTTCTACTATTCCAATTTAATCAATTGTAAAGATTCGATTAGAAATTAATAAAAGAAAAAGTGAGTGGACCTAACCCACTAAATCTTGATTATATCTGCTATTCTAATATTCAAGTAGAGCTACAAGCAAAATTCTATCCAAGCAACTTCTTATATAAGTTAAAAGCAATTTAACCAATCTTGTCTTTTTCCTTGTATAGTTGCCCCTCCTTTTCAACCGATGAGGAAATTTTGCTCATGTTTCTTTAAACTAAAATGGTGTTGAAGAAGTATTTAATATTATTATCCCCCTCACTAAGCCAATGCAGCCTCAAGAGTTAATTATGGAATTGAAGAGCTTGATTATAATTATTGAGGGCTTTGGATTAGAAGACTCTGAAACCCCGATTGAGGAGATCTTTGTATTAATCATCCTAGATTTTCCTAAGGCCTTGTTTGGTTGGAGGGTTAGTAATGGAACGGAATGGAATGTAACACACTTCCATCGTTTGGTTGAGGGTTTTATAATGGAATGGAACGGAATGTGATGGAAGAGGAGAGTTTCATGTTACGTTCCATTCCATCCTAAACAGTGAAAGTAAGAAACCTCCAATTTGAGGAGTTTAGGATGGAACGTAAACTAATAAATACATACTACCTAATATAAATAATTTTTCTTAATACCAATTATTTCTTCTAACTCTAACCCTTTTTCCCCATACTCATTTATTACGATCTACAAAAATTGTATATAATTAATAATATTTTAATATTATTTCTCCTTACCCTAATAGTAATATTTTATATTATTAATAATAAATTGTATATATTTAATAATAAAATTTTTATTAATGAAAAATAGAAAATATATAAAAATTATTCTTTAATTATTTGTATATATTTCTATATAAATAAAAATATAAATAAATAATTTTTAAATATAAATCACATATAATA
>JAOTJB010000005.1:23255088-23267301 GCA_027123815.1 Erythroxylum minutifolium
ATAATATTTTTATATAATTAATAATAAATTGTATATAATTAATAATAAAATAATAAAACTTTTATTATTTTAAAATATAAAATATATATAAATTTTATTTGTCGCGATTGTGGCTTGAACAATCGTGACTTTTTAATTGGATATGATTTCTGTTTTAAATCATAGTGTTAAACCTCTTGCAACAATCATTTTAATGTCAGGGGTATAATAGTCATTTATTATACATTACATTCCATTACATCCATCTTCCAAACAATGTTTCATTACATTACATTATGAACCCTTCCATCCCTCCTAAACAACTTTTTACTATATTACATTCCATTCCATTATAAACTGTTTCATTCTATTCCCGTCCTATTAAATATCATCCAACCAAACAAGCCCTATGAGTTCCCTTTGCTACCTAAAGATTAGTTCCAATGTTCAGACATACCCTATACTGAAGAGCTTTCATATCCTTTTTGATAACTTTAAACTTCCTTATTAACTAAAGGGCCTTACAACCAACCATTATCACATTCATACCTACCTTAACAACTTACTTAAACCCTTCATATTTAGACAAAAAGTCATATAATCTAAATTGGGCTTTAAGAGATAAATGGAATAGAGATTTAATAACTAAATATTGAAGTGATCTGAAATAAGAGGAGGGCTAAAATTGGAAAACAACTTAGGAATCGCCTCAATCAGGAGTAATTAACCAAAGCCCTGTCAAGTTTTTTTTCCTAATAAACTAGTCCTTTTACTTATCATTGTTCTAAGTAAAGAATTGCCCAGATAACTAAGATCTAACTCTTCAATCTGGTTTATCATTTGACATAGCTCATTCGTTATGCTTTTATAAGTAACTTTAACTTCTTTTGCTTCATTTAAGTGTAAGAAAATTTTCAAATCACAAATGATCATGCATGAGCTTTAAACTCTTCCTTGAATTTGTATAAGTAGATCCCATATATTCAAACTTTGAAAAGTATGAGCAAATCCTATAGTTTCAACCTTTGAAAAGTAAATGTTGCAGCATAAATGACTGAGACATCAAAAGGGCTATTGGACCATTCAAAACAACAAGTGAAGTGAATCAATTGATCATTAAAAACCAAGTTAATAATTTGAATCAGAGATGAATCAAAAGCCAACATTATCCTACCATTGAAGTGGTGTGAATGGTTTGAGATGATAGATCATTGAGTACCTAAAAATCTCAGACCTTCCTATAACTTATCAACCTTTACTTTAGAGGGATGTTTGTTCCCTTAGTTTTTGCTAGTTCATGATATATACCTGTAACAAATAATCTACCTATAGATCTCTAACATTTATTCTTAATAGAAGGTTTCTAAAATAAGAAAAAAGAACTTAAAATTTTGTTAATTCACTAACCTTGTTCAAATTCAAAATTGATAAGTTTATGGTAAATCATCATTCCTTTTAACTTTAATGCAAATCCTAGCATAACCTTGCCTATCTAGCTTAGTTGTTTGAGAGTCCAAGTATAGAGGCTTACCCAAAGAATTGTCCAAATAACTTAGTCCCTCCATCGTCTAGTATTCTAATGGTACATAGTAGAAATTGATCCATAAAGGAATTAGTTCCTCTTTACCTCTTTCCAATTCCATTCTTAGGTGCCACTTTTATAGAAACATAGGGTGACCACCATTATGCCATAACCCTTGCTCCAAAATCTAAATCAATTTAATATCCATAGAAAATTTGAAGATGAATGCATCATCATATAAGGTTTTCTCCAACCCTTGTTTACTCCACTTGGAAGACACCTAATACTACACCTAAAGAAAAGAAGGCCTCTTTCTTAGAAAAAAAATGTTATCAAATAGAAGGACCAAGTGGCATCACTTGTTTATAAAACCTCTACCAGCGGGTAATGATTCCATCAATTAAAGAGTTCTTGAAGTGGATGAGTTTGTCCTTAAAAGTGTTCAAAAATACCAACTTGCTCCAAGTTTTAGTTGTGCCAATAGGAATTTTCTCAACTTCTTACCCTAATAAAGAGCTCTTCTCTTTGACCTTATTATGAGATTAATGGTACCTTCTTTAGGCATAGAGGGTTCCTTCATTACTGAACTAGAAAGTGCATAAAATATTCTTCATTCATGCATAAAACATTAAAGAGGCCATTAGAGAAGCCTTTTGACATTGAAGCATTGGCTCTAACTGAGTTTAGTTAGGCTAGTAATTTCTCTATAAGGCAAAGCCTCCAAGTAGGAGTTCACATACCTGAAGAATCTTACCAAAAATAGAAAATTAAAAGAAAATAATTAGGGTCAGTAAGGTAATTATGCTAGAAAGAAGGCAAAGAACATTAATCAATAGTCGAGTGTTGTTACACAAAAATATATTATTTTAAAGTAAAACATATTTTATGCCTATATTTCATTGAACAATTTTAATAATTAAACTTTCATTATCTCACATAATATTTTTGAAATGATCACGGTGATTGATCTTTGAAATAAATCAAATGTTAATTTATTGGATAGACATATCAAATATCATACTTAAAAAATGAAAATAAAAAAATTTAACTTGCTGCATATACAATTTATATTTAGAAAATTACCTAGGCATATAATTAAAATTAATTATTATTATTAGAAACTAAACTCTTATCAATTATTTAATAAATATTTTAAGAGAGTACATAATAGTCAATTAAAATTATCTAAAAGTACATAAAAAATTAATACAACTATAACCAATAAAACCTTAGCTAAAATTTGACAAGTGATAGAAAAAGATTTAATTTAATATCTTACAAACTTTTAATAGACTCATACAATCAATTTTTGTGTGTGGAACTATAAGAAAAAATAGAAAGATAATCATTGAAAAGTTTTAACTAAAGAAACTGCTTTTCTAACTTTAAAATATCCTTTTTTTTTGCTTATTTATATGTTTCACTACTTATATCTCTTTTGAACATATTTTAGTCAAATTTTATATTAGTGGAGATGTATAATTATGAGATAAATTATTTTAAAAAACCTTGAACTACCAATAAAATAAAATATCTTCAAATATTTAATTTATTACACCTGTATCATGATATATTATTATGTATAATCATCAATCTATTGTTAACACTACTATTAAAAAATTGTTTTTGTTAAGTTATAATAACATGTTTCATTTTCTTTATAATCATATAGGTTTTTATCAATGATGAAAATTTTCTTAATTATTTATAGCTTTCAATTTTCTATTAATCAAAAAGTAAGCTTCTTTCAAGTACCCTAGTTCCTATGATTTAATGTTTGTAAAATTCCTAGGTTTTACATGTGGTTGCTATAATAAATCTCTAGACATTTAGATGGTGTAAAATTTTCTTGAACCTTACTCGTAGATATGTGGTAGGCTTATACCCAAGTTTCCTTTGTGCCAAACTAATATTAGTATCCGTTATTCATCTTAACCTTTAACTTCAAAAGTTTTTCTAATATGCTCCCAAGATCATTAAATGGCATTAGAGACATATACTTCAAATTGAACTCTTGATTATACTCTTTTCCCCTCCATTCCCAATATTATTTTATACATTATCTAATGTAGTCAGGGATATCCTAATAATATCATCAATATAGGTTAAATCCCTAGCAATAGTGTTATGATTTGTTTACAGAAAAAATTAGTATTTTTCCCTTTTAAAATATCTTTATTAAAAAAGAAATATGCCATATATAGCCTTCCCTAAGGCCCATTCACAATGAAAATTGTAACCAATAAGCGAAAGGTTGTACGTATAATTGTAAATATGTGTAATTATCTCTCTAATTTTTAATGGCATAATATAAATTAGCAGGCTATCAATTTTATTAAAAGGTCAACCATATTTTTGGTAATTTAAATTTAAAAATTATCATATTTAAGTCTTTAAATATAAAAGGTTCTTATTATAGTCACTCATCTTAATATTTTAAATCAATCAAGTACTTCTGTCAATCTCTATCAATATAAAATTGGTGCTACAAACCTAAAATAAACCATGTGCAAATATATCAATTTCTATTACGTCCATCTAGACATGTTTAAAAAATCAAAAATATAAATATAAATAATACATTTTGAAATTTAAGATACTTCTCTAACAATGCTTTTAACATCTGACCACTTTTACAAATAAGTTAGTTTGAAAACATGTGTACTTCCCCTTAAAGTTCTTAAATTTCTTTAATTACCAACCTTAATAATTGCTCCTAAAAGTTTCATAATGAATTCTCGATTTCACAACTCTTTGTTTATTGATTTAAGTAATTGTAAATATTCCTTAAAGTGCTGAATCTCTTTATTATAATTTGCTATGATAAGCATAATGTCAATTTAAGTAAAACTTGATGGAATTGTTTTTAGAAGATGGTAGATAAAGGACTCATCCTTGTTATTTTGTTATGGTTACCATGGAATTCCATGTTTTCTTATTATTCTTTTTTGGTTGGAGCAATTTTAGTTAGCTTTTCAAGAGTATATGGATCTAGAAATCTTTCATCATTTAATGCATCAATCAGTTCTTTTCGAGAGATCAGTCAATGCTTCAATTGCTATATTTTGATATTTTCTATCATCAAAGAGAATAATTTACTTAGGTGAAACTAAGATGGAATTCTTTAGATTGTCTATGTTTTAATTTAGATTTTCAATTCGTGGAAATATATCCATAGAGTTTTATATAAGATCATTATTGAACTTAAGCATAATTGTTTTTAAAGCTATTAGATTTTAGACAAATCCATAAAATATGAAAGTGAGTTCATCTGATTATAACAATGATTTGCTACAATTACTTGAAAGATCCGCTTTTAATTTTGCTCCACTCTATAACTAATTAGTACTTTTATACACCTTATATTAATGCAATGGCTTAAGATTTACCCGACCTTTTCGAACTGCTTGCTCGCCATCATTTGTCAACCTTTAACAACCTAGAGTGGATTTAAGGGTATATAAAACTTACTCACTTTAGGTGGTGGAGGCGGTGGTTTCCAACTGTTATTTATTGGCACAAGAGAAGGAGGTGGTGGTGGTCCATAAGAACTTAAGATTTTTTATTTCAAATTTCAAAACATATTATTTAGGTTTTTTATTTTTTTACTTGTCTAGATAGGCCCAATAAAAACTAAAATGTGTATAAATGATTTATTTTAGTATGTGATAGGTCTATATTTTATATGTTTGCAGAAGCTAAGCTAGTTATGATTTAACATTTTTACGACATGTTTTATATGGAACTACATGATATTCTCTTTTTTCGTTCATTATTTTGTATTTGATGATTTTAAGAAGATATCACATATTTGAGTATGAATTTATCTATAATTGTTTTATTGAGATGATTATAGAGGAATTGGAAAGCTAACTCTAAGGGTTACAACTTTATAGAAGACCCAGAACAAAATCAGCACCAAATATAAAGCATAATGACAAACTTGTGATAAACTACATTTAAAAACTTCTAAAATAAAACCGATATCGGTCTTTGAGTGTAACATGCACTAATTCTTGTAGCAAATACTTCGAAAATATATGGAATTACAGGTTAAATCATTTTATAACTCTTTTATGTAAGCCAAGCTTATAAATACTTTCATTTGGGGTCTTTATTGGGGATTTTGGAGGCTTATGGAAACCTCCTTTGTCAATAAGCTTTTACTTTTAAGTTTGTTTTACATCAAGTAGGGATTTAGAGAAAAATTTAGAGAAGCCCATAACAACTCTTCTATTCTTTCCTTGCTTTCTTTATATTAAAATTGTTTTTGTTTTCTTTTCATTATGTTTAGTAGTTAAAACCTAAGTTAGGGTCAGGGATGTAGTTTATGATGGACCTTTTAATAATTAATATATATTGAGGGATTTAGAGAAAAATTTAGAGAAGCCCATAACAACTCTTCTATTCTTTCCTTGCTTTCTTTATATTAAAATTGCTTTTGTTTTCTTTTCATTATGTTTAGTAGTTAAAACCTAGGTTAGTGTCAGGGATGTAGTTTGTGATGGACCTTTTAATAATTAATATATATTTTGATTATTTGTTTAGCTGAATTTATTGCTTTTGTTCTTAATCTTGGATTTAGACCTGATCACTATAGATTTAATCATAGGGATTGTATGAAAGACCAATAGGTGAAGTGTGACATGTGTACTAGAAGAATAAGCACTTTAGTGTTAGAGAATTATAGTATCCTGACTTTAGTGATAAACTAAATATATTAATTATGCTTAATAAATTTGATTATGTTAAATCACGCATCGACAAGTGATAGATGTCTAATTTAGATATACTTGTATGCCTTGATAGAAGGCATATATGCTTTAGGTTAATTGTTATTTCAACTTATATAATCAAGTGTGTTAATAATTAAAATCCCATATAAGTGCACACCCAAAGACCTAATGTTTGTTTTCTTGATTTCCTTACATTATTTTTATTTCTTGTTTTTATTAGTTTTGCAATTTCAATCATATTCCTAAATTTCATATATCTAAGTATTTTTGTTTAGCTAGGATGAATATATATAGTAATATATTTCCTTGTGCAATCAATAACTTTAATTGCTTAAGTTCTAATAACTTGCTATAATTAACTTTGTACACTTACAAATTTAGTCGATTAGTGTGCCACATTGATTTTCATTAAAAAAGATTGACAAAAGTATTGATTAAGTCAAAATATTGAGATGAAAGACTATAATAAAGACCTTTTATGTTGGAGGACTTAAATGAAAATAATATTAAAGTTTAAAGGACTAAAGTATGATTATCTCGTTTTATAAATATTCAGATAATTGTGGGTTATGGGTTATGGGTTCAATTCCTTACAAAATTCCACCAGAGTAATAGATCTATTAATGTTATTGTGCACATAAGAGCCCAAGCTTGACTTGCATTTCTAACTCTAACTTGAACAGTTAAATGCATCATATAAGAGATGCAAGCAACTTTAAATAACTTCTCCAACATGTCTAAATGATATGTTTTGAAATTTTAAATATTTCTTTTATCAGTTCTTTTGACATTTGGTAGCTTTTATAGAAAAATTAGTTTGAAAGCTTAGGCATTTGCTCTTAAAGTTCTTGGATTCATCTGTTACCAACCTTAGGATTGCTTTGAAAAGTTTCACAATGAGTCCTTAATTTTAAAAGCTTTTTGTTTCTTGATTCAAGTACTTATAAGCATTCCTTGAATTGAAGAACTTCTGCATCATATTTTGCTCTATAAAGCATGGCATCAAGTTTAGTAAACATTGATGGAATGGCTTTTTAAAGATTGTGCAAGAAGGACTCATCATTAACCAATTTGTTATGCCAGCTATTGAATTCCTTGATTTTTTGTTGCTCTTATTTGGCTAAGGTAATTTTAGTCAGCTTATTAAGAGTAATTAGATCCAGTCCTTGTTCATCATTCAATGCATCAATGAGTTCTTTGCAACAAATAGGCAGAGATTTTGAAATGATCATTATGTTTTGGAATCTTCTAGCATCAAGGAGAATAATTTATTTGGGTAAAGATGAGTTGAAATTTTTTGGATTGCTCTTGTTTTTTTCTTTTTAGGTGATTTTTAGTTGCTCATATCCAAAAAGGCTTTCATAAGATCATCGTTAATCTTAAACATGAATTTTAACATAAAAATGTCAAATTCTAGGAAAATATATAGAATAAGACAATATATTTATCTAAATAAAGATACATTATAATTACTTGAAATATCCACCTTTAATTTTGTCTTACACCATAGGCCGTTCAATATTCTTTTACTCCTTATTCTAATGTGATAGCTTAAGTTTTACTTGACCATTTCCAATTGAAGACTCCCCTGGATCACCATCATTTATTGGCTTTTAACGACCTAGAGTTAGTTTAAGGGCATAGGAAACTTGCCCACTTTAATTGATAATAACAACAATGTTTAACTTTTATTTATTGTCACAAAAGAAAAAGGTGGAGGTGGTCCAAGAACTTAAGATTTTTGTATTTCAAAATTGTAAACATATTATTTAGTTTTTAATTTTTTCATATGTTTTAATAGGCCCAATAGAGAATAATGTCTACATATGATATATTTTGGATGTGCTACAATGATTTTTCATTACAAGAGATTGATGAAGATATTTAATTGAGTTACAAAATTGAAATGAAGAACTATAATAGAAACCTTTTATGTTGAAGGACTTAAATAGGGAAAATTTTAAAGTTTGAGGATCAAAATTATGGTTATCTCATTTGATCAAATGTCCATACAATTGACAATTATAGGTTATGAGTTTTTGCTTCCTTACAAACTTTCATTATACTAACAAATTCAGTAATATTACCATGGGTATAAGAGTTAGAATTTGCAACGCGTATCTAACTCTATTTGAGCAATTAAATGCATCATATTGAGATGTAAACAAATTAAAAAAACTTCTTTAACACTTTCAAGATTTGCATTAGGTACACAAGGAAAGCTTATTTTCCTTTTGAAAAAAAGATGATAATTAATTATCATAAAAAATATAAGTAGTTATACAATTGAAGACAATTTGATCAGTTGTATAAAAAAGACTTGACAATAAACAAGTAATTTTTATTTTATTTTTTGCTCGTCTAGTTAGGCCCAATAAAAACTAAATGTCTATATATGATTTATTTTAGGTATGTGATATGTCTATATTTATATGTTTGTAGATGCTAAGTTATGATTTAACACTTTTATGGCGTGTTTTTATATAGAATTACATGATATTCTCTTTGTTTTGTTCATCATTTTGTAGTTGATGATTTTAAGGAGATATCACATATTTAAGCATAACTTTATCTATTGTTTTTTGATTGAGATGATTGTAAAGGAATTGGAAAGCTAACTTAGAGGGTTACAACTTTATAGAAGACTTAGGACAAAATTGGCATCAAATATAAAGCATACTTACAGACTTGTGATAAATTACACTTAAAAACTTCCAAAATAAGACCGATGTCAGTCTTAAAATGTAACATGCGTCAATTCTCATAACTTATGCTTCAAAAACATGTGGAACTATAAGTTAAATTAATTTATAACTCTTTTATGTAAGCCTAGCCTATAATACTCTCATTCAGGGTCATTGTAGGGGATTTTGGAGGCTTGTGGCAACCTCCTTTATCAATAAGTTTTTACTTTTAAGTTTTTTTTACATTAAGGAGGGGTTTAGAGAAAAATTTGGAGGAGCCCATAATAACTTGTCTAGTTCTTTCCTTTCTTTCTTTTCTTTATATTAAGATTTTTTTTTGTTTTTGTTTTCTTTTCATTATGTTTATTAGTTAAAACCCAAGTTAAGGTCAAGGAAGTAGTTTATGTGGATCTTTTAATTATTAATATATAATTTGATTATTTTTTAGTTGAATTTATTATTATTTTTCTTAATCTTAGATTTATATCTGATCACTATAGATACAATTCATAGGGATTATATGAAGGACTGATTGGTAAAGTGTGACTTGTGTACTAGAAAGTGCTAGAGAATGATAGTATCCTAGACCTTAGTGATAAACTAAATATATTAATTATGCTTACTGAATTTGATTAGGTTGAATTATGCATTAACGAATGATAGATATCTAATTTAGATATACCTGTATGCCTCGACAGAGGGAATATATACTTTAGGTTAATTATTATTTCAACTTATATAATCAAGTGTGATGGTAATTAAAATTCCATATAAGTGAACCGCAAATTCCTAATGTTTTTCTTCTTGACTTCCTTACACTTGTTTAATTTCTTGTTTTTGTTAGTTTAGCAATTTTAGTTATATTTCCAAATCTTACATAGCTAGGTATTTTTGTTTAGCTAGGATTAATATATATATAGTAATATATTTCCTTGTGCGATCAATACTTTGAATTTCTTAACTTTTAATAACTTGCTATAATTGATTTTGTACAATTGCAAACTCATTCGATTAGTGTGTCACATTGATTTTTCACATAAGTACTTGATTAAGTAAAAATATTAAGATGAAAGACTATAATAAAGAACTTTTATGTTGGAAGGACAAAATCTTAAAGTTTAAAGGGCTAAAAGTATGATTGTCTCGTTTTATAAAAGTCTAGACAATTGTAGGTAATATGTTTAATTCCTTACAAACATCCACCAAAGTAACAAATTTAGTAATGTTACTGTGCACATCAAAGTAAAGCTTGAATTGCATTTCTAACTCCAACTTGAGCAACTAAATGTACAATATGAGAGATGTAAAAAACTTTAGACAACTTCCCCAACATGTCTAAATAATATGTTTTGAAATTTTAAATATTTCTTTTATTAGCTCTTTTGACATCTGGTAGCTTTTATAGAAAAACTAGTTTGAATGCGTGGGCATTTTCTCTTAAAATTCTTGAATTCATTTGTTACCAACCTTAAGATTGCTTTGAAAAGTTTCACAATGAGTCCTTAAATTTAAAGCTTTTGTTTCTTGATCCAAGTACTTATAAGTATTCCTTGAATTGAAGAACTTCTACATCATATTTTGCTATATAAAGCATAGCATCCAGTTAAGTAAATATTGCTGGAATGGCTTTTTAAAGATGGTGCAAAAAGAACTCATTATTAACCAATTTGTTTTGGTGGCCATGGAATTCCTTGATTTTTGATTGCTCTTCTTTGGTTAAGGTAATTTTAGTCAACTTATTGAGAGTAATTAGATATAGTCCTTAGTCATCATTCAATGCGTCGATGAGTTCTTTGCAACAAATGGACAGAGATTTCAAAATAATTGTTACAATTTGGAATTTTCTAGCATCAAGGAGAAAAATTTATTTGGGTGAAATGAGTTGAAATTCTTTATACTGCTCCTATTTCTGTCTTTTGAGGTGATTTTCAGTTGGTGGTAACGTATCCAAAGAGGCTTTTGTAAGATAATGATTAAACCTAAACATTAATTTTAATGTAAAAATGTCAAATTCTAGGAAAATCTAGAGAACAAGATAATAAATTCATTTAAATACAACAAAGATGCACTATAAATACTTGAAATATCCACCTTCAATTTTGTCCTACACCACAGACTGTTAAATATTCTTTCACACATTATTCTAATGTAATAGCTTAAGTTTTACTTGACTATTCTAAGTTGAAGACTCCCCTTGATCACCATCATCTATGAGCCTTTGACAACCTAAAGTTGGTTAGGGCATAGGAAACTTATCCACTTTAACTGGTAATAACAACAATGTTTAACTTTTATTTATTGCCACAAAAGAAAGATATTGATGAAGATATTTAATTGAGTTAGAACATTAAAATGAAGAACTATAATAGAAACCTTCTATGTTGATGGATTTAAATAGGGAAAATCTTAAATAGGATCAAAATTATGGTTATCTCATTTTAGCAAATGGCTATATAATTGACAATTATAGGTTTTGGGTTTTTACTTCCTTACAAACTTCCATTATACTAATAAATTTAGTAATATTACCATGGGTATAAGAGTTAGAATTTGCATTGTATATCAGCAATTAAGTGCTTCATAAATAGATGCAAACAATTTTGAACAACTTTAACAATTTCAGGATTTGCATTAGGTACCCGAGGAAGCTTGCTTTCCTTTTGAAAGAAATATGACAATTAATTACCATAAAAAATTATAAATAAGTGAAGACAATTTTGATCACTTGTATAAAAAAGACTTGACAATAAACATGTCATTTTTATTTATTTTTGATGCTATTGTACTTATTTGATGGACGTAGTGCTTATGTAGTTAATTGTCCTCGGATCCCTTGGGATGTTAGCTTTTTACCTTTGGAGGAGCCGATGTTTGTTAACCATGCTACGAGGGTGTGTGACTTGTTTGTGGAGGGTAAGTTGAGATGGGATGTGGAGAAGCTCATGACTATTTTTAGTGTTGGTGATTTGAGAGCTATTCTTACTATTTCCTTGCCATTGGTTCCCAAGCAGGATAAGTTGATTTGGTATTTTGATAAAAAGGGCGTTTATACGGTCAAAACTGCTTATTTTTGTGCTCTTGATCTTTTGGGAATTGTTACTGCTACAGGTCAAGTTGATTGGTGGAAAAAGGTTTGGTCCCTTGATGTGCCTCCAAAAGTTCGTGATTTTCTTTGGCGTACTTTTCGGGGTGTGCTTCCAACCTGTGATAATCTCGCAAGGAGGGGTGTTGGGGTTCCTTTGGGTTGTCTTTTTTGTGATAATGATGAGTCTATATCTCATTTGCTTGTTGA
>JAOTJB010000005.1:23274517-23293670 GCA_027123815.1 Erythroxylum minutifolium
GTCCTCTCATTGATATACACTCCAACACTCATGTGTTTAAGGTTCATGTGTTTAACTCTCAGAAATTCAATCAATGAATACAATCTACCATATGCTTGCTTTTCAATCTCAACAAAGTATACATGCACATCACAAATCAAAAGGACTTAATCTAGGTTGTAACGGGGCTTGGCTCAAGATGAGATAATAGAAAGATAAGAAAAGGTGAAGTACCAAAGAGTGTAGAGCAAATATACATCAAAGAACACCTGCACAATCCAAGTACATCATTCTTACTCTTTCAAAGCACAAAACTCAACTTCTTTGATTTTTTTCATTCCCGTCAAAAACTCATGGGAACCACATTCTTTTCATTCTTTCCTCTTGTATATGTCTCAACTTTTTTCCTTTTTTTTCATGGCCGAATATATCACAATGTAAAACATGGCTGTTCTTTCACTTTTTTTTCAAGGCCGAGACATCACTATTGCACAACAAGCCACAAATTTGATTTAAATCACATAATTGCGTCAATTCCAACCATTCCATATATCAACTTGCCAAAAAGGGCTTTACTAACCATGGTAAAAAAGGTAAAGAAGATAAAAATAAGAACAAGGCTATGTTAAACATGGATAAAGTAAAGAAAAGGATAAATAAGTTCAAAAGGTCTAACTAGGGGATAACATGCTTTAGGTTGGCTTTTTGGTTAAAAGTAGTTAAATATCCTAGGTGCCTTTATCGTATTCATGAAAACATGTAAGAATGTAATCTTGTCAAGATATCAAGCAAGTTCTAGAGATCATACCATTGAAAGAATGAACACATCAAAGGAATATGTTGAAGGTTCAAAAGCTCACATGGGGTAACATCTAATAAGTCAACATGGCATAGTTTCAAGGTCAATCCTTAACTATAAAGCTCACAACTTACATAAAAACACATTCACCTATTTTATGTATTAATCATTATCAACTAAATCTCATGTAACAAGAACTCTTATCAATCATTGGGAGATATATAAAAAACTAAACATCTAAATGTAAAACTTGCTACACATGCAACTACAAGTGAAAATCATCAAGTTTAAGCAAGAAATAGGTGCAACTTCAATGAATAACAAAAGAAGAGATGTGGCCAATTTGGTCAGGAATCAAAATGGCAACACTATATGGATTCATAAACAGCATCATTGAAACGGATTCTAAGAGGGCGGTCGACTTACTTACCATCAATGGGGAAGAAGACCCTACAGTAGCTCCCTTTATCCAAAGAATCAGATTAGCGGTGAGCAATGGAAGGGTACACACTTTCAAGCATATCCTAAGAAAATCCAACACGGAAGCCGACAGTTTAGCCAAATCGGCGTTCAATAGCCACAACTTCGCTCTAAAACTCTTCCATCACTCTCCAGTGGCAACCTTACCAGCATCCGGCATAAACCAAGTCAACAACACGGGACTTCATCCATCCTCATCGGCAAGTCCATCGTCGTACACATCTGCGCTGGATTTCTCCGGAAGCAGGAGGGAGTCACACGTGAGGAATTTGCAAGGAGATAAGGAACCCTATTTTAACTGCGACCACTAGGGTTGGCTTTTGACTATGTTGTCTTCCTTTGGCCTTCTAAGGGGCAATTTTGTTCTTAAACATGGTTCTCTTTAAGAACCACCACCATATTTTAAAAAAATAACAAAAGAAGAGATAAAGCTGAACCTAAACATCCATCAAACTCAATAATTCATGCAAAAATTTAAACCTAAATCTCCCTCCTCCCCCCCTTAAACACAACATTATCCTCAATGTTGACATAAAAGCAAGAAAGGAAAGGTGAAACACACATGCAAAATAAACACACTAATAAAAGCCGAATGGAAAAGAGAAGGGAAAAGAAAGCAAATCTGATATTTGTATGATGGGTTGGCTCCCATTAAGTGCTTTTGGTTAATGTCGTTTGCTCGATGTAGGAATTGCATCTACTCCTCATATGGTGCATCAAATAGTGCCATCTCATCCTCCATGCTTGTGGCAACACCCTCATGAAAATGTTTCAAGCGATGTCCATTTACCTTGAAGATTTTGTTGCTATCTAAACTTTGGATTTCCATTGCACCATAATCAAACTCATTAGTAACAACAAAAGGACCTACCCATCTAGAACGAAGCTTTCCAGGAAAGAGTTTAAGTCGTGACTAAAAAAGGACTTTTTGACCAATTTGGAACTCCTTCCTACTAATCATCTTGTCATGGTAAGCTTTCGTTCTTTCCTTGTAAAGTCTAGCATTCTCATAAACATCATTCCTGATTTCCTCTTAACTCCTGTAATTGCAACTTCCTATGGGTACCTACAGCATCATACTCAAAGTTGCATTGCTTAATTGCCCAAAAAGCAAAATGTTCAAGTTATACTGGGAGGTGACCAGCTTTACCATAAACCATCCTGAAGGGTGACATTCTTAAAGGTGTTTTATAAGCTGTCCTATAAGCCCACAATGCATCACCTAATCAAAGACTCCAATCTTTCCTATTAGGTTGTACAATTTTCTCCAAAGCAGACTTGATCTCAGGGTTTGAAAGTTCTACTTGGCCACTAGTTTGAGGATGATAGGTAGTTGAGGTTCTATGGACAACATGATATTTGCTCACCAAAGCTTCAAAAGATCGGTTACAAAAATGGGTTCCCTTATCACTAATAATTGCTTTTGGAATGCCATACCTGTTAAAGATGTTAGTCTTAACAAAATTAACAACAATCTTAGCATCATTAGTTCTAGTAGCCACAGCTTCAATCCATTTAGACACATAATCAACAGCAACAAGTATGTAAACATAACCATAAGAAGTAGGAAAAGGGCCCATGAAATCAATACCCTAAACATAAAAAATCTCACTAAATAGCATATTAGTTAAAGGCATTTGATCTCTACGAGTAATATTCCCTACGAGTAATATTCCCTACTTTTTGGCATCTTTCACATGACTTTCAAAATTCATATGCATCCTTAAACAATGTAGGCCAAAAGAAACCATAATCAAGAACATTGTGAGAAGTTTGCTTAGCACCAAAGTGCCCACCACAAGAATATGCATGACAAAAGGTAAGAATAGAATGGAACTCATCTTGCGGCACACATCTTCTCACAATCAAATCTGAACCAATCTTCCAAAGATAAGGCACATTCCAAAAATAATGTCTAGCATCAGCTCTAAATTTATCACGTTGGGATTTAGACATACCGAAGGGTAGCTCATTAGTAACTAAAAAGTTAACCAAATCAGCATACCATGGTCGGGAGGAAGATGAAAGTAATGCATACAACTGCTAATCTAGGAAGTGTTCCTTGATTGGTTCGGTCTCCACATCCTTGGCATGCAAGCGGCTTAAATGATCTGGAACATGGTTCTCAGCACCCTTTTTGTCCTTAATCTCAAAATCAAACTCTTGCAAGAGTAAGATCTATCGAATAAGGCTCGGCTTGGATTCCTTTTTCTTTATCAAGTGCCTAAGTGCCGCATGGTCAATAAAAACAACAACTTTCTTGCCAAGTAAGTAAGATCTAAACTTTTCAAGTGCAAACACAATAGCAAATAACTCTTTCTCAGTTGTATGGTAGTTGCATTGAGCATTATCAAGAGTACGTGAAGCATAAGCAATGACATGCAGACTCTTACCAACCCGTTGGCCTAACACAGCGCCAATGACATAATCAGAAGCATCACACATAATCTCAAAAGAAAGCTCCCAATTGGGTGCTTGAATGATGGGTGCAGATGTGAGGCTTTCTTTCAACTTATCAAACGCATGCTTGCATATGTCATCAAAGATGAACTCAACATCTGTTGCTAACAACTTGCACAGGGGCGCTACAATCTTTGAAACATCCTTGATGAAGCGTCTATAGAAACCTGCATGTCCTAGAAAAGAACGCACCTCCCTGACACATGAGGGGTAAGCAAAGATAGGATAACATCTATTTTAGCTTTATCAACCTCTAACCCTCACGAAATACAATATGCCCTAAAACTATACCTTGTTCAACCATAAAATGACACTTCTTATAATTCAAGACAAGGTTAGTTTCCATGCATCTTTTCAAAATCAAAGACTAATTCTCCAAACACATATCAAAAGAATCACCATAAACAGTAAAATCATCCATAAACACTTCAATGATCCTTTTAACATAGTCAAAACATATGCTCATCATGCATCTTTGAAACGTAGCAGGTGCATTACATAAACCAAAGGGCATTCTCCTATATGCATATATACCAAAAGGACAAGTAAAGGTAATCTTTTCTTGATCTTTCAGAGCAATTACAATCTGATTATAAACACTATATCCATCAAGAAAACAATAGAAAGACTTACCTGCCAAGTGCTCTAGCATTTGATCTATAAAAGGCAAAGGAAAGTGATCCTTGTGAGTAGCGAGATTCAACTTCCTGTAGTCGATGCACATGCGTCAGCCACTTTGTACCTTTGAGGTACAAGCTCATCATTCTTGTTTCGCACCACAGTGACACCAGTCTTTTTGGGAACCACATGAATAGGTGCCACCCATTTACTATCAGTGATAGGAAAAATCACACCTGCATCCAAAAATTTCAGATTTCTGTTTTGACAACCTCCATCATAGGTGGATTGAGGCGTCTTTGCATCTCCTTAGATGGCTTTGAATTCTCCTCCAATAGTATGTGATGCAAACACATTGAAGGGCTAATACCTTTAATGTTAGTCAAAGTCCACCCTATAGCGGTCTTATTTTCCTTAAGAACATTCACCAATCTTTCTTCCTGCACACTTGTCAGAATCTTTGCAATGATAGCAGGTAAAGTATCATCAGCGCCAAGAAACACATATTTCAAGTTATCAGGCAAAGGTTTCAAATCAAGCTCAGGTGCATGCAAGATAGATGGCAAAAGTTTCTTATAAGAAATTGGAACCTCAATGAAAGCAAGATCATAGGGAATAGACTAGAGAATATGCAAAGCTAAACATAAGATTACTTATAACAAACTTTTTAATTGACATATTTCCTGTTATGCCAAATACTTATAACAACCTTTTTAATTGACATATTTTTTGTTATGCCAAAGGACTTGAAGATGAGACATCTCAAAGATGGAAAAAGTAACAAAGCAAAAGATAAAGAGTAACAGCTTTTTCAATATTTACTATAATACCCCTCAGCATCATCCTAGTTGTCATAAAGGCGACTCTCTACAATTAGCAAGCCATCTCCTTTGCCCTAAAAAACACAAACATAAAACTCTTGGCATTTTGTTTTACTGATATCATAAACAGTAGTTACAAGAACCAGATCATATAGCAAATTACCTTTTTTTGTACTTCAGTAGGCATCTCTCCAAATATATCATCACAGTACTTTTCATCTGATCTCTCAATCTACACAAATTCAAATAAAATGTATCATTAGCTAAACACCTGAATAGACAAAACCATTCAAGAGTCAATATACTTTCATTACAAAATGAATATACCTTTGGAGTACCCTCACCAAGTCCTGCCCCTCCTAAAGCTCTTTCCGAAGGTTACATTCTATTTTGATGAGGTGATTTCCCCATTGAAACTAATGGCCCAGAATCAAAAATATCCCCATGATCATGCCTACCTTCAACTGCAACAACATTGACAGTTTGCACTGGTTTAGCTAGATGTTCACCAAAAGATGGTGATGATTTCAAAGGTTATGCTATAAACTCCTCGTCCGATAGGAATGACAATATCATTAACACATACTGAACGTAATTAAATAGCAAAAAGCATAAATAAAGAGGAATAAATGCACACGCTTAACCAAGTCTTCGCAGCAAAGTTTTTATCTTTTTTCATTTAGAACCAAGATTGTAACTACGAATCTTCTTTCTTGTTCAGAAGTTATTAGGGGATGGTAATACCTACAACAATGAAAAAGGAAGGAACACCAATCACAATTTATGAAATGTCAAATTATTAACTACTATATCACAATGTAGAGCTTTCATTTTCTCCGCAATCCTCTCCTTCGTAACTGTTGATGAAACCAAGAAAGCGAAATGAATAAAAAGAGGGAAAGGATTCTCTGTTGGGTTTCTAAAAAAATTTCATTTGTGCTTGGATAAACGAAGGACGTGTTGTTATTTTCAATGTTCTGTTATTTGTATGGGAATATAGGAAGATGAATGGAATAAATTCATGCCTGGGGATGGTGGAAATGCTATTGTGACTGGTTCGATCCTTGGACAGTGCATGCAAGTATCCACCTCTAAACTCATTGTACGGTGCCCGGACTGAAGCTTCTCCTCCCTGTAAATGACAAGTTTAATCAGAATTTCAGATAAATAAAAAGTATAAAAACAAAAACATTCTGTTAATTCACTGACCTGTGTGAGAGACTTAAACGAGGATGACTCATCCACAACGTCGATGGGGGATAGCCGACCGCCACTGGCGACCATCATAAGCTGTTGCTGTAGCATCATCTTGACGGCAAGAGAGGGGCTTCCTCCATTGATTTGATGTTGTCTCAGTTTAGGGTGAAGCAAGAAAAGGAGGACGTCGTTGGATGAATTGGACGGTTGGATTATAATTTTTCATCATCATCCCATTCACGCTCTGATTTGACGTTGTCTCAACTTGGAGGCGAGAATTAAGGACTCGTCGAAATAGTGGAAACCAATGTTGTTATTGTCATCGATGTTGTCCTTACGAATATGAAGGATGGAGTAATAGCAAGATCCAATGTGGGATCCTCCCTCCGGCTCCATCATTGAGACAATTTAATTTAATTGGAGAGTGAAGCAAGAAGAGGAGGATGTTGTTGGATGAATTGGATGGTTGGATTACAATTTTTCGTCGTCATCCTATTCATGCTTAGTATATAGTAGTTAATAACTAGCACACTTAGAAACATCTTAATTGATATGTATCGATTATTAGCAAAAAAGAGATATATAATAAGCAGAATAATTGAGATGACCCTTTTGGTTTACTGGAAAAAATACCTTAATGGAGCGACAAACCAAATGATGCATATTCTCATTAAACAGTTTTTAATAACTAACAAACTGCATTTATTTTGGGGTCTTTGTTCGTTGATTGAAAAAGTTGAAGATTCTACCAAAATTCAATTATGATCAATGTGAAACAGTGGAATTCTTAATTAATTTCTTCTATCATTGATAAGAATATTCCATGTTCAATTGGGTGGACTTTTAACTAACAAATCTTCCAGTAAATTTATTTTACTGAATCAGAAAACAGTGCAGTGACACATCTACCGCAAGATGATTTGAACATGATTCTTACCTTTTAATCCCTAAAACTTATTGTGTGCCCTCCTAATATGTCTAAAAGATTCTATTTTTTCCTTTGATTATTCAGTAGCTTTAACTATCCATTAGATGGAAAGCATATGTTACATGTTACTTGAGTTAAGGCTCGTTAGTAATACGTAAATTACTATAGATTCATATTAATGCTTCCCTTGATTGAAAAAAACATATAAATCTTTTCTTCATGAAAGAAATACCGCACTATTTGGGATCATTTCTGCTGTATATGTTAAAAGTTTGGTTGGCTTCAGATGGGAAAACATGTGAGGACATTAAGATGTTGAGCAGATATATCCAAATCCATGATTTAGATGCATGTGGCAACTTCTCGCGCAATCAAAGTGTACACGTGTAGTAAATGAAGGTTCGTTGGTAGATAAAGGGAAGACGTGTTTGAATATTTAGCCATTTTACATGGAAGTGCCTTGGAAGACTTTAATTACGAGTAATGATAATAAATATATATGTGAATGTGAGTGAGGTTGGCAGAGTTTTGATCACCAAAAAGTGTGCGGAAGTTAAAGCTTGATAATGGAGTCGGTAGTTTTCTGTTGAAAGGGTTTGCTGTTTACAAATGTGTGCACTTTGATTAGCACGAGAAGTTGCCGCATGCACCAAGGGTTATCTTAAATTTCTTTCCTTTTTGCCGGCACCAAGGTAAGATTCTAAAAGAAAAAAGAATCCTCACTCTGAACACTGGATGAATATAGGATGCATTTATTTCAGCTTCATTTAATTTTAGGCGTAAAGGTATGTTTGGTTGAGTGGTTATTAATAGAATAGATCTAAATATAATATTATTCGATCATTTAAGATGAGGGTTTATAATAGAATAAAATGGAATATGATGAAAAGGAATAGTTTTACATTACATCATATTCCATCCTCAATAGTAAAAAGGGTTTAGAATAAAATGTAAAATGATAAACAACATTTCACTATATTACATTATGAACCCTTCTTCTAAACAATAGTTCACTATGTTACATTATGAATCATTTCATACTTCCCAAACAATAATTTTCTAATATTACATCCATTTACATTTCAATTCATTTCATTTCATTCCATTAAAAACCTTATGTCCAACCACATATAGCCTAAAAGAAAAATAGATGAGTATAAAGTCTTGTAAAACATAGTTATCTCATAGTGGCCTAACAATCATATTTTGCCAAAGAGGTAAAATGAAAGGGTTAAGTATCAAAAAAATTATGAATTTTAATGAATTTAACTACGACAAAAAGAGTTTTAGGCAACGACATGGTTGTAACGGTTTTAAAAAGTGATTTTCAATATTAGTATAGTGCAACGATTTTTAAAGTATTATCATTAATAATATTAAAAAGCAACAGTAATAATAATTTTATACTATATATTGAAAAAGGCATCAAAATTAGAAAATGGTTACCTCAAAATTCTATATATGTAACAACTTATACTGTTGCTATTTTAAGCAACAACCAAAGAATTACTACTTCAAATTATATATCACATATATAATGCTAAAAATTTATGTAAAATAATATTATTTTTAACTATTAAAAATAAAAATAAATTTTACTAAGCCTAATTGGAACTAATTGGACTTCAAGTTGTCCAATTCCAATCAGACTCGAGCTCGAGTCAGGCTCAAACTTGAACTTATAATCGTGCCGAGTTTGGGCCTAGGTGGGCTGAGTCAAGCTGACCCATTACCAACCCTTCCTATATTTAATGTTTATAGAATTATTTTTTAAAATATTTGAATGAAGTTATTAAGGATAAAAATGAATGAATTTCTTAACGTTTAATAGCCTATTGTTTCACTGATACAAACGTTTTATATTCATATGAAACATTAGACCAAAACAATGTGTTTTACTTAAGCCCATAAATATATGTTTCTTACTCCACTCCAATTACAACCCACTAGAAGGGTCTAGGAGACTCCAATCTCCATTATGTTGTCATAGAATAAAATGATGTCGACTTGTCCATGTTGCAATTCCATTTCCTTTTACTGGATTGTAGCAGCTAAGGATTGCTCGATATTCCTACTTGAGTCCATTAGGGTCCTTTTTTGCTTAGGTTAACATCTCCCTCATGTGATTGTAGGTTACAATTTCCTAGTTATTAATATCTTGGTATGTCTCTTTTTGAATTTTGATTGCATGTATCTTTCTGGATTCTGATTATGTTTTGATATACTTGTGATTTTGTCATGGAATGTTCCATTTCCTTGACGTTTCATTGATGTACTATGTTTGTTTCTGATGTGTTTTACCTCCATGTCTGCCTCATTCATGTAAAATATTCTCAATATAGGCATATGCAATGTAAGATAAGAGAATTGGGGTTGCCAATACATGGGGTAACAATTCTATCTTAGAGTATACTCAACCAGTTCATAGTAGGATCAGTATCCAATCCTGACAAATGCTCTTCTTTATGGTCATACCGTAGGGGGACGCTCTCTATAGATAATCATAGCTTCTTAAGAAACTTAAATTAGATATGTCATGAGTGGGTGGCTTGATATAATGTTGGAGGAAAGTTAGAAATTTATAGATATATGTAATGTAACTTGCTAGAAGCTAGTTTTCTATTTATATCAACTTCACTATTTCTTAGCAACAGTGTATTTGTTAGAACTCTAGTTTTTAGCACTAGAGTAAGTCTATATTATTGAATAAAAAAAGTACTGTATTGTTATTACAGTGGTGATTCTAAGAAACACCCTTAGAGTTGAATGCTCTTCAGAAAGAACAATTCTATTTATCCTTACAATAACTTTCTGCTCTCCTCTCTTTTCCTCACCAACCGCTCAGCCTCAAAATCACCTAGTCCGAAACATTCTATTTTGCTAACTTAGCCACTAATTAATTAACTCCCCTCTATACCTTCTTCCTTTCTCCTTGAGTATACTCTCTATATCCTAGGCTTATTCCTTTTTTAGTTATTCTCCCCCTTTCCTAAATTATCCTCACCTATATTAGTCCTAACATTGCTCCCTTCTGGAAGAGTAGCCTTGTCCTCAAGGCTGCATTGAGGGAATTGGCTATGAATAACAAATTCATTCTCCCAAGTAGCATTCTCCATAGGCTTGCCTTTCCATTTAATCAGCCATTGGCAGGTTGAATCCCTTGTTTTAGTGATTACCTTACTAACTAACACACTTTTTAATTCTACAACTTCCTCCAATTCCAATTCCAAACCTTTAGGCAAAGCTGTCTCCATCGAATAGTTCCCCACAACCTTCTTGAATCGACATATATGAAACACTGGATGGACCTAGAGTTTAGGGGTAATTGAAGCTTATAGGTGACTGCCCCATATTTTTCTATAATTTGAAAAGACCTAAAATATCTGGATGCTAACTTTTGATTAATACATCTGGCCACTGACAACTGTTTATGGGGCGGAGCTTAAGAAAAACCCACTCCCCCACCTGAAAAGATTTCAGAGTTCTTTTTCTATCTTCAAATTATATTTAAGTTGATTCAATGCTTCGTCTTTATCCAATAATTCTCTAGCCACAACCTTCACATTAGTCTCTCCTTGTAAGTATTGTATCAGTGGTGGGGGTCTCCTCCAATAAACAACCTCAAATGGAGTTGAACCCATAGACATATGGAAGTTGATATTGTACCACAATTCTGCCCACGAAATCCAATAAGACCAATTCCTAGGTTGTTCGGAAGCGAAGCACCTCAAGTAAGTTTCCAAACACTTGTTGAGAACTTCTGTTTATCCATCCGTTTCTAGATGATAAGAGGAGGTCATTTTAAGCATAGTACCCTGCATATGAAACAACTCCCTCCAGAAAAGACTAGTAAACAAAGAGTCACAATCACTGATGATGGATTGTGGCACTCCATGTAGGCATACAACTTCTATAACGAACACCTTAGCCACAGTTTTTGCAGTATAAAGGTGATTTAGTAGGATAAAGTGGCCATATTTAGATAAATAATGCACCACGACCAACACTGCCTCATACCCCTTAGATTTAGAAAGTTTGGTAATAAAATCCATAGCAATGTCTTCCCAAATCTGATTTGGAATAGGCAAAGGTTGTAGCAGACCCCCAAGAGATGTAGCAGCATATTTCTACCATTGACAAGTATCACAAGACTTGAAAAAATCCTGAATGCATTTCTTCATTCCAATCCAATACAGATTGCTCGCGATTCTCCTATAGGTTCGTAGATAACTTGAATGCCCTTCAATAAGAGAAGAATGAAATTGCTTTAAGAAGAGTGGAATAAACATAGATGTAGCTGAAATCAGCACCTGCCCTTTGTACAATAGAACTCTTGATGCCATAAAAACCTAGTTCTTAAATGTTTATCCTATTACAGATCCCTTATAATTCCACAAAACATGGGATCTTGTGGCACCTCCTGATGGAGGGTTTGGCCATCTGCCCACCGTGGATAAGAGATGATGGTTTTCAACTCCCCTTCATCATACACTCGTGACAACGCATCAGTCGTCTTATTTTCTAGTCGTGGTTTATAAATGACCTCAAAATGATAGCCCAAAAGCTTAGCCATCCAATGTTGCTGATCTGTAGATATCACCCATTGTTGCAACAAATTTCGAAGAATTTTCTGGTCTGAATATACCACAAATGATTTGCTAAAAAAATAATGACGCCAATGATGCACTGCTAACACCACAGCCATTAGCTCCTTCTCATACACCAATTTAGAAAGATTCTCCTATGAAAATTCCTTACTATAGTAGGCTATCGGCCTCCTGTTCTGCATCAACATTACACCCACTCCCTTTTCTGAAGCATCGCATTCAATTTCAAGAGTTTAGGAAAATTTTGGAAGAGCTAATACCAGAGATGTAGTCAACACCTTTTTTAGGGCCTCAAAGGACTCAAAGGCCACTGCATTCCAATGAAACCCCTCTTTCTTTGTCAGATTCGTAAGTGGCTTAGCTATTTTGCCATAGTTCATGATGAACTTACAATAATACCCCATCAACCCTAGGAAGCCCCTCACCCCCTTAACATTTCAAGGAATAGGCCAAGTTAAAACACTTTTAATCTTTGTGGGATCAATTGTTACCCCTTCACCGGAAATAACATGACCTAAATAGTCCACCGACTGTCTCCCAAAACTACACTTCTCTTTATTTACCACAAACTGATTCTTTTTTAAGACCTTCAATACGTTTGATAAGTGCAAAAGATGAGTATTCCAATCAACACTATAGACCATAATGTCGTAAAAAAAACAGAACAAACCTTCTAAGAAAAGACCTAAAAATGTTGTTCATTGCAGATTAGAAGGTAGCTGGTGCATTGATCAATCCAAACTACATTACTAAAATCTCATAGTGGCCATCATATGTTGGGAAAGCTATTTTGTGGACGTCTTCATTCTTGACTCTGATTTGGTGATACCCAGATTTGAGATCTAACTTAGAGAAGAAATAAGCAACGTATAACTCATCTAAAGTTCATCCACCACCAGAATAGGATATTTGTCTCGTATTGTGGCCTTATTTAATAACCTATAACCAACACACATTCGCTATGAAGCATCTTTCTTCTTGACTAAAATTACGGGACTAGAATAAGCACTTAAGCTAGGTCATATGATGCCTAATTGTAGCATTTACTGAACTTATTTCTCAATCTCATATTTATGATGATGTGGGTATCTATAGGGTCTCACACTAATTGGACCTTGACCTTATTGTAAAAAAATAGAATGAGAATGATTCCTTTAGGGGGTAATCCTTGAATCTCTTGGAATACCTCTGGGAATTTGTTCAGCACCAGATTCAGCTCTTGTTGTTCTTTACCGCCAAGTTGTGTCCTATGCTCCCCTTTTTTTTGCAACTACTTCAATTGATCGAAAAGCACCCTGTAAACTTGCTAGTAAGCTATGCAAAGGTACTAGACCATTATAATACAAGCTTCCCCTTCTTTATATTATGGGTGTCGTCATGGAGGGTGTAGAAGCTCGGTTCTGCATCAGAGCATTGGGTCGATACCCAAGTGGCTCTCGGTTTCTACCCGCTCCATATTCCCCAGGAAAATTTGCTCGACTCGTAGGGCTTGTATGACCCAACTCCTTAGGGTTTGGGTTAACCCAATAATGGCTCTTAAAATGGCCATCTCGATGTTGATTCCAGGTGCGATGTCGAGAGTCCTAGCTCTTGCTCTTCTTCCACAGCCCTTGCTATTTTCATCAATTGATACCTATTCACCAGACTGAACATACGCACTCTTATTGTAATATACGATCTCAACCCACTCATGAAATATCCCATAAACTGTTCCTCCTGTAGACGACCCACCTGGGACGATATGAATTCAAAAGCTTTTATGTACTCTTCAATTGTATCAGTTTATCGCAGGTTAGAAAGTTCTTCTAATGGATTCTCAAACCTCCTCCCTCCATATCGGTCTATTAAAGCTTTCTTAAACTTTACCCAATTCAGTTCTACCTCCGTCTCTCTCAAAAGGTTAAACCAATGAATGATTGATCCCTCCATACTTAAGAGAGCCAATTTGGTTTTTACCTCCTCCGAGGTATTATGAACCTCGAAGTATACTTCTGCCTTGGTGATCCACCCTACAGGATCAGACCCATCAGACATAGGTAGTTCAACCTTACGTACAGACATTCTATGTTCCTTCATATCGACAGAGGACTGCTCCGGTTGCATGGGTTATTGAGGATGTTGATTAATCCTTTCACCAATTGTAGTCTGCCCCTTCCCTTAGGTATCACTCCCCTGTCCTTCCTTTGGTCTTTTACCCATCATCTTACTCATTTCTAGCAGCAATGCTCGTTGCATCTCCCCAATGGCTATTCTCATGGATGATTGAATATCTTCAACCTCAGCCTCTAAACTAGCCATACAAGATTCCAAACAATCTACTATATCAGACATCTTTGGTGACATGAATGTAGAACAGATCCTCCCTTCCTCGTATCTGGTAGGTCGGACCAATATTATAACTCTAGTTTTTAGCACTAGAGCAAGTCTAAATTATTGAATAAAAAATGTTGTATTGCTATTACAGTGGTGATTCTAAGAAACACCTTCAAAGTTCAATGCTCCTCAGAAAGAGCAATCCTATTTCTGCCTAAAATAACTTTCTGCTCTCCTCTCTTTTCCTCACCAACCGCTCAGCCTCAAAACCACCTAGTATGAAACATTCTGCTTTGCCAACTCAACCACCAACTAACTAACTCCCCTATATACCTTATTTCTTTCTCCTCGAGTATACTATCCATATCCTAGGCTTACTCCCTTTTTGTTATTCTCCTCCTTTCCTTAATTATCCTTACCCATATCAGTCCTAATAATATTTAATTTATTTAGTTGTGCAATTGGCATTACCTATCCTTAGTAAATAAGTTTCTGAGATTTTTTTCTAATTAGACTTAACATTCTATTTATAGTCTTCATCGTATGTTGACCTGGAAAATATTTAAGGGACCATGTAAGGACTTGGAAAGTTACCTAGAAGCAATTGAGCATTTAAGAAGAAATATTCAATTCGTTAGCAGTAATAAAGGCTTTAAGATTACTGATGCAGTGCTCAATAATGCAGACAATTTGTTGAGAAAATTTATTCTAAAGCTAGAGGAGGAGTTTAAATACCTATTATCATCTTACAAGTAGGAAATATGCTAAATATGCTTTTCATGTGGTACGCTGTACTTTAGTGGGTGATTGCCAATTTTTTTGTTTCAAACAATATAACTTTTTTTACTAATTCAGTTCTAGTAATGAATCTTATTACAAAATTGACACATACTATTAGTTGTAGTTTAGATCTAGTTGGTTTAGGCAAGTGATAGGTATAAAATAGGGGAAAAGTAACCTGAGGAAAAGACTCATACAATAAGGGCAATTTTAATCTCTCTATCAGTGCGTTGTGGTTTAGTTTCTATTACACCATTTACATGTTAGTTTTGTCATTTGTTTTGTTTTCTCTTCATGTCTCCTTCCTGTTAGCTACTTGGAATTGCTTCTTCATTGGCTATCACCCTAGTTAGTCACTAGGCCAATTTTATTTAAACTATAAGTTATACTTTATTAAATGTTCCTTTATTCCATTTATAGGATAAAGCTTTAGGAAGATGTCAAGGTACTTTGATGTGACATAAAGATATGTGAGTTGTTCACATTTTCATTGTATTAGCGTTATGGTTTTATTCCCTTATCCTCGATGCAGAATCATACAAGAATTTTATGTCTGGGCCTCATATATAACCTTAATGCTTTTAGTTTATGATTGGCTATGGCTACATCAAGGTCTATATCTTTTGTACTCCCTATCATTTCTTTATGTTTTCTTTAATATAATTTCTTTCTATTAATGTCTAAACTCTAATTATTGAAGTATTTTTCTGAAATATTCTACTCTTACAAATTGTACTTATCAACGTGAAGAATACTAGATGACAAAGTTCTTTAATTTATTATCATTCATCTTATTGTCTTTTGCATTGAGATCAATTGCTAATTATTTTTTCGTATTTTTCCATTTACAAATATATTGCACCCATTGTGGATTGAAAAGTTTATGCCTATTGACATTTATAAAAAGAATTGAATCATTGTGTTGTTAGTTTTTGAACTACATTAATTTGTCTTTGTTAAATGAAGGTTACAATAAAGTAGCTGGTAGTTCATTCTTTAGATATATTAACCTGTTTATGAGCATAAATGTTTTGGAAAAATTCTAATCTACTTGTTGATTATGTTTTTAAGAAAGGTGATGAATCAAAGTGGATAAGGAGGAATTCCATATAAATTAGAGGAAGATAATATACGTGGATATTTTAGCTAATAATTTTTGTATATTGTATTTTTAATATGTTAAAGTTTGAATTTTATTAAGTTCATATAGATTATATGATAGCATAATATGTTAAAGTTTGAATTTTATTAAGTTCATATAGATTATATGATAGCATATATAAATGTAGTTTTTTGGTCATTGACATTTGACAGTATATATTTTAGGACATATTAATGTATGTAAGGTTACTTTCAATATTATATATTATTGTCTTAATGAATATTAAGGTATGTTGTTGCCGATGAAAGGAAAATTGTTATTTTTGTGAGATATTATTGCCCAAAAATCCAATTCATTGCCTTATAAAGATTTAAACTATTGTTATATCTGTTCAATATTTTGAAACTGTTTTGTTGCCTTAGTCAAAATTTTTAGCATCATTATTCATTTTATTGCCTAATAAATTTTTTTGTTTCCTTACACCTGTAGTAGTGCCACTTTATTTAACAGTATGAATTTTGTTGCCTTAATAAAAAAGCAACAATAATTATACTTATAGTTACGCTTTTCTCTATTGATTAAAGTTCTTTTTGTTGTAGTGGTAATTATAGTCCAAACATTAAAAGTTTCAATATAATATTTGTAATTTTAATTTTTTGGAAAAATAGCCTGTCGTTAGATTTTTTGTTAACAAAACATAGTTGAAAATTGGAATAAATTATTCATGTAAGAAGCTAATTTAACTAATATTAAACTTAAAAGAAGAAAAAACAAAAACTAATATACTCAATCTTTTTTCCCTATTCTTCTCCTTACATCTACGTATTTGTTCCTCCCTTTCTAATCATATATGATGCTTGCATTCATTTCTATGATTGCAAATTTTCTTTTGTAGGCTCGCATTGAAGAAGTACAAAAGGAAAATGATAGTAAAAAGCTTGATAAAGTTGTGGCTGATTTGGAAGTGGTAAGGCTTGGACATAATAAACATTTTAGAAAGGTTGTGAAAGCATTTACCATGGAAGAAAATAATATAGTGAGCGAAGCCTTATACAAAGTTCCTGATGAGTATTTGTAGTCTATCAAGAATGCATTGGAAGAAGAGATGAACCAAAAAGTAGAAATTTAAAAGGAGAGAATGAGAAGCAAAATTAGAACAAGAGAAAGTTGACGTTTAGAAATTAAAAGGCAACTAGAACAAGATAAATTTGATAAAGAAGAAATGATGAAACAAACAATCTCCCTCATTCAATCTCAGCTTGGGCAAGCTAACACCACTAATATAGACATGCTTTGTGAATTGATTGTACCTATTCAATTAAGAAAGAAATCTTCTATTCCTCTATACCATACATATTAACATGAAGAATATCATATGACAAATTTCCTTAATTCATTGTTTTTTACATCATCTTGTTATCTTTTTTTTAGATTAATTGTTTATGTTTATGCTTTCTGAATTTGTTCAAAAAAGAATCAAATCATTTTGTTGTTAGTTTTTGGAATATATTATTTGTCATGATTAAATTGAGATCATAATAAAGTAGTTAGTATTTCATCCTTTAGATGTATCAACATGTTTATGAGCATAGTTTTACGATTCTAATCCACTTCTTGTTTATTTTCCTTTTTTTTGTAGAAAGGTTGATGAGTGGATAAGGAGGTACTTGGTGAAGAATTTTGGAGTGTCCATACATATTGTTTTTGTTTAGTATTTAGATTAATTCATTTATATTCCATATGAAATGGAAGAAGATAATGTAGGTGAATATTTTTGCTATTGAATATATGCTTTTGTATTTTGAATATGTTAAAGGTTGAATTTTACAAGTCCTTAGAAACTATATAGTATATATAAATGTAGCTTTTTGGTCGTTTACATTTGATAGTCCGTACGTAATTAAGACATACATTAATGTATATATATTGTTTTAATGTTATATAGATGTTACCTATTTAATGACAAGAATTTGCTTTTACATTAACATATTATTGGTAACGAAAGAATAAATTATTGCTTTTGTTGTTACAAATTGTTTTATAAAAAAATCACTATATACCACTTATAAAGACTTAAATTATTGTAATATTTATTCAACATCATTGCTATAGTTTGAAACTACTATATTGCCTTAGTTAAAACTTGAAGCAACATTATTCAAATTGTTGTTATATCCATTCAACATTGTTGCTATAGTTTGAAACTATTTATTGCCTTAGTCAAAATTTTAAACAACATTATTCATTTTGTTGTCTAATAAAAAAATTTATTGCCTTACATCTATAGCGGTGTCACTTTATTTAATGGTATGAATTTTGTTGCCTTAATAAAAAGGAAACAATAATTGTATTTATAATTATGCATTTGCATGTTGCTTAAAGCTTTTTTGTTGTACTGCCTTCCTCTTATTGAAATCTCATCTCCAGCTTTATTTAGTAAATGGTTTTAGGAAAGTAGAAAATTGGTCGATGATCATCTTTTATAATTAGTGATAAGTGCTTATGGCTCTTAAAAATAGCATTTTGCTCTTTTTCCATACTTTTAGACTCATTCTTGTTTCCTTTATCAATTTAGATTAGGTTGCGAAGCTTTTTCAAAAGATTAAAGAAATAGTAAAGGAAGAAAATAATCTTGCATTTGTCTTGATTGGTGAGAACTATTATAATATTTATCAGCCATCTCATATTCTTCTAATATGCAATTGCTCTAGTAGTATAGATGGAAGTTAAAAGCCTTGTTGCTAGTAATGTTCTAATGTCGAGAACATAGGGAAGGGAGATGGAAGTAAGATTGAAGAGAGTATTAAGCTTCAGCCGCAACGGAATGCGTAATTTGTTAAACAGAATTAGGCATTGTATAAATCCTCTAGTGGTGTTTGTGTTGGATCCCGTATGGCCCTTTGTTTTGACACAGATTGGTGCCCAAGAGAATAAGCCCAAATCACATCACTCTTTGTGTGTGACCCTGTAGGCTCATTTGATGTTGGCAATAGGCTTGATCACACTTCAAGGCCCATAAGTCATAAGTGGCCTCTAGCAAGACGTTATGACTACCCAAATCAAATGAGG
>JAOTJB010000005.1:23330689-23346056 GCA_027123815.1 Erythroxylum minutifolium
TGTGATGAGTCATTTGAGTTGAGTTTTGGGAGTTTAATGCACCCAAGTTGGTAATTGAATGTTTAAGGAGTGTTATTTCTTTATAAGAAATGAAAATGGGAAGGTCATGAGTGAATGTGATGATTAGAATGGATGTAGGAAGCTTGGGAGATGCTTAGGAGGGGTTTGGGTAACCCCTATGTCTGTTAGACAGACTTTAGGTCCATTAAACGGACCTTTTTGGGTCTGTGAGGACCCCCAGCATCGCCAATGTCTTCTTAACGGATATTATGTCTGTTAAACGGACCTTCTTGGGTGAAAAATGGCTCCCAAGCTAGTCTATGTCTGTTAAACGGTCCTTCACGGGACGACTACAATAAATTTCGATTTTGGCCCCTTTTTGAAGCATAATCTCACTTTATGGCCTTCATAAAAGTTGTAGATATAGAAGTCTTCTTTGAAATAGTCTAAGAATGGCCTTGTTCCAAGATTTTTAAAGAAAGGTATGCCAATTCTCCCAAGATAGGTGCAATATGATTGAGGATATAAACATTATTTAAATCTTTTGGCCATAATTTTATCGTCTGACCACCAAATGAAGTGATTCTTGAAGAAATGGTTTCCTAACATGTTCTTCTATCCTTACAAAAGAAACAAAAATTGGTAGCTTTTGGCCCTGATATGAAAAAGATTGATGGAAAGATAGCGTGGGGTCAGTTTAGAGAGCACGACTGGGGTATGAACATACTTTGGCTTTTTTTTTAAGCATAACTTCTTCTATAGAGTTCCATTGAGATAGTTCGTGCTTCAAACTAAACTAGAGAATTGTAGCTACAATTGTGTTGAAGAAGTCAATTATGATTTTGGTGATTGACTGGTGTGGGCACACCACTCTTGTGGGATATGGTTAATACGGGTTCATAGAGATAACCCTCAAGGTAATTACGCACACTCACGTCTTAAGATGACTCCGAACGTTGGGCTCCGAAAATGGGGTCCAATACTAAAAGTGGGAAAACCTCCAGTTACCTATTTGGAAAAGGCTCACACAAGCTAGTTTTCAACCCCTACTTGAAAAGGTCCAAAAAAGGATTAATAATTGGTGCAAATATTCACTCTCCTTTGTAAGTAGAATCCAACTACTAAAGAAGTCCACCCAGAAGATTCATAAAGAAGAACTCGTTGATATATAACATAATGATTTAGGTGTTTTTATTTCAATTTGATAGCATTTAGAATCTTTAGCATTAGTTTTACTATGTTTTCAATTGATGCTTTTTTTCGCATTTTTCTTAATTTAAAAGTAATTTTAAAGTCATGAATTTAATTATATCTTGATGTTCTTAGATTATTTGACTAGGATTATCCTACTTAGGATAAGATTTACCTAAGTTGTATAGGTTACATAGGCAACAAAGATTCATATTTCTTCGTATGTTATAGAACATCTCTAAAGAGAGAGCCAACAGTGAGAAACTCCAACTCCTGTGATAAATTAAAGATTAAGGATTACTGATAACATTAGACTATGTCGATAGTTTTTTTATTATTAGAAGATTACCAATTATTTTAATTTTCCTTGTTTCCCTTTATTTCCTAGTTTTTCTTGTATGTCATATACACTGGAGACATTATACAACTCAAGTGTGGTGAGGAGGGAATTAATTACTTGTGGTTATTAGTTTGTTGTAATGAGCTTAATAGGAAACAATTCAAGGAAAATTTTTAACTTTAGAAGAATATTGATCCTAATAACTTATAAGTTTGGTTATTATTGAGAGTTGACTTAGTTAGGCAAATAGTCATAAGCCTTGATGATTAAGTTAAATTTATTTGCTTCTTTAATTTTAAAAATGGACATTTAACTTGCTATAATACTTTTGTATAATTTGGACATACAATTGAGATAGAAGTGGATTTTTTAAATACATTTTACTATCTCAATGAAAAAATACAATATAAAGAAAAATGAGTAAATACAAGTAAAATAAATTTAATTTACTGACTTCAAGCGAAGTAAAAAGGTTTAAATTAAAGAGTGATGGTAATAGCCATTTAAATGACCTGATTGTGTAACAAAGATTGTTCATGACAGAATGTTCACTCTCATATCAAAAGGTTGAGTGAATTTTCAAACACACCTTTAAATTCTTTAATGTTAATTAAAGATCATTATTTTCTTTTTTTAAATAAGGGTTATAAAAATATTTGAAATTTGAAGCATATTTCTCATGTATGTTCACTTTATGCATTGTGTTAAGTTTTATAGACTGAGTTAAAGTTTAAAGATTGTGGAACTGAATCGATTTTATTTATGAATTGAAACAAGTAGCTAAACGTCTAACAAATTGATAAAATTTGCAATTGAATGAATAATAAATAGTTTTAATTGACCCAATTCATTTTTTAAAATTCATTAATGGAGTTGCCACCTATTTAAGTTATGAATGATGATTGAAGACAAGCAAATGCTTAAGTGTGAGAAAATTTAATAAGTGCTAAATATACTATGTTCTTAGCATAATTTTAAGAGCATTTTGTATATATTTAGATTATTTTTATATGAAGTAGTAGTCAAAGTGGCTTTATATTATATTTGTGGGCCTTATTTTAACTCTTTAATGAAGAAAGAACAAATTCAGGCAAGTTATAACCAATTTGGACTTAAATTAGAGAAGTTTTAACATAAATTTAATTAAACATATCATATATAGATCCATGTTTAGAATATGATGTAAACATAGTCCGTATTTAGTCCTGTGCAAGCGATTGGTCCATTATGTTTCTTCAAAGATTTGTCATATGGACAACATGATCTAAACACGAATCTATGTTTACGATCTTTAAACTCATGTTTCTAAGATGAACTCTCTCAAATGCATAATTGAGAAGTTATTGAGCCAATATAGGGATAATATATGTTCGTATTAGGGTCTTATATTGGTGGTCATATTTATGTAAAATAAGATTTTTTGCACTTGTAAAGAACACTGGCCCAACATGGATTCGTGTTAGTCCCATGTTGGGTGATACACTTAAATTAGTTTAGGTTTTCTTGAGAATATAAGAGTATTTTTTAGAATTAGAACATACTGGGATAAAAATGAAGCAATTTTGGTGGAAACAAGGGGATTCCATCAACATTCAACAAAAGAACATGAAGATTAAAGTATCATGAGAATAATTTATTTTATCTTCCTTTGTTTTCTAATTATTGTTTGTTTCTTATTTTTGGATGAACTAAATTGGGATAGACTAAATGAACTATAAAATTATGTTCTTGGATTGATTTCTTTGATTTGATAAAAGACTCAATTTTTATTGTGAATCATTCATGATTACCTCTTGTATTTGAATAAAAATATGCTAGCGTCTTAATCCAATTTTGAATTTCATAAATAGGATTTGAGATATCATATGTATGAATAAAATCTAGGATGAAAAATAAGAGTTGCGTGAAATCCTAAAGATATAACCACATAAATAGTTACATAGAATTATAAATATGAAACTATAAAAATCTTCTAGTTTAAAGTAAAATCTATGATATGAATTCATATAATGAGTTAATGCATTATTAGTTATTTTGATTAGAAGGATATTTCAATCAATCAACTTAAGGCTATGGGTTCTATGTCTTAAGAAATAAGGAGTTGTATGCCTTAAAGAAATAATATGACTGTAATTTCGAAATTTCTACTAGTATAAGAAACTAGGTTAATTATTGAATTAAGATAAATTGACGTATAGTAAGGTTTTATGGGAATTTTACTTCCAGATCTTAATTATCATTGAGTTCCATTCTTGTTCATTACTTTGATTTGTTATTTTAGTTTCATTAATTTTTCTTTTAATTAATCATTGATTTGTTAGATTGATAATAAAAGACGATTAGTACTTATAAACCTTTAGAGATCGACGTTCATATTCACTCTATACTATAAGAATGATAGGTGCATTTGCCTAGTGATCTCAATATAGTTTTGATCAGAAACACGTATCACAATCAGTGTTCATTGTTATATCATGACTTTAATAGTGAATTTTATCAAAATAACTTGACATAAATGTAGCAAAAGGTTGTTTTAATAAAATTAAACTATAATGGTATTTTCAGGATAACAAAATTACAAGAAAAGTTTGTATCTTTTAGTCTTTAAGAATTATGGTGATTAATTTGCTTTGCAAACATGTACTTATTCTCGAATGGCTATGGATTTATTAAAAAAAGAGAATTTCGATAAGTACCCTCTTTCTATTGATTAATTAGTTAGATTAATTATAATGAATCTTAAAAGTTTTAACCTTTTATTCATTTAAATCCCCATATTTAAAAATTATTTTTATTATTATTTACCCATATGTGGTATTGTTTAACTATCACATAATATTTTCTATCATACTCCATTAGTTTTCTATTTATTCAAAACTTTCTAATGACATCGTAATAGAACTTAATAATTTTATTACTATGTCATTTAAATTTAAAAAATAAGTAAAAACTAACAAAATATGAAAAAGGGATTATATGACAGCTAAATAATATTGTAAGAGGTAAGTGATAGTTTTTAAAATATGAATATTAAAATTAAAAAGGGCAAATCAACAAATAATATATTTAACTCATTAATTTTAATTGAATTTGTTCTTTTTTTACTTGTTTACGCTTATTATATATAAATAGAAAATTTGAGTTTATTTTTGAACAAAAGTTCAATTTTATTAACAAACCTAATTGTAATAGCTTAATTAGCACATATATATGCAAAAAGTCTTATCTTTCATTTAATTGAAAACCACAGTAAACAAAAGTTCATTTTTATATATTTGGTGCCATTATCTTTCACTATAACAAAGTAGACATTTAGCTACAATATTTTGCAATGTTTGAAAAATCATCGGTAAAAGTTAATGGGTGACGATTTTAGATATTCATCGCTAAATTAACTTTTGGTGATGCTTTTCAGAAATCGTGACTATAATTTGTTAAACATTTGGTGACCAATGTCCGAAATCGTCACCAAAGGGTTCACAAGTGGTGACGATTGCACAAAATTGTCGGTAAAAAGACATTTGGTTTTTTGCTACTTTTTTGACATTGTCGCTAAAAGTGATAATTTGTTGACGATATTTGAAAGCGTGACAAAAAGATCAACATTTGGAGACGAATTTTGAGAATCGTCACAAAATGTTACACATTCAGTGACAATTTCTAAAAATCATCACTAAATGGTTCATATTCGATGATGATTTCTTGAAATCGTCACCAAACGGTTAAACACACACAACATAATTTTAAGTGTTAAACAGTAGTATTAATTAATTAATATTTACTAACATTGCAAAAATAAGTTATAAAAATTTAAATAATTGTATCAATATAATAATATGATATATGGAGTAGAACGAACTTTGAATTAGAAGTTTCACAATTCATACAGTCATAGAACAAGAATAACAACAATCCACACTCAATAGTACGTAGCTTGACTCCTAACTAGTAGAGAGGTTGTTTGAAAAATTCTTACAGATACAATAATAAATAAACTTTAAAACTGAGTCCAGTTCATTGCATCGATAAATAACAATGATATAATTAATTTTTAGATTCCAAGTAACATGAGAGTCGGTAAAGGTAAATGAGTCCCCGATGTCTAGATTCCTGAGAAGGGTCCTTGTACGTTCGAAGGCACCAATTAAAACAGTAATAGCTCTTTCCTAAGGTGTAGGGTTTTTCACACCCTTTTGTAACAACGTTTCCACTATAACTAAACTTATAAAGGATACAATGAATGAGTCACTAGATTTAGTATGGAAGACAAGTTTTCCAGATCAATGCTAGTATGAAACGGTTTACCTAAAAAACAATCAGTATAGAACTTAGATATTGTCAAATTAGTAAACCATTAAACGAATCAAAATTGGAGTGACATGCATACATGAATCGTTGTGACATTGCTCCTGCCTCCATAGACATACATGTCATCTTCGAGATTCAAGGAAGCTTAAAACAATATGTAGTGTATGCCATCAAATGTGAATATATATAATAGCTTCAAAAGGAAGTGAAATGTACATAATAAGGTAAGTGATGTTGTTCGGATGATACTAAACACCTTGAAGCAGAAGATCGGTCGTGGAAGGCAAACGATGATGAATGTATAAAATGGAGAATTTTCTGCATTGTTTATTTATTCAGTAGGGACAATTTTGCCACATTCCTCCCAACGGAAAGAATTAGGGCCATCCAAAATTAGTTGCCATGTGGACATTCCTTGATTAATAATATTAAGAGGTATATTCTATAAATGTCGATTTAGAATAAAGTGATGATATGTTCCACTCCAATTTCGATAATAAGTGAAAGTAGTCCAGTTTAGCACTTATACATCTTCAATGTGCCTAATGATATGAAAGTTACCCTTACTAAAATATCATAAATCTATTGTGTAGTTTGTATCACATGCAAAATTTAGAATTTCAAGTAGAATAGACATGACTATGTTCTTGATGTACAAAAAATAGTATTATCTATATTGGGCTATATTAATATTAATGGAAATGAATTAAGTAAAATACTTTTAAAGACCTTTCATCAAATAATTACGAAGCTTTGATGGGGGAAGTATTAAAGGTCGTTGGGAAGAAGCCGACCCATATACAAATAAAAAAACAGAAAGTAAATCATGTCTGAAACATAACCATAAATAGAACTTATACATTAAGTACAAATTAAGAACTCAGAATAAACACCTAAAGGTATAAGTTAAACTTAGCATAACTTTGTTGATGAAAATAGAACAAAAGAATAATACCGATTTAGTTAATAATGATTCTTCGACGATGATGACCATAATACAGAACCCAAACAGAAGAGAGGATTTTAAGAAATGTTGACGGCTTGAACGAGAATGGAGTAGCCTTTTATGTTTTTGTCTTTAAAAACATAATACAGAACAATGCCATTTTTCTTGTTTAGGTAAATGATGTCGTTTATTGTTTACTGTAGTTGTTTGGAAGTAGTATTAATTAATTTGCTATTATCTATTGTATTTGGTCGACAAACGTCAGATGTAGCGACTAATACATGGTTCGTCGCCAAAGCCCGCAGGTTCATAAATAATTTTTAATAAATTTATTTTCCTATTACAAATAAAACATAATTTGAATTTAAAATTGAATTTATTTCCCTATTTTATTTTTTTATCCACCAAATTAAAAATATAGATTATTAATTCCCAAAAATTAAGCAAATAAAAAAAAGAACTCCATATGTAAGTGTAAAAGACAATTTTCATTTTGTTATTTGTAATAGGAAAAACTCGTATATGTTAATCAAAAGAAATAATTACGAAGGAAAATGTTTGGGTTTTTGCAATATTTTGTATAATTGGTAGCGAAATAGGAGTCATTGGCGACGAAAGTTCTGATCATCACAAAAGGTACATAGTATTAGCGATGATTTCTCAATTTGTTAGCAAACGGTTTTACATTTTGCGACGTTATTCTGTAATCGTAGCAATCTTTTAACATTTGGCAACAAAATATATATTTGTCACTAGTCGTTTTCCTTGTATCGTGCACTCTTATGAGTGAAAGGTTCTGTCACGATCGTGCTAGTACACAAACAGTTTCTACTACTTCCATTCCATAAATAGTTTCACATCTTCTAGCAAATGATGGTGGCTCCATTCCACAAACAGTTTCTACTACTTCCACATGGAAGAAAAGTCTAAATCAATCCTTAAAACCTCGACTTTTGCCTTTTGAAAATGACCAAGACAACAATGGTATCATGCACATTCTTACCAGAAAACCCAAAGGTAAAACAAGTCCCTTCTAAGTGCCTCTCTCCTTCTCGTTTCAACCACTATTACGACTAGTACTACTACAACTGCTACAAATTCTTCAATTTCCTTTTCATTTGTTTCAAAGAGATTCCCTTCACCTTTGCATTCAAAATTTATAAATTTTGGCCTACCATACATACCAGCACCAAAGTTTCATTCTTTCTCAAGGCCTAAAAGATTCAAATTTGTCGATCGAAGGTGACTTATCACTTAATGACCATCAACTCCCAACTTAATAAGAAAACAAGGTAATTTCATTTAAATGTCTATTGTAATAAAGATATTGATCACTTATAGTCCTAGATTATCAGTATACTTATAAGGAGAGGCTTTTCCGCTTCCTATTAGTAACGCTAAGGTTAGGACACTATAGAGTGCTACAAGAAAAGGAACTTTAGAGTATAGGAGGCCTACTCTAATGAAAGATTGATTAGAAAATTCAAGGCCAATAGAGAAACATAAATGGTTAGGTAAGAGTAGAGAGGGGAATTCGAGTTTGAGAGAGCAACTCGTTATCGTGTAGGAGTTTAGATTGTAATGGCAATAGTGCTAAGATGATTATGATATTTAATCAGAACAATTAATCTGATTACAATAATTAATCTTAATCCCTAATTAGGTTAAATAAATTATTTAAATCCCTAACTAATCTCACTATCAAATATGTAAAAGGAAATTATTTAACCATAAGCTCTCTTTTCTTTTTTTTCATAACCTAATCTCTTATTTATCTCTAATAACTGGAGAAATGATTCAGGTGGTCGAATCATTGCCGAAGAATAAATTATAAACCGCAGGAGTTAATTTTTAAATTTTGATATAGGATCCCACTTATCCATGTGACTATAAGCCCATTTTCAAATTGTAAAAAGATAATAAAAATATCACATAATTGATGACGTGACATTTAACTGATAAATGATTAGTCACATTAAATTTTCATTTAATTAAGGTCTGCTTTGAGCGTCTGAAAAGTGTTAGGTTTTAAATTGAATACTTCAAAATGTCAAGTTTCAAATCGAATACTTCAAAATTTTAAGGTTTGAGTTGTATTCTGATAAAAACATTAAGGTTTAAAATCTATTTTTTGCCTTTAATTTTTTTGGAAAATATCATATTACTTTAGAAATGATCTAGCATCGTTTTACATATTTCTTTAGTGAAACTAAGAATTCACTTATGTAAGTGCCTAAGAAACCAAAATATCTTCTTACCTAACTTCCATGAAACTGGGTTATTATCTTAGTTCTCAATGTTAAACATATCTCACTACCAATCTTTCTTTTTATGTCAACAAGCTATTGGACAAAATATAAACATAATTAATAAGCTCCCATTTTTTATCTTCTATAAAATACTTTTAATTGTCAAGTCATGCCAATTGTCTTTAACTTTTTGCATCAGCTATGTGTATAACTAAAAACAAATATAACATATAGTTCAACACTGCCCAATCTTGACAAAGCGTCAGGTATTATATTTTCACTCCCTTTTTTATATATGATCTCAAAGTCAAACCTAAAATGGATTGTGATCTTTTATTCTAGTAGATATTGTTAGACATTTTTGCCCCTAAGGGCAATTTTGTCAATTTCTCATTTAGTGGACAGTTATTAATTGTAATTTGGTTTTTAAATAAATTATCGGTTAAGTTACGTAATTTGATCCAGATAAAGATAATAAAGTGGCCCAATAAATGATTTAAATCAATGGGTCAAAGTCCGAATAGAAAATGGATCCCTTTTAATATAGACCTGGCCCATATCGGTCTTGTGATGAAGAAACCCGATATAGAAGCTATATAAATAGGTTAAGGTCTCATGCAGTTGCTCATATGTCAATCGAAAGCATAAGGAATTTTTGACCCGTTAAAAGAGTTTACGTATTGAGAAAATTATAAAAGGGCCTAAACCACATGCCAGTGAATACTTTCCGTAAAGGCCCTGGGGCTTTGGAATCAGCGATGGAACCGAAATCAGGTATTCTATATTCCTTTGTTTTTAATCCCTTCATGTACGATCCGGGGTAGGTAACTAAGGTACCGTTATGTATTACACGTGGTATTAGAACAGTTACGTGATCGGATTGCCAGAAACAAAGGTTTTTCGATTTTTTATCTAATATGATTTTTCTCCGTTTATGTAGAAGTGGTATATATAAGGCTAGCTGTGAAAAACGGGTCAAAAATGAACCAAACGGAGCAAAAAATGAGATTCTGGGATGTCGAAATTTGCCTCCAATGTCAAAGGTGCGTGCCAACGTCGGGCGCGTGCAGTCGCTACAGTGCGTCTCACCACGCGGGCAACGACACGTGTCGTACGTGCGTCACACGTACGAGATACAGCCCGAGCTCCCACGGGCTTGGGCATGCAAGCGCCTGCGTCGCATGCGCCCATCTGGACCGCACACGTGGCACACGCGGATGGGGATAAATGCACGCATCACACAGTAATCGTGCATCTGCTCGGAGGGGTGACACGCATGCGTCATAAGCATCTGGCACACTTCGGAGTGGGCGTTTGTAGCGTATGTGCGATCCCCGCGCATGCGCAGTGACGTGGCATCCACGTCAACAGTACGGATGTGCTACAGTGACATTAAAAGAAAGAAAATTTTCAAAAATTCCCATAAAGCTATTTCGGGTCTTTTTGGGTCCAAAAATTTTATAAAGTGAAATTTTTCATTTTTCTGGATTTATTACATTAGTAATAAATTAAAGTTTAACTCCAGAAAAAGGAATTAAGGTGTTTCGAATCCGATTTCAAGTGAATTTCCATGTTTCGGACATCGTATGAGAGAGATACTTCAAGTTTTCATGTATCGGGTCTCATGTTTAGTGTTCAGGATTGCATGATAGTAAATCGGAAAAGGAACAAAGACATTCTAAAGCCATTTTTAGTGAATTTTCGTGCAACAAACTTGTCATAAAGGAGATACATGAGATTCTTATGTCTTAGGAGGTCGGTTCGGTATCAAGTAATGCATGATAGTCACTCTATTGAGATTTTTCTTTTACGAAAGTCTCAAATGAAGTTTTCAAATAATGTCTTCAGCACAAGTGTGTGACAATGAGATTGTGCATTCAGGTTTTGCATTTATTGATGTTACATTCTCACATACCATATGCCCGTAAAGAATGTAAGGATGACATAAAGATGTATCTCTTATGTTTGTAGACTTTTTGAGTACTGATGAGGATGTAGCTATCACAGTGGCCTTTCGAGTCAGTATTTTGAATTGTTCTGCTTACACTTTAGGGGATGTCTCTAGTCTCATGTTTGATTATTCTGCCCACAGGTGTTGGCCTTACATGAGATTTTGAGATGTACATAAAGGCATTGGATAGAGGAAAGTCGTTGTTTAAATGATCTATTCGCCCACAGGTGGTAGTGTCATGAAAGTTGATGGTTTGTACTCTGATCGCTTTTATGTGTGGAAGTCTAGTTGCATATATTATGCATTCAGCCCACAGGTGTTTCATAATATGTGTGACTGAATTTTCAGTAAAGATACTATTTAATAGGCTTGAGTATCGTTGTTGTCCTACATCTGTGTTGATCTAATCAAAGTTTCTTTACTGTCACCTTTTCGGTCAATAAAATCAGTGTCACCATTGACACCCTGACCGGTTTCAATATGAAGAAGTGGACAGATGATGGATTGAATGTTATGAAGATAGTTGAGGCTGATATGGCCATACGGTAGGATAAGCCGTCTCCACCTACATCCATGAGCTCGAAAGCTCATAAAGCAACCTATGAAGCCCACGATTAGTCTTATAGATTATATCTTATGACCATTAGGAGATTCATACCTAACCATCTGCTTAGTGGACTTCCGGACACAGACAAAGTTAAATAAGTCTTGGTAATGTCTCCTAAAGGTACATAGTCTCACCTAGTGTTGAGACAAGTGCCTTGATTAAAGAATTATTCTCCATGAGGTATATGAGAGAAAAGGGGGAGTAAAGGAGTACATATCAAGAATGATTCATCTTTACATTGGACTAAAGATGTTAAACATTCCTCCCCATGATGTCTTTATAATTCACCAGACTCTAAATATACTCCCTCCAGAGTTAAGTAATCTGGTGAAGACATATTATTTACAGAATGAGAAATGGAACTTCAATACTTTGATTGCCAGTTCCATTGCTGAGGAGGAGAACTCAAATTTGCTACTCCTTTAGCCCTCGCAAAGATAAAGTACACTAAGATCAAAAGGTAGAAAGACTAAATCTTCTCCACATACTGATGCTGGTCAATCCAGTGTTAGTAAAGGTCTGTATCACATAAAGAAGCCAGTAGTATAAAGCTTAGAAGAAAAGATAGTGATCATCAGATAACTTCTTGGCTTGTCAATTTATGAATCTGATTTGTGATAGTTGAATTACGTACTTGGTGGCTATATAGTGGAGTGTCTAATCATCATGCTTCCATGGTGCAAGGGTTCATATCTAGGATAAAGCCAATTAAAGTGGAGGAGGAACTGATAGTTAATAGTAATGAAGAAATGGAAATAATATCTATAGAGGATGTATATACTGAACCGTGTTACAAGATTCGTTTTGGTTTCTTACACGACACATTTTATATATGATCTTTGGATCAACGAAGAAGGTTGACATTTTGTATTTAATGCTTCTGTTTTACAATTGTGTTTAATGCAAAACATAATGGTACAACTTTCTTGTCATATGGTTTGTATAGAATGTGCTTACCCCTAATTAGATATATGCTTCTTCATATCTTACCAAACAAGTCATGAAATGAAGGACCCTGATGAATGAAAAGTCAAACATGGTGTGGCATAAAAGTTTAAGCCACATTTCCAGAGCTGGGGTTGAGAGATTGATTAAGGAAAGCATTCTCTCAATTCTAGATTATGATGATCTGGAAACATGTGTTAACTATTACAGGAGCAAGTTTACTAATAAGGAAGTAAGGTCAACTTGTGTTTCTGACTTCTTGAGTCTGATACAGATGGATATCAAAAGACCTTATACAATTGCATTGTGCAATTTCGAGTGTCAAATATGACCATAGAGTAGAGTATCATGGCAAAAATGTTAGTTTCAGGACTTGAAAAGGTCCATTTGCTAGATATATGGAATAGGTTGGGATAGTGACTTAATTCACTATACCTGGTAATCTTGAGTAAAATGTGTGTTGCCAAAAGTCATAATTGCATCTTAAAGGAGTTGAAGAAGTCAATGCAAAACAAGATTAATCTACCTGATTATCTAGAAGTGTGAAAACTCAGTCTTACACACATTCGGGTGTGGGGCTACCTTACCAAGGTAGTATAATCCTTATAAAGAAAAATTGCGTGCTCATTATGTTCATTGCTATTTAGTAAGATATCCTGATCACTCTAAAGGCTACAGATCTTACTGTAGAGAAGGAGGGAACATAATAGTAGAATCACAAATAGCTAAGTTTCTGGAATACGATGTTTATGATGATGGTAGGCCCTTTGACCCCTTCAGATGATAACGGGGTAGATACTATAGTTATTATATACCCGCCACTCATATAGTTAGATTCGGTAGATCTAGGTCTTTGTATCATGCCTGTACAGGAATAGGAACTCATACCTGTATACACAAAGGTTCCTGGGGGTACAAGATCTAATGTAGTTATGAAAATCCACCATAGTGAGATGACCTATTATCCCATCTGATTACATAGTCTATTAGGTTAACAGAATTATGATATTAGACATATTAAGAATTCAGTTACTTTTACAAAAGTTGTTTCTGTACCTGCAGCAAAATTGTGGTGGGTTGCAATGACTTATAAGATGCAAGCCATGAGGCATAGTAAGGTTAGGGAGCTAGTTGATTTTGTAGCAGAACTGTAAAACTTCAGTTGTAAATAAAGTTTAAGACCTAAAGGATTTCAGGATAAAGTTCAGTGGTTTATGGACTAGCTCAGTTGCTTGATGGTTCACTCAGGGAGAAATGTTGACTTTGATGTTACTTTTTCTCTCGTATCCTCAAAGGATACATTTTGAGAGATTAAGGCAACTGTAACGCATAGAAAGTTACATAAGATGGTTGTCAAAACTGCTTTCCTAAATAAAGACCTTTATAAAGTGGTCTATATGGTACAACCTGAAGGATTTCAAGATCCAGATAGAACTATCATAGTTTGCACGTTATGCAGATCAACATATGATTTACATCAAACCTCTCGAAAGTGAAACCTTATAGTTGATGAGGATGTGACCTCTTTCAGCTTCATGAAAAATAAAGTTAAAAAGATGTTTGTACTATGAGGTCAGGGGGAGCAAAATTATCTTCCTATTACTGCATGTGGATGATATATTGCTCACGTCAAATTACTTGACCATGTTGTATAAGGTTAAGCAACTTTTGGTCAAGAATTTTGACATAAAGGACCTTGACATAGCATCTTTTGTCCTAGGTATTCAAATTCACGAGACATATCTTAACACTCATTATACCTCTCACAGAGTGCATACAATGAGTATATGTTACAAAGGTTTAATATGGTTAACAGTAAACCTGTCGTAGCAATTATCTCTCATAGTGAGAGATAATCTTTGGCACAATATCCAAAGAATAAAATAAAGAGAGAGGTTATGAGGAACGTTCAGTATTCTTATACGGTTGATAGCCTTATGTATGCTTGGCTATGTACTAGGGAGGACATTACATTTACTGTTTAACTATTCGATCAGTGTCTGGTTAACCTAGATGTAGACCATTGAAATTCAATCAAGCCAGTGTTGAGATAATTAAAGGGAATCAAGGATTATATGTTAACATATAGAAAAGTCAACAGACTAAACCTCGTAGAAAATTCAGATTCAAATTTAACTATGTGTCTGGATGATTGAAAATTCACTTAAGGTTACGGTTTAAGTTAGTAGATAATATAATATCGTGGAAGATTGTCAAGTATACATGGGTGATTTCCTCGACTATATATGTAAAGTACATGCTATGGGGTTGCTTCATAGACGGTTTAGCTCAGAAATTTAATTTATGAGTTGTCTGTGATTGATTCAATGGCTAAACTCATTCGATTGTAATATGATAATCAAGCTTCTGTGTTGTTTAATAACAACATTGAATATCACAGGGTTTTTAGAATTTAGAGGTCAAAGTAGTTGATACGAAAAGGTGACAATAACATTTGGAGCATTCAAAGACTAAGGAACTATAAGTCGATTCTTTACCTAAAGGACTTTACCCACTTGTGTTTGGAATACAAGCATACAGTATGGGTGTTTTGAAGTCCTTAGACACTGTTAGTTAAAAGATTGTTATGTTTGTTCCATGAACATTTGTCATCTTTTGATGTATTATGACGGTGTGATGATTCATCAATAAAGATGATCATTGTTTATCCTCAGTAATATATGTTATCATACATTGTCATAATACATATAAAAATCTTAAGATTTGTGTCAATCTTAAGCATTTAAAGGTTATTGGGCATATGTACAGATTGATCTTGAGCCTATGTCATTAAATACATATAGTTTCTATAGATATATCCTTAAAGTTT
>JAOTJB010000005.1:23383408-23398313 GCA_027123815.1 Erythroxylum minutifolium
TAATTAGAATTTGATTTTAATTATAATTAAAGATATTTAATTTTAATAAAAGACTCTTATGATTTTTTTATAAATACGGAAAAGCTTTTAGAAGCTAGCACTTTTGTCTTTTTCTTCTCAAAGTAGTTGAGAATTGCTCTATGGATATCATCAGAGGCTGGACGCTTGAATAGCTTGTGATTGATCACTCGAAAAAAGGTTTCGAGGATTTTTCAACAGGATAGCAAATAAGGTACGATTTCTAAATCGTTTATGTTTTATCCAAGTTTATATAATTATTGGGATCTGTTTGGAATCCGTAAAAATGTTTTATTTTCTGCTGCGCCCGTGATTCGTTCATGGTTGGATTCTAACATATACCTCGTTGTGTCAGCAAGAAACAAATAATTTTGATATATATATATATATATAATACAAAATTGGGAAAAACAAATTAATTTTAATGTAATTTAATATAATTTTACTCACATAAATTTAACTGAAATTTCCCCTCAAATTATAGGTCTAGCTCCTCGATCATGTTATAGATTTAACAACTTTTATTCTTATACTTTTAATATCTTTATTGTTATATAGATGTGTGTGTGTATATATATATATATATATATATACAAAAAATTAGGAAAAACATATTAATTTTAATGTAAGTTAATATAATTTTACTCACATAAATTTCAAATTTTGAAAATTTCCCCTCAAATTGTAGGTCTAGCTCCTCGATCATGTTATAGATTTAACAACTTTTATTCCTATACTTTTAATATCCCTACAGTCAATTGGTTAGTTGTAATTAAGTAAAATAATTATTTAAAGATGTTTCTTATCTTATACATACATACATACATATATATATAACATTCAAATAAAATTACGATGAGATCGTAATTATGAGATTCATAATATATTTATATCAAGTTAAGTTAACGTATCCTAGTACATAAGGCTCCTTGCTTTGAAAGGGTCATGGGAGGGTCATTAATATGCATAGCCTTCCCTTTGTAATTTTTATAAAGAGGCTATTTATGTGATTCGAACCTGTGACCTTATAGTTACAATCATAATATATTTATGTATTATCCATAAATTGTTTCTAGTTATTATTCTATTAAGATTGGATATTAATAAAGTCTAAAAGGACTAACACATATTATATTTATTCCTTATAAGGGAAGTAATAGATCCCATTGCTAGACTAAAGTATTGGGATACTTAAATAAATATGTCAGTGTTTATTAGGGAACAAATTCATTAAACTGATCCCATATGAGCAATTCATTTGAAACATTACTTATATATCTATGAAATTTTTATTGTGATAATTGTAAAAGTGATCATTTAACTTGAGATCACCAAAGTATCTCATATATATATTGATATATTTTGATACTACCTATGACCTATTCTAGTCAAAGGTAGCTCAATTAGTAGTTATTGGATATAATATAAACTAGATGGAGGTAGTTAAATGATCAATACAAGATTCATTCCCTAAAGTGATTATAGAGAATGTTTCATTATTCTCGGTTAATATTAATTTGAGAAATTCTTGGTCAAGATGGAATGACATTGATATGTTCTTAATTGTTGATATATTTAACCCTTTATACTTAGTGATTAATGATATGAAAATATTTAAAATACTCACTTTAATTCTTATATGGTTTGAGGTACAATTCGGATAATAAAGAGTTAAAGTGAGTTAAAAGTACAATATTTGAGCCATCTTCTTGAGATTCACACTCACTTGTCTTCATAGAGCAAGAAAAAGAAGGATTAGAACAAAAGGAGACAAGAAAATGCCCAAAGGAAGGAAGAATGTCATATGTCTTGGTTAAAGATGCATTTTTCACGGTTGTGAGGTGTGTGTCATGGCCAGATCATGGGTGTGACACTAATTGCATGTCACGCCCAAGCAATTTGTCTTTATGAGACAATGCCACCTCGCTCGAGACCCTACATTTTTGTATAAAAGCATCTTTTTTGTGACGACAATGTTATGTTTTCGTCTGGGAAAAATTTGGAGAATCGACAAAGGGGTTTCGAGAGAATGAAAAGTGGCAAACCTCTCGTCCTTTGGACCTATAAAGGGCTAGGCTTCCCAACATCAGTTTGGAGGTGATATCAACGTCGAAGAACCCGGTTAAGCATTTCTCTCATTGTTTGTTGTTCTTTCACTTAGGGATTGATTGTGTTATCCTATGTTTAATGTTTGGGCGTTATGTGAGAATGATTGAATGCTCTATTTGATTATTTTTATGTAAGAACCCATTGCTAGAATTTCAATATAATTCGTAGTTGTTATGTTGAGATTCGTTTGTTATATTGAAATTCGTTTGTGGTGACTAATGATTTCGAATTATTAGGGATAATATAACCTAGGTTAAATGACCCGAGCTTGTGTAGTTGTCGCCTTGATTAATCTGTTTTTCTAATTCATAATGTGGTTGTCTAATTAAATCTAGAGAGCTTATTCTAGGTTGTTCGATAGCTATGTTTAATTAACAAGCTCTTCTTAATTAAACATGACCTAAGGAAAATCGGGGATAATAGAGCTTATTGTTAACCTACAATTAATAGTTGCGAGGAGAAGTATAAGAATAACAATTTAATAAAATATGTTTAAGTGGGTGTAGGTTGAGATTGAACCAAAGAACCAGATCCCTAACGAATTCATCACTTTTATCATTTTTCAATGTTTTCTTTAATTTGTTTTCATTAGGTTAGTTTCATTTTTATTTTCTTATTTCAAACCAAATGAAACCCCCTCATAACTTAAACACCAACCATTTTCATAACAAAAGCTAACCGAAAACTCTATGTGGGATCGAACTAAACTCACCACTACTATAATTGTAGGTTTAGTTTATTTTGTATAGCGTTACGATGTGCCTACGACTAATTTTAGCACTGTTGCCAGAAAATTTGGTGCTTTAGTTTTTGTTTTTAATTTTAATTGGTGTTTTGTGCATACTTGTCTGTAATTAGTTTCCTTTCAGTTATTTCTTGACCTTTTCACTTTTTGTTTAGTGTTTGTGTGTTGAAAAAACAATTCATGGGTGGAATTAATTTTTTCTGTAACTTATATTCCTAATCTTATGACCAAGTTTGGAACGTTCATACTAACTTTAGTTATAGATTGGAAAACCAGCAAAATTACTTCCTTGATAGTATGCAGGACATATAATAATTCCCATATAGACCAGAAGCTTCTTATTACGACTCAGGTCTATCTCTAGAAGACTTGGTTAACATTGTCATTACTAATACTCCACAATTCCAGCAGGAAGAAAGACAATTTTGGTCTGGTTTCCAAAATTTAGAGAGCCAACAAAACTCAGGTACATCTCTGGAAGAATTGAATAATATTATGAATGCTAATACTTGGTAATTTCAACAGAGTATACATAGCAACTTCAACAGTTTGAGAAGGAGACAAAAGTGAACATACAGAACTTGGTAAGCCAAATAGGTCAGATGATGGAAGCTCTCGACTGCCTAAAATCATAAAGCAAAGAGGTGCAACTATCTCAACCTGAGGTGTACTGAAGGGACATTAGTATAGAGGCCATTCAAAGTAAAGAGGAGCTTGAGAATCTTAAGAATATTACTCAAGGAATTGCTTGTGTGGAAAAGGTGGAGAAGGAGCTCGAAGTAGAAAGGGATACATCTTTTAGCTCAAAGGTAAATACTAAGTTCCTAATTTTTATTAAAAATGACTCTTTACCTTTACCTAGATTGTTAGAGAAATTGAACGAAGAAGAAAAAGGTGAAGAGACATTTGAAATATTTGCAGAGTGCAAGGACACAGTAGAGATTGAAAGTCAAAGAATAAGGAAGATGCTGAATGTGAATGATTATCAACCAAGGCCCTATATTGAACAACCTCACATGGAAGTGGCTCAAACTATGTCACCAGAAGATCATAATTTCGTCACGTGAGGAGAAAACATGGAATCAAGCCAGCGACACTAAACAAAGGTGTTACTTAGGAGGCATCCTAAGGGAAGTTAAATTTCTTTTCCTTTACGTTTACACATTTAGTTCTTCTATGGATGTGTGTTTTTAGTTGTTTTAAGTTTTCAACAAAAAGAGAGAGAGAATTAAACAATCAAACAAACAATTTATTTTTTTATTGCTTCTAGGACTATATAGTCATGATTAGAGTGTGAATTGACTAGAAGAATCCATGGCATTATCTTTAGAAGAGTAGTGACTAATGGCATTGTATGATGAAACTTGAGCATGTACTTTTGCTCTTGTGATTGGTCAATGTGCATTATCTTTAGAAGAGTAGTGACTAATGGTAAACAAAGCCAATAAGATTTTGAGCCTTTATAGACTGACACATCCATATCAGTCTCATTGTCTTTTTATGTGTGGCATTCATAACATGTACATCCTTACTTTGCTTTGATTTTTTATTTAAGAACACATTTTTATCACATGCATTAATATGAAAATTATAAGGCATTCTTTGTTTTTCGAACTACATTAGTTAAATGGTCTACCCATTATATGATTTTTCTTTTGATAAAACCCTTTGAGCTTTGTTAGCCTTTCTTTATGTACTAACCATATTACGTACTTTTAAACTTAACTAAATGTCATACCCAAGTCGTAAAGCTACCAGGGCATTTGTGATTATTGAGTTTGTAAATGTATAAAATTCTAAGTGTGGGGGGTATGCATATATTTATGATGGTTATAATTGTTAGGATGTTATTTTATGTCTTATCATTGAAATTCCCATGTTGATGTAGTTTCTTTCAATGTTTATAAAAAAAGAAGAGAAGAAAAGAAAAGAAAGAAAAAATGTTTAAATAAAATTATTAAGGAGGAAATGTATATGTGTTGCAAAGTTGTTTATGATTATTCTTTCCTCCTAAAGTTGTATTGAAAGACTTTCTTAAGTATGTTGGATATGAGGTGGATATTACTTTCAATGGTCACTTCCTGTGGTTACAAAGTCTTGTTTATGATCAACTTTTGTAAGTGATATATTCTTGATGTGGTTTGTGGTGAGAGAGCTTGAATTTGAGCTAGGAAACATAGTTTTTGTATTCATCATAATTGAAGTACACAATTGTGAGGAAACATAGTTTTTGTATTCATCATAATTGAAGTACACAATTGTGAGTGAATGTTGGTTTTTGCACTTGATGGTATCTTGAGTGTTTTCCCTTATTTCACTAGCTTTGATGGCTTTTATGCTAATTTACCCAAATGCATCTCACCTTACCTTTATCGACATTATAACCTAAAAAGTCCTTTGATTCATGATTTTGCATGTGAACTTTACTGGTGGATAAATGAAATGATTTGCAAAGTTGTGGAATGTTATGATCATGAATGGCATTAAGTGTACCCATGAATATATCTTATTTAAACACATTTTGTCTAAGTTTACCATTAGATTGTTCAGTTTTTGAAAGTGATGATTTTTGATTGATGATGAGTAGATATCTTATTTAAACACATTTTGTCTAAGTTTACAATTAGATTGTTCAGTTTTTGAAAGTGATGATTTTTGATTGATCATTAGTAGAAGCTTTGAATGTTAAGTTTTTGCTGTGGTTTTCGAAAGTTATTCATCTTTGTTTATGATTATGTATTCTCAGAAAATATAGGAATTGAGTAAATATTTTTGGGTCGATGATCTTAATTTTGATGTTTTGCCTGAGGATGATCAAAAGCCAAGTGTAGGGGAAATTGATATGTACTTAATTGTTGGTACATTTAACCCTTTATATTTAGTGATTAATGATATGAAAATGCTTAAGATACTCACTTCAGTTCTTATATGGTTTTAGGTACAATTTGGATGCAAAAGGGCTAAAGTGAGTCAAAAGCATAATATTTGAGCCATCTTCTTGAGATTCACACTCACTTATCTTTATAGAGCAAGAAAAAGAAGGATTAGAGCAAAAGGAGATAAGAAAATGCCAAAAGGAAGGAAGAATATCATATGTCATGGCTTAAAATACATGTCATAGCTGTGAGAGGTGTGTCATGCCCATGACACACCACTGTTAGATAGTGCCACCTCACCCTAAACCTTACATTTTGTACAAAAGCATCAATTTTGTGACAGAAATGTTTTCGTTTGGGCAAAGTTTGGAGAATCATAAAATGGGAGAATGAAGAGGGGCAAACCTCTTACCATTTGGATATCCATGGAGGGTTAGGCTTCCCAATGCTAGTTCGGAGGTGCTATCGATGTCGAAGAACCCAGTTAAGCATTTCTCTCGTTGTTTGTTGTTCTTTCTCTTAGGGATTGATTGTGTTATCCTATGTTTAATGTTTGGGTGTTGTGTGTTGTGTGAGAATGATTGAATGATCTATTTGTTTATTTTTATATGAGAACCCATTACTAGAATTTCAATATAATCCGTAATTGTTATGTTGAGATTTGTTTGTGGCAACTAATGGTTTCAAATCATTAGGGATAACATAACCTAAGTTAAGTGACCCCAGCTTGTGTGGTTGTTGCTTTAATTAATCTGTTTTCCTAATTTATAATGCGGATGTCTAATTAAATCTAGAGAGCTTGTTCTAGGTTGTTCGATAGTTAGGTTTAATTAACGAGCTCTTCTTAATTAAACAAGAACTAAGGGAAAACTAGGGTTAACAGAGCTTATTATTAACCTACGATTAATAATTTCTAAGAGAGGTATAGAAGTAACAATTCAATAAAATATGTTTAACTAGTGTAGGTTGAGATTAAATCAAAGAACTGGGTCTCTAACGAATTCATCACTTTCATCATTTTTCATTGTTTTCTTTATTTTTTTTCATTAGCTTAGTTTCATTTTTATTTTCTTATTTTAAACTAAACAAAAACCCTAACCTAAACACCAACTATTTTCATAACAAAAGCTAACTGAACACTCTTTATGGGATCAACTTAGACTCACCACTATTATAGTTATAGGTCTAGTTTATTTTGCGTAGTGTTACACGGTGCTACGTCAGATATTTTGAAAATAGTTTTCAAATATCATTAATTGAATCTCTCGTTAATAGTGGAGAACTAGTATGATTGGACTCAAATAAAGTGGATGTTATTTTCATGCTCTATTTTTTAGCATAACATAGTATGATGAAATGATTGAATTATACAAAGAAAATCATAACCAAAAAGATTAGTCAAAACTACTTTATTATTCCTAAATATTTGGATGGTCATGCGTTGCTAAATGTTAATCTTGATATATGGATATAAATTGTTTAATTAGAGAATTAAAGATAAATAAAGAAGTTTAATTTATCTAAATACAATTTAGGGTTATAATTTATAACCATTACTAACACTTTTGAGAACCTAATGAGTCACACATAAAGAACAAATTGAAGAGATAAAAGGTGTTTAATTAAGCCATACTTGATTATAAAATTAAAAACTTTAATTAAATATAAGATATATAATAATAAGGACCAATATGAAATATTGAATCCTATTTGGGCTCAATTAATATTTAAATAGAATTAATTGTAATTGTAATTAAAGTTTTATTAAAATTAGAATTATATTTTAATTAAATGATTAAAATGTCCAAAAGCTGTTATGAATAGACTTAAGCTCTAATAGAGTTAATACTTATTGCCTAATCTTTTTTATAATACTTGTAAAATTCTTTCAACACATTTTATAGATACCATGAGAGATTGAATATGTGTATGACTATGGTGATTGAGATAAATTAGTTTTTAAAAACACTTTGAGGAAAATGACATGAAAAGGATCAAGCTTCACAATAAGGTACGAATTACATTTTAAGCTTTATTATGATGTATATGTTAATGGGGTTATAGAATTTAAGTGATCTTGACTTTTGAGAAATTAAACTTAGAAAAATTTTTGTTCTTATTTTACTACATTCAAAATCGGATCCCGACCTGATTTCTCAATAGTGGTATTTGAGCAATCTTTTAATTTTATAACTTGATTAAGTTTGTCTGATTTTTAATGATATTCAATTATAGGATTGAAATTACAAATATTGTAATCCCTAAATTTTTTGAAAAGTTTATATTATAGTTACAAATCCTAAATCATAAAACTAAATTAGTTTTGAATAATAATCTCAAAAGTTTTTATTAAAGTCCTTATAAATCCTAAATTATTGGATCTAAAAGATTTAGATTAGAAATCCAAAAACCCTAAATTGACTCCTCAACCTTGCGTTCAAAATAAGGAAACTTATAGGTTCCTCTATGTGATGTTTTTTCTTACAGTAGGGATGGAACACCTACGTGTTATTGGAGAAATTACGCTTAGATATTGTTAAGTGGTTATGTTTTAGGTGGAGGTGATGAAGCTACTAGTGGTAAAAGGCTTGAATGAATCTAGTTTCTATTATGTTTATTTAAGTTTTAGATAGTTGGTTGACTGAAGATGTAGGTTAGAACCTGAGATGTTACTGACGGTGAGTGGCTATAAGAGAAGAAGATGCGAGGAGAGGCGACATTTGTTAAGTGTAGCTTAGATTGACAGGTTCAAGGTATAGCTTGGTTTTGTTGTACGCTAGTGGGTGAGGCTTGTAAAAGGTGAAAACGGTTGGTGTCAAAATGGTGGTTGGAGTAGGTTGAAGGGCAAACATTACTTGCGGGAGCTAGTGGCGATGCTGGCGTCGGGGAGCTTACAACTGCAATGGTAAGGGTTGTGAGTTGGAGTAGGCTGAGGGGCAACATTACTTGCGGGAGCTAGTGGCGATGCTGGCGTCTGGGAGCTTACAACTGCAATGGTAAGGGTTGTGAGTTGGAGTAGGCTGAAGGGCAACGTTACTTGCGGGAGTTAGTGGCAATACTAGTGTCTGGGAGCTTACAACTATGATGGTAAGGGTTGTGAGAAACGTATGAAGGTAAGCATAATAGTTGTTGACAACGATAACTCATTAGTGACGACGACCTGATAAACAATTAATTGATTATATTTATATATCTATATTTAGTGTGTTTTGCTCATTATTTGAGAATCTTATGGTATTTGTGGTACTTATTCTACTTCAAATGTGTTTTTAGGAGATAGTTGCCTTCATAGACTAAAAAAAGAACTCAAGTAAAATCGTGGCATAAAATGAAAGAATTAAAGCAACCTTGGACTTACACAACTATATATAGTGACTGTGTAAGTCACTATAAACGTGTGAAGCTTAGAAGATGTTGTTTATGCCCATGTGAAGATATAAACCCATGTATTTTGACATACAAGATCATTTATTTTCGTGTGTAAGCTTTTGTGACCATGTAAAGTGACGATTGAGAGGTTTTTAAAGATATACGATCACCGATATAGCTATGTAAGGACTATGCATATTGTAAAAGAAACCTAGTTTTTGTTATAAAAGAATATTATGAAGGCTACAATGAAGGAGACAAATTCTAGAGTCAGTGGAGACACCAAAATAAGAAAGAAAACACCAAAAAGAAAGGCTACACATTACAAATAAGAAGATCAAAAGCGGAAACATCAAGATCAACTCCAGCTTTTCAGATTTTCCAAATCAAGACTTCAAGTTGATTTCATTCTATTCTCTTTTCCTATTTCATTGCTCTGTATGCCAAATTTGAATGGTTATGTTTTGAACATGATTATGGATTGCTAAATCAGTATTAGGGTATTATTCTTGAATTTTTTCTATAACTTTTACCTTGTTGAATTCAATATATTACTGTTATATGATATTTGTTATGCTCATACTTGATTTGAATCAAAAGATTGAATCAAGTTGTTTATGTTAAGTTGCACAATGAGAGTTGGTACCTTACTAGGCTTACAAATATCATGTTAATAATCAATTAAAGAGAGATCTTAATTATGAGTTAATTATCCTTAAGATTGCTTCAAATCCAATTGAGTAGTTAGGAATAGTTTTTAGAGATCGAGAGATTACAACTCAAATTTTATGTATTTCAATTGGGATTACTTGAATAGAACTCGAGAGAGGTTAATCAAAACTTTGGATATCTAGGATCAAGCATAGTTAAATTCACAAGGTGAAGGGAAGACAAAACAAGGATAGAATAATTCCTAATATTCCACCATTTAGTACTTTAATTTTATTGTTATCTTTTATTCGTTTAGTTATCAAGTTTGTTCGTTTATTTTAATTTTCAATCAATTTAATCTTTTGTTACCTTAGAAAAAATGTAATTCAAATTGTTAGGTGACTATATTTAATTCTAATGGGAATGATATCTTTTATACTATAAGTTAGGATCTGTATACTTGCAGTATAAAAGTTATATAAAAATATCAACAAGTTTTTGGTGTTATTGTTAGAGATTACAATTTAACTTCTTATATAATTTGAATTCTTTTGATTTAAGGACTTAAATACTTTTCTTATGTGATTGCAACTGCATGAACACAAGATCCACTAAGAGTTCCTTATACACAAACTTCTAACATCACCAAGCCAAAAAGGGAGATTCGGAACGCGAGACGCTTAGAAGAGATAGAACGAACAATGGTGGAGGGAAAAAAATAAAGTGGAATAGCAAAGAACCCTTATGGACTTCATAAGGCTAGGGTTTAATGTAAATTAACAAGGGATAATGAAATCACCAATATAAACCGATACATTCGAAATCAAACCAGCACTGCTGAATATGTTACAAACCAACATTCAATTTTATATACTAGACAATAAGGATCCTAATGCTCATCTAGCTAACTTTCTTAATATTTGTGACACGTTTAGGTACAATCAGTTGTCGAAAGATACAATTAAGATGAGGCTTTTTCCTTTTACAATTAAGGATCGAGCCAAGGCATGGTTGAATTCTCTCAACCTAATGAATGTCACAACATAAGAGTAGTTGGTACAAACTTTTTTGGCTAAATACTTCCCTTTAATGAAGACCACTAGACTCATAAAAGAAATCACAAATTTCTAGCAAAGCGAAGAAGAGTCTTTATATGAAGCATGATAATGATTCAAAGAGTTGTAGAGTAGTTGCCTATACTATAACTTGCCAAAGGAGTTCCTTCTACATATATTTTACAATATAGTGAATCCTCCCATGCGAGACACTATAGATACTAAAAGGACCCATCCTAGAATTCCCCTTTTAGAGCCTGAGTGGAGCCCTCTCAGCTACCTCACGATAGCCCTCCAACCGATATCTATCTCAACCTATTGTTAAAAACCTTTTATACTCAAAAAGTTAAAAGCACAAAAAACAGTGGGAATTTTTTTTCAAATCATGTTACTAAAAATTTTGATAGCATAATGATTGTTTTTCTAAGATTCCCAAATTTCAAACTTGAAAAGACCCATCCTAGAGTTCCCCTTCGAGATCCCGAGTGCAGCCCTCTCAATGACCCCACTGTAGCTCTTCAATCGATATCTAACTCAATTGAAGGGTTTTTGCAAAGTCAAGTCGTTCAACTATTAAAAACTTTTTATACTTTAAAAGTTAAAAGTGTGGAAAATAGTGGGAAACCCTTATTTTTATGTTTTTAAACAAACCACCTTAGGTATGCATGCAAGTGCTGTAGTAATTAAGACTCCACGTATGATTAGTTGTCTCGTTGGGTGCTACTGTGCTTGTGTTATTTTTGTTATGTATATGATATGTTTTAAATTATTTTGGAAAGGGTTCAAATTCTGTAATGTGTTGTACATGCATTTATAAAGTAGGCTCTATTTATGATATACTGGAGTAATTTAAGTGTTTAAATGTATTATTGAGGTTATAACAAAGATCACAGATATACCAGAGATAGTTTTGGACTCGAACAAAATTTTCTTAAAAATTTTTCGAAAACTATGAAAAGCTAAGGAATGAGTCCAGATGAGTTTTAAAATCCCCAAAATGTACTATGAGGATTTAAGTGACACTTTTGAATGAAATCTGGATGATTTCAGTGAATAGTATTTTCAGATAAATAGTGAATCCAGATGAATAGTATTTTTCACTTAAATAGTGATTTTGGGGACTCAACTTCGAAAATTTGAAAAATACCTTGAATAGATCTTAGAATCTAATGATACTAAAATGGATTGAAAATAAGCCCACTGAAAGTTTAAGGTTAAAATGCTCTTTTTGAAAAATAACATGTATTGAGGATTTTAAACCCATTTGAATATTTTTTTAAAAGTATCCACTTAATAAGTAGTGACCTTAATTAGATTGTTTTATGGTCCATTTGATGATAAGATGGTTGTGAAAAAATTTCGGGCTTTAATTTGATTAGTTAGTGAATTAAATGCATTAAAGGGCAATTTGGTCTTTTTACATAATATTAGTAGATTGATGAGTCATTAAAGATGACCAATGAGAAAATGACAGGTATGTGATGAGTCAATAGAGACAACCAATAGGAAAGTGACATATGTAAACACTATAAGAGTTAAGACATTTAGTGACAATTTTTTGTGACTAATAATTATTTTGTCACAAATATGAGGCTTTTTGTAATAAGACAATTGATTGAAACTATTGTTTAGATTAATTGTAATGATTTATTTTTTGTCACTAATACAGTAGTAATTGTGACAATTTAGTATCTTTCACAACTAAGTTGTCACTATTAATATATTAATAGTGTCAAATTTTCTTTTATCACTAAGTTTTGTTATTAAAAGCCTATATAATTTGGCGCCAAAATAATTTTGGCAGGAATAAATTGTAATCGTGATAGAACATATGTTAGTAATTAATATTTTCTATTTATTGTGACAAAACATAGTTTGTTCACTAATATTTTTTCTTTTTGTTACGATACGGTTAATCGTCACACAATATTTTACTTGTTGTGACAAAAAATTTTGTTAATAAATATTCAATTAATTAATATCTACTTCATATTGTCACAATAACTGAACTATAACTATGGTCACAACTATTCGTAATTTAGTGACAATTTGTTTGTGACTAACTATTTTGTCATCACAAATATGAGATTTTTTTAGTGCCAAAACAATTGATTGACACTATTGTTTGGATTAGCTGTGATGATTTATATTTTGTCACCAATACAATGATAATTGTGACAATTTAGTATCTTTCACAGTTAAATTGTCACTATTAATATATTAATAGTGTTGAATTTTATTTTATCACTAAGTTTTGTATCTAAAAGCCTATGAACTTTGGCGTCAAAATAATTTTGGCAGAAATTAATTGTAATTGTGACAAAACATATGTTAGTAACTAATACAAAATTAGGTATTCATTTAGATTAATAGAAAATATTTAATAATTCAAATAAAAATTGTCATTATAAAATATTTTATTTTGTTGTTGCATTGAATTTGCATCTTAATTTTCCTAACTATGTTTTTTACATGAGACTTAAGACATTTAGTGACAACTTTTCTGTGACTAATTGTCATTTCATCACAGATATGAGGTTTTTGGTGACAAAACAATTGATTGGCACTATTGTTTAGATTAACAGTAATACTTTATGTTTTTGTTACTAATATAATGGTAATTGTGACAATTTAATATCTTTCACAATTAAATTGTCACTATTAATACATTAATAATGACAAATTTTCTTTTATCACTAAGTTTTGTCATTAAAAGCATATGCAATTTGGCGCCAAAGTAATTTTGGCGGGAATATATTATAATTGTGACAAAACATATGTTGGCACTACTTCAAAATAATGAGGTTTTAGACGCTTATGCCTAGACACATATAATAATTATCTTAAATAATCTAAGAATTGGTGGAGTTTTTAGACATTTATTTAAGACAACAAAATTTGTCTAAAAAATATACTAAAAGGAGTCTAAAACTTTTAAAATTTCCAATTGGCGGGGCAAGAATTAACATCTTTTATAATTTGTAGTAAGTATGCATCCAGAAATAACGATTAATTAATGTCAAAAGACGATATTTTAAACAAAAAACAAATCTTAAATATTTTTGTAAAATATTTAGAGACAAATCACACCTTTTGTTGGTTGCTGTCTTAACATTGTAACGCACTTGTAGCTATATTTCTTGATAAAATTATTTAAATTAAAAATGATATGATATATTTAGTGATATAACTAAAATTTTAAATAATTAGTGATAAGGCAAATTCTCTCGAGATAAAGATTTGGGGTGTCTCTTACTAATGTATTTCAAAGGGAAATGAGAATTGTCAATTTGATGTTTCTACATATTTAAATCTGTATCTCCTGGGTTGGTGTTTCATAAAAGATAACCCAACTACAGTTAGCTTTTAATGTCATCATTGAACCTTGGGTTGACACTACATGTTTCTCTTACTTTGAATTCCAATTTAAGCATTATATGAATCAGGCCAACATTTCTGCTGGCAAAGTTGTTGCTCGCATCCTCCGAACCTCCCTCGACCCCAAGGGCATGAACAAGATGCTCCAGAGCCTTGACGGTGATGTCACTATCAGTATGCTATCCACTTTCATTTTGATTAATTAATCTTGTTTGCTGATTTTTAGGATTTATTTTGGGTTTTAGATTGTCTGAAGTTATTATAGACCTGTATTTAGAATTTTAGAAAACAAGGATTATAGTGACTTCTGATCTCGTCTTTTGATGTGCCATTTTTGTGAAACTCATTTTATCTTTTCTCCTTATACTTTGATCATGGAGCACGCTAATGGTAGTCTCTTCAACTTAAACTAGTAAAGTTTCCTTTGTTTTATTTTTATCGTTCATGGGTCTTAGTTCAAATCTCCTTACATCTTCGTATTCTCAAGATGTTGCGCCTTCACTGGGATTTTCTGGTTTATGGATCCGTTTTCCTGTCATTGTCTGTTGAAATCCGATTAAAAGATTTGTACTTTTTGGTGTTTTCTCATACAAGAGACGTCTACTTAACCCCGTAGTTGCTCTTACATTCAACTTTGTGGTAGCTGTTGGAATTATTTTTGTGAAAAAATGATTTTACCTGCCTGCTGTTGTTATCCGTTGTAC
>JAOTJB010000005.1:23431981-23447671 GCA_027123815.1 Erythroxylum minutifolium
ATTAACACAACAAAACCTTAATCAAGAGCTATATAATGAAAATCTATTTTCATAAAACATTTAACTCTATAGATTAGAAGTTCATCTTACACTCATTTGATTTCCTCCTCCATGTATTAGCTGGATTGAACAATATATCTCCACCACTCATTTATCATTTTGATTAATAGAGAGGCCACAAAGCTGATTAAGGTCATAAAAGAAGTAAGATAAGGTGATCCTTTGTTACCTTATCTATTTTAATTATGCATTGAGGTTTTAACAAGATTGATTGATCATACAATAAAACTAAATGGTAAGTTCATCTTTCACAAAAAATTAAACAAAGTTAATAATCTTTAATTTTTGATGATGATTTACTGCTTTGTAGAGCCAAGGCTAATTTTATCATCTCATTGATTAACTACTTGTACTTTTTTAACAAGTTATCAGGTCTAACTATCAACATGAATGAGAGTTATCTAATTGTATCAATAAGAGTAGAACAAATATCTCTATGCCCTACAATTATTTTATATAGTATCTTGTTTTTCCATGCTAAGTGTTAGAACTCTAGAATACTGTACATGAGAGATATTATTGAGAAATTAGGAAATGCATTTCATGCTCATGCATAATATTAGCGTACACATATGTGAATTTGATTTTTTCTGTACATATTACAATGACTATTCATGCACTCATTTGACATATTCTGGGATATAAATGATTTTAAATGATTATGATGTGAATAGTGAATATTTTGTCTTGAAAATTGATTTGGTGAGTATATTTATTAATTTAGAATTTTGGTGAAAATTTGAAAAATTTTCTGAAATTATGAATATTTTTGGACTAGGAAAAATGTCAAATGGCAAGACAATTGATTTGTGATAATAGAAATAAGTGACAAATGGCAATAGAAATTACTGACATGTGACATTAGGATTTATTGACACGTGGCATAGAAAAATTAGGTAAAAATTGATTTAAAAATTGGGAGACAAATGGATTAGAGATTTAACGATATTGGGTGCCATAGCTAGAAGACTTAGCATATTTCTTTATGTTGTAAGTGTCATAACACCACCACGTTATTAACCCACACTGTTTACCTAATTGAAAGACCATCTCATGGTCTTTCACCATTATTTTCGTTACATGCTCTCTCTCATCTTCTTTATTTTCTTTCTCCACTCACAACACTCTCTTCTCACCCTCTCAACATTGAACCTTGATCTCATCCTTCACTTGCTACTTCTATTTTTTCGTTGTCTTCTTCATTTTGTTGAAAAAAACCTAGCTTATTCTTTTTGGAAATTTGATGATCTTATAAGCTTGGGAGGAGTTACGGTTACATAATTTTTGAAGAGCTTAGAGTTAAAACAAGTAATTATATTATGGTTCTTTATGGATTGCTTAAATAGAAATGTTTTTGATGATAGTAAGAGATAGGTTTATGAGCTAATAGAGTTGTATATATATGCTAAAATATGAATGAAGAAATGAGAATTTTGTGCTATTAAGATGAAGCTCAGGAAAGCTTTTGATTCAATCATATTGGATTTCTTATTTCAACTTATAGAGGCATTAGGATTCTCTATTAAATTCCTATCTTGGATTCAAAAAAGTGTCACTTCTACCAGCTATAGTGTCTTAGTAAATGGTGAGTCATCACTATGGTTCAAAAGCAAGAAAGTCTTGAGATAAGGGGATCCCCTATCCCCTATCTCTTCTTGATTTATATGGAAGTTTGGATTCAAATTACTGCTAGTAACATTGCTCAAAGCTCAGATTTCAAGTACCATAAGAAATGTAACAAATTAAAGTTATTTATCCTAACTTTTACAGGTGACCTTTTACTATTTTGCAACTAATATGCTCCATCAGTATCCATTCTAGTTGAATCAATTAAACAATTCATCTAGATTTTAAGTGTGAAAATTGATCTTGACAAGAGTACCTTGATGTTATCCAAAGATGTTGGTTCCTTTCATGAGGAACTTAGCCTTATATCACAAATGGAAATGAAACAACCCCCTTTCACCTATCTTGGTGTTCCTATTACAACAATTAAACCAACTTATAAGGAATGCAAACCTCTATTTGAGCAAGTTAAAAGGAAGCTCATCAAATGGTGCAATAAGGAACTAAGCTATGTTGGGAGGATGTGAACCACAAAAACAATAGTCTGTAATTTATACAACCACTAGATTACAAACTTCATTCTTACTAAGAAGATGGCTAAAGGAATTGAAAAACTATTGAGGAACTTCCTGTGAAATCTGAATCCTCATAATTCTTTTGGTGTCAAAATATATTCGAAGGGCATATGTAGTCCAAGGAAACAAGGTGGCCAAAGATTGGCCTTTATCCAAGTCTTAAGCAAGGTCCTAATAGCCAATAGAATATGGAAACTTCTAGTGGATAAAGAGAACCTCTAGATTCAATAGATACACACTTATCACTTACAAGGTTTGAGTTTTTGGGAAGTTAAATGCAACTCTAATGCCTCTTGGAGATAGAGCTATATTCTAAAGCTAAGAAGCTAGGTAACACACGCTTCTAAAAACAATGGAAATAATACATCCATTTAGTTTGACTATTGGTGCAAGAAAGGCCCCTCATACCTATATCCAAACTTGTTTCACTTAAGATATATGATCAAACTTGATGCTAAGGAGTGTGAGTTGATTATTAACTAGGAATGGAGAACTAACATTAGAGATTTTGAGTGGTTGGACCATGCTATTCCTACTATTAGACTCAAGCCTAATATGGAGGATAAAGTGGCATAGACATTGCATCCTTTTAGGAGATTTACAAATATACTAGTCAAGGGTCTATTAATGCAATAATCACCTTATGTCAGCTGGCATATTATCATTTATTACTTGGTAATAGCCCTTGATATGCTTTCACTACTTGGTTATCTCTCTGGAATAGAATAGCTACAACTGACAATAAAAAGCTCCTCATCTTCGGATCCTACTTGCAACCTATGCACCAATTCCCTAGAATCTAGAGATCACTTATTTTTTAAGTGTATCTTCACTAGAAGCCTACAGGGAACCATTGAATATGCTTGTAAAATAGAGGGCCTAAGCAACTAGTAGATGGATTTGGTGAACTAACTAGCTAAGATCAAGCTATCAAAAAGCACCTACAAGTTACTAAGGTTGGCTTTCAGTGCAGGGATCTATAAAGTATAGCAAGAGAGGAATAAAAGAAGATTTAGGAAGAAGTTGATGAACATCACTCAGTTCCAGCAAAGTGCATTGTTCAAGATAAAGAAGTATTTCATAACATGTTTCAAAAATAAAAAGCTAGACATTTAGTGGCCCAAAGATGAGATCTTCCATAACATTTAAAATTAAGGCTTGGATCTAGTTATTTTGTAACTTATTGACCTCCTTGTAATTCTTTTGTAAGGCCAAGTCTTGTTCTTTCATAATTTATATTTTAATTTATAAAAAAAAAACTAAATAGACTTATTTATTGACCCAAGTTATTTGATAAGATGGATTAATATTTTTAAAAGTGAATTTAAAATTAAGTATTAAAAATTGAATATACAAGTTTGAATTATATGAAATAAATAAAAATAGTCTAATATTAATAATTTATAATTACTTTTCCCTTATAAATCTTATTGAAATTATAAATTTTATATTTATTGTCATAAATTATTTTATTTTAATAAATCATTTATACTTTCAAATTAAAACATGGATTTATGGGCTCAATTTAAAATTAAAAATTTTGTAATAAATCATATTTGAAATTGAAAATGAGACTCATTTCATAAAACAGAATGGATATAATCTTAAATGCCTTCTAAAATTTTGCTAATATATAGTAAATTCGACCTGTGTACAAGTCTACAAACTAAGTACACAAATCTCTATTATTGTTTGTTTCAAATTCCGAACAAACTGGTGCAGAACAGCCTGGCAAGGAGGGCAAACTGACTCGTTGTAAAGAAAGGTCGTGGCAGTAAAAGGGCCTGGGGTGGAAGCATATTGACTCTTGTGGCAGAGAAATCTCACAAATAGGAAAAAGATTATAGATGACTACAATGACAGGTGACAGCAAAGAACCTTAGCAATTAGCTATTTTCAGTTCCAAAGGCTACTTCTTGCCCTATACAAAAACAAGGAATAAAGGAGATTATGCTGCTTCCTTAACCAAATCTTGATTATAGAACCTTCAGTTCCAGAAGTGCACGCATCATTAAAGAAGCAGCAGAATTTTCTGCATCCTTTACTCTTGTTTTTTCGTCTCCTATCATATAATACAGGACACCACTTGCAGTTACAAAGTTAACTGAACATACAAATTTTTTGTCATGTTGAGGACCCACATCTTTCTCAATCCTGCATTTCAGAAAAGAATGAGAAGTCAGGTTAAAAATGGAACATCCAGAAGATGGAAAGTTAAAGTTTGGCATTAATAAGTTGTTTATGAAAGAATAATTCATGGTAGAGAAGAAGGTGCATTACAAACTTGTGAACTTGCTAACTAGCGACAACTGCAACAAAAAGTCAAACCAAAGAAACAAATTGTTTTCATGCCAACAAGATAAGATTTACAAAGAAATAACTACACAAGCACGCTATTTGACTGACTTCCAAATCAGTTGCCTCTGAACATAAGATTGACAGCAACTCAGAAGGCACAAGCATCAATAAAACTTCTCAGTTTTTCATAAATCTCCCTTCCCTTAATCTCAACTGCTTGGACTTTGTGAGATTGCTTCTCTCTTTGCATTCAGCACTTACCCTGTTTCTTTTCTTCTGGCTCAGGAAGCATGCTAAGGCACTTGAGCAAGGCTATTCTAACCTCACGCCACCACATCCATATGGGAAGGCATTCCATTAGTTTTTCAATGCTTGGGAAAAATAGTCTCAAACAATCCACAGGTATATCTGTGTATATTCAAAAGACTTCACAAACTGTAGCCAAGATCAAAATTGCATCTGAAAACAATGTCCAGAATCATTTCTACAAGTTATATATCCTTTCTCAAAGCAATGACCAAGCGCTCAGACTTCTGCGACCCTACTCTTTCTCCGTCTCTCTCTCGACACTAAAACCAATCTTTTTCATCTTCTCTAAACCCATAATCATGCTTGTTTGCTCTTCGCTTCAAAAGCATGCATTACTTGGAAGAAATCATAAGAATATCTCTTGGTTTCATGGTATAGAGACAACAATTCCTCAGTATGTAACTTTATCATTGATGCAAGGTTTTAAATTGCGGACTACTGGTTATACTGGTTGCAGGCGATTGTGACAATTGGAGATGACACAAGCATAATTGCGAGAGATGTGGCCATAATTTCAGCAAACTGTGATAATAGTCTGGACCGCAGTCGCTTATTGCAGACTATTATCACAATTTGCTGAAATTACGGCCACATTTCTCGCAATTATGCCAATTGTGGTTGCAATAAGCGACTGCGGTCTATACTATTATCACAATTTGTGCAATTGCAGATCATAATTTAAAACCATAAATTGATGCAATCACCAACAGATGAAGTGCAACATCACACAACAATGCATGAGGTTGATATGCACTAACTAACCTGCACAATTTCTAAAAATTGCAACCACAATTTAGAACCATGGGTTGATGCAATCACCAACAAATGCAGTGCGACATCACACAACAAAGCACGAGTTTGATATGCTTTAGCGAACTAACCTTGACAACTTTTAAGACATAGCGTATAGTTAAGAAACAAAAGTTTTCACAAGTAATACCTTTAATCTCCACACTTTGTTGCCTCTAGTAAATATCCTTAAGCAAGACGAACAAACTAAAGAAAGATTATTAACTATAAAATATAAAAAATGATAATTTTGGATGCAATTGCTTAAGTCAAAAAGAACCAACTAAGCATGACACAATAAGGTTTACAATATAAACTACGCCTTCTTATCACTATACTAAAGCAGACCGCAAGCAGCTTGTTTGTGCTAGTAACTTAATAGATAGCAAAATATACCTAGAAACAAAAATGAGTATGCACGTAACGGGTGATACATATTAGTCAGGTTAAAATTAAACAAAGCTTTAAGTTTTGACAAAAGAGAGAATACATACTTGTAATTTGGCTTGGACCACTTTTTCTTGCAACATAGATCATGCAACTTCTGTTTTGCCCCTTGAAGAAAACCATTTTTATCGATAACATATTCTGTCATTCCACTTGAAGTGGGAAGTGATTCTGATAATTTGTGCAAAGCTGATTTGGCTACATTCAGCTTGGCGATTTCTTTTTGCTCAGAAGAACCCGATGCAATAAGTTCCCCGTCCACAAACACACTAACAATGCTTACCAGCCCCTTCTTCCAGTGTTTGATATCAACCTGTTTCCCATGTTTTTGGCATAGTTCAAACAAAAGAGCGACGGGCTGCGGTTGTTGTTGCAGGTGCTCAGGCATAGCAATTGGCTCCAATAAACCTCTGAATATCTGAAAATAAAACAGCAATCCAGTCCATAACCAGTAAGGAAAACCAACCAAACTTTATACAAAGAAGAATATAATGAAAACTTTGTAAAGTACCCACCACCCACAGGCGTTCAAGATCAAAATCGACATCAACGTAAATAGCAGCAGCCACAGACTCCACAATATCAGCAAGAACCTTAGGTGCTTTTACTGACCCAGCATGAATTACTACATCATCTTCTTCTTTAACAGCATCAATAAACTCCCCAATCTGTAACAGACAACAAAATAAGAATTCAACAATCAAACACAAATCTTCCAAACTAAATACTGAATTGTCAACCTCTCAAATTACCTTGTCATCAAGGGAATGCACATTGTGGCGGACATACTTAAAAAGTCCATGCTTTATGGCCACGCGGGCGAGTTTCTCCGTACTGATATTAGCAGCACGCAACAGAGACAACTGACCCGGATCAAGATTAGGGCAAGTAAGGAAAAAGAAGTTGGTCAAGGCTAGCCCAAGAGCGGCGTCTCCAACGAACTCCAGCCGCTGGTAGTTGTCAGGGTAAGTATAAGAGGGATGGGTCAGTGCGGCCTCCAGCAGCCGTTTGTTTCTCAGGCTATAACCGATAATCCTTTCAACGGCGAGCACCGGGACCTCCATCTCCGGCGACAGCGAGAGGGACTGGAGAGCGAATGCCATAGCACAACTAAGGATGACCACCGACGACTGGAGTCAAAGCGTTATGTGTTGTGGTCATATAAAGTAGATTATTACATAAATACAAATACAATACAAAACCATGTCAGGCAAGAAGCCATAGCAAGACAAGGAATCGCATAGAAAAGCAAAGCAAGTTCAAGTACTGGTCAGCAGTCAGACAATTTTACCTTTATCAATGACACGATATAATTTTTCCCATTAATATTTATTTTTACAAACTTTAAATAAAGTTTTCTTTTTGAAAGCGAGTAATAAATCCATTCAAAAGTTCAAAGATTACAGAGTCATTTGAATTATAACTCTAAGTTGAAGTTTGTGCAAAATCCAACTAATTACAATGCAGCAATTTTATATTCTCATTTGCTTCCTAATTCGATTGTATATTAATTATTGATAAGCAGTAATTTCACCTTTTCTTGTTTGTTATGCTCATTAGTGTAATAATATAATTAAATGAATATCGACAATAAATATTCTTAACGTGAAGACATTACAACTTTTTCACAATGGACACATTTTACACTTGTCAATGAGGTGAATATTGTAGTGGAGTACGTACATGTTTATTTATTTATATGATATATTACTGATTAATATTGAATACCATTTAAAACAATTTTTAAAATTATAAAATACTTTTTTAATTTTATATAGTTAAAATATATTCACTTATTATATAATTACTTTTAATTTCAATTTAATTCAATTACCAACCGTATTTTTTTTCTTTTTAAGGTACATAATTATTTTTTAATCTTTTTCTACAATGAAACAAACTACTCATTTGTCAAGAAGACTATTGTTAAAAAAAAGGTTATGTTCATGAAAAGATGTTAAATAAGTGAAGCTCAAAAGAAAAGATGTTTTGGTTTAAATAAATATTTTTTGTGAGTCAAGATTTTTCAAGAAACTAGATTAAGTAATATAGAAAGTACAACTTCAAATTAAATAATCGTTGGTTGTATGTCATGTATTTGTCAGGAATGATGTGAACTTACTTGCTTCCATACCTTAGATTATTCTCAAACAAATAGGATAATATTTTGATGATCCTACAACCAGATATGTTCACCCAAAATAATAAATGTGACAATATGACCCAGTGAACAATACAAACTCGATCTATTGATAATTTTAAATCAACATGTAATATTAATCAATATAAGCAACAATGACATATCTATTTGAGAAAAAGCATAGCGATTAGTATGAAATAATTTGTTAAATGGTGATTATATCATCTGCACCTAAATTGAATCCTAAATTTTTATAAGAAAAATGTAGTATAAGTCAGTAGGAATCATTCTCACAAAAATTCTAATATGTTAACCATTACATGACAAACTGATTAATGAAACGGAGCGTTATGATAATAGAAAGTTTGTAACAAAAAATAACAAATTGAATTCGGAAAATAATAAAGGTGAATTTTGAGTAAAACCAACATTAATTTACAATCACATCCACCGTTGGAACTAGATTGATCATCGATATAAACGAAAGTCATTTTATTAATGAAATATTCGTTGCAATACTTAATACTTGCCTTTTCTTACAATTAGCTAACCATAAGTAATCTAATAACCCTAGTTTCTTCACAACTTTATATACGTTCTAAAATTTAATTAATTAATAGCTTTAAAAAAAGAATAACATAGTAAGACAACACAATATTTGCAATTGCATTTAATTTAGTTAAATGCTTTTTGTAAAAGCTAATAATTCTTGATGTAATAAATTACAAACTCCTAGTCACTACAAAGATTAAAGAGAATAAAGATTTATGTATTCAATGTTTAATCTAGTAATTGAATATTTCAATTAATAAACTAATCACACGCATTAGAAATTAATCAAAGCAATCATAAAATATAAGAATAGAAGAATAAATAAAAATAATTTGTATTAAGACTCAATTATCTCATAATCTACGAAATTCCAAGGGCTTTTATTCCCTTAAACCTAGATAGAATCCACTAAAGACCGTAACTTGTTACTAACATTTATTGAAGAAAAAGAAGTATAGATTTTAATGAAGAAGTTGGAAAAATACTGAAGAGAAGTGGTGTCATTCTCCTTCTACCCTAAGTTCCTTGTATAATTAAATTGTCCTACATTTTTTTGGAAAAAAATAATTTTAGAACTTGTAGGAAATTATATGGTCATATATTGGTTACTACTCCATGAGAATGGATAAAAAAAGCACTTTGGTCTTAAAACACTTGCCACACTTATGACCTAAAACATTAACCCATACATTATACAAAAACCTTTGTTGACCATATGTCACTCATTTTAGTTGTATGGCCACCTCGTGTCAAAGTCTAGGACATCTTTATATTTTAGCTTTATTCCCCTTATTCGAGACTAGTTAGGATTTTTCTACTTCTTACCCTTATTGAGCTTTTCTTGTTTTCTCTACAGGTACACCATAGTTTCTGGCTCTTAGTAGTTATTTCTAGAACATGTTCTTTAACCTTGCCCTAGATTTCGTCTCTTTGCTCGACATGCAAGTTGTATCATAAAGTTTTCACTCTTTAGCTTATTGATGGCTTTATTTTCTCTCACGTATTTTGCATGTCTGCTTGATGCTCTAGTGAATTGTTTTACCTTTTTGCAAGTTTGATTTTCTCCTAAGCCTTTATCTCTAACTAACTCTCTATGACATAGCTAGTATTAAGTTGCAATTTATGGCCATTAAATTTAATAATATTTGTTCTCTTGCCCATTATATAGTTTCTGTTACAAGTTGATTAACATATTTTTCAATTCCCTTATAGTATCTCGTGTTCCTTTCCTTTTATAGTTTATAGAGACAAGATCCAAAAGCAATTAACATGAGTGATCTATCTTCTTTGAGGATAGTAGTTAATATAAACCATGAGGTTGCATTTTAGAATTAGTCACCATTTATATCTTGAAGGCACAATTTCTTGATGGAGCTTCATATCTTATTATAGAATCTACATCTGAAGAATATATGATCCATAAATTTTGCTTCTCCTTTACATAAGAAGCACTAAGCCTTCTTTTAACTATTAGTCATATGTGGAATGATAGTTTTGGTAGTAAACACATATTTTAGACAATTTTGTACTCTCCTTTTATCCTTAGTGGGTTCATAGTGTGATACACCAAGAGTAAGTAGGGTTGTATTGGATTTACCATAAGCTATTTCCTTTTTAAGATGTATGTATATGCCCACTTTACCCAAAATGTCCTCTTTATCCATCATTTACCTTTATATCATTTTCCCCAACAAAACGTTGTTAGCCAACTGACAGGAGCAATTCCTAGCACTTCTTCATCCATTGGTGTATAAACCTCTCTCCAGGTCACCTTAGTATGACACTTCCTTCTTATTTCCCTAGCTTATGGTAACCTTCTTATGTTTTTATTAATAATTTTAATCATTGCCTTGGCTAATAAAATGTGTGAAGGCTAATAAATATGTAAGGAGCTACTGATTGATTTAATTAGTTGCACTGTTCCAGCATATGATAACTTCTTATTGTACCACATTCTTATTGTCTTTTTAACCTTTTCAATTAAAGGAATGAATTCAACAAATTGTAGTCTCCTTGTAACTAGAGGAAGCCATAAGTACTTTAAAGGAAGAAAGCTTTTGTAAGTAGTACATTACACTTACTAATAACACTAAATGGCTCTTCTTTTTATTTAATTCCAATCCTGATAGCTCTTTGAGAGTACATAAAGAGGACATAAAGGGAGCATACTGATCTTTCATCAGATCTAAAGACAATTAATAATGCATCAAAAAAATCTAAGCATGTTATATTTAGCCCTTAAATCTACTACAAAATTTGAAAGAAGGGTCATTATTAGTGTTGATCCTCACCAACCTTGTAAAGACCTCCGTGCTTAATAAAAGAAAATATAAGGATATTACATCACCTTATATAAGTCCCCTTTCACCTTTAAAAACGTGTATGGGTTCTCTATTGATAAGAAATGAGAATAAAGCTAAGGTAATACACAAAATTATCCACTGCTTAAATTTGGTAGGGAATTCAAATGCATTAAGTACTTAATGCTGAAATTTCCAATTGATTGAATTGTAGGCTTTGTGGAAATCTAATTTTATAGAACACTTTCTAGGTGCATCCCTTTTATGGTATCCTTTTAGGAGTTCTTGGTCGAGGATCATATTGCCGCTATCTGTTTTCCTCCCAAGAAAGCACATTGAGTTGGATCTACATTCTTCTTCAGAGCCTTTCTCAATCTCTTAGTTAGAATTTTAGCTATGATATTCTGAATAAAAAAACAGTAGGCTATTGGAATATATTCACTAAGAGAGTTGGGATTAATAAGAAAAATAAATAAGCTTAACACAAAGGAAAAAAAGAAATCATAGTAACGTGGTCCTTGACCTTCGGAATAAGGAATAGAAAGCTCTTGTCTAATGACATCCTACCCTTTTCAAACACTTCCAAAATAACTTTTATAATTATGCTTCTTACTTGAGGTTTGGCCTTTTAAAAAAAGACACCATTTAAATCATTGGGTCTTTGGGTCTTTTCAGGGCTCAACTCAAACACAACTTGCTCAATAGCTCTAGGAGTCATAGGAGCAATCATTTCACTTGTCTCTTTTAGACAAAATTGATTTCTATTAAGGGATCCAAGTGCTTGTGGAGTGGATCTACTTACTATTAGAGCACTCATGGAATTTGTAAAGAACTTGAGAGCTTCCTCCTTGAGGTTTTCTCATTAACTAAGGAATATATCCTATTATGGTTCTTCCTTGAATGTATGGTTTTGTCAAAATAACTAACATTTCTATTAACTTATACTATCCATTTCATCCTCGCTCTTTAGTTTATAAGGTAGAAATGATTACTTTCAACTGTTGTAAGAGATTTTAATGCATTCTTCTCCTTATTTAACAACCTTTCATCCTTAGGAAGTTTATACATCTCCTCTTAAACCACTTTTAACTTTTCTTTAGCATTAGCTACCACCTTAAAAGTAGTGCAGTCTTTACCATCCTTGAGCTTTTTGATATTCTATTTGATCTTAGATAATTTCCTCATAAAGACAAAGGTTTATCATCCCTGGACCTGATAAGTAAGTCCCCTTTCAATAGCATATCAAAATTAATGTCCTCAGTTAAATTGTTTTTAAATTTAAATGAAAAGAATTTTTTAGCGTTGGTGGATAAGTCCTAGACCACTAGGGGGAGTGATCAAATATTTTTAGACTAAGGAATAGGGCTTTAGTTTAGGGAAACCTTACCAACCACTCAATGTTAACCATTGGTTTATCCAATTATCCTATATTTTTATTGCTATTTTTATCTTCTTGTTGTAATTCTCTAGCTAAAAAAATCATAACCCATATATTGCTCTCCAAATTTAGTCAAAATAGGATTTAAAAATCCTAAAATGTTTGACTATGAATTTGAATTCTGGAAGCTCCAGTCACTATTGAATCTGGCCATGCCTAGTCATCTGGAATACTATTATGAGTTTTTGTATATTATTTTAGATGTCCTTTAATTTGTGCCTTTGTTAATTTCTTTTAACTCTAAACCTGTTAGAGAATACCTGGATGCAAAAATAAGCAAATCCTTTAGATTGAACGAAAAATTACACATAACAAAAGGAATTATAGTTCAAAATAACCACATTTATCAATTCTATCAAATTCCCCTACACTTATCTTTTACTAGTCCTCAAGTAAAACATAGATAAAACAAAACAAAAAGAAATAAGAAAAACATAACAGTTCCATCAATCCACTTCTCATGAATAAAGAAAATGCATACCTTAAAATTCAAACCAATCAATATTTAAGTGGCAATACACATCATAATTAAACTTCACAAGGAAATACACACAAAGATAAACAAATACAATCTCATTCTAAAGCATGTACAAAGTTTTAATGATTCTTCTCAAGACTATCACTGATAATAATCATTTGTATAATAGTTAGATATTTTTCTCAAATTTTTCTAATGAAAATAACCTACCATATGCTTACTTATACACTATCAGAAGGACTTTATTTCACGTAATAAAAGAGCTGATGGTTCAGGTGAGAGTGAATAGGTAGGAAGGGCTAAAACCATAAACATTAGTAAGGCATCCAAACATATATAGGGAACAACAATATAAATCAAAACCATGATATTCAATTCAATTGGAAATAGTTAACAATTAGTTCACTCATTTACTTTATATGAAGAAGATGTATTGTACATTGTAATTCTTTCTTACTGCCATTCTCACCATTTTATATATTTCTTTTTTATGACTAAAAGCAATTAAACTAAATTATAGAGACCATAACATAAGGCAATGTTAATAACAAAATATTCAATCCTATACTCCTTAGAAACACTACTTTGATTGCTTATTCCCTGTTCTTGAATTTATAAGAGACTTTGGTTTAAATTCCTTGTTAACATCTATAGTTGGGTAAGGATATTTAAGTAGAGAATTTGTTATTGTAATATAGTTATAATATAAAAGAAAGGCATTGTTGCTCAAGGGGGTTGACTAGGGATAACGAATTGGGTTAGCTTTTTAAGCTACAATGAAAGCCTTTTTCTTTTTTATATATACATATATTGATGTGGTCTTGAAACAGTTCCAAACAAGTTCAAGAAAAATATTCATATAAAAGAAAATAAACTTCAAAAAAAACATAAATTATTTGGATATTTCAATTATGACACAAGAAGTCACAATTTATTTAAGTCACCTGAACTTCACAAAATGCTTTATCAATTAATTACAAAGTATATCTAAGTGCATACAACTAGCAAATTCAGCTATTCATAATGTTGCTACTCTCATTATTAAATGACTAAATCCTTTAGCATTCATATAATTCAAACCATTCAACAAAATAAAATAAATAAGATGACATACTAAGAATAAAAAAACAAAACAAAATAAAAGAAAAAATAAAGATGTACATACAAAAAGAACAAAATAAAAAATAAAAAACAATTAAGCCATCCCTCACACTAATTGAAAAATTATCCAAAATATTATATGAAAATTATAAAAGATTGATAAGTGGAAGAACTTCCCTAAATATAGGGGAAAGAGAGACAAAGTGAGCACTTATGGAGAAGCGTGATAAGGTATGAACCCTTAGTCTATGAAGAAGGCCATCAAGTTGTGCTATATCTGACTTGGTTTGTTGTTAATTCTATCTAAGTAGAGATGGCAAAAATGGCCCGATTCGGCCCATTTTTGGCCTGAGTTGGCTGGCCGGCCCATGGCTCGCTTATTTTTTCCAAAACAACATCGTTTTGAAATTTTCTACTTTAAAATAGCCCGAGCCACCCGTAGCCTTGAGGGCCGTAGCCTGGGCTTGGCCCATCTCAGCCCCGCGGGTCAGGAGCTAGCCTGTGGGCTACCATGATCAGGGGTGGCTCAGGCTCGACCCAGCCCATTGACATGCCTATATCCAAGTGGGTTGGGACTCTAAAGGACAAACTAGTGAATAAAGGAAAAGGAATGTTTGTCAGATGTTGATTGTTTGATAGTCTTTATGTGGCTACTGCCCTATTACGTTGGATAGTCCAAGATGAAGAAGAAGCAACTAGACCAGGTGGCACGAAGTTGAAACTATCTTTACGTTATTTCATGGTGATACTATTGGAAAACAAATGTGGTCGAATTACAGGAGCAATGGAAAAATAAAATTTTTACTATTTCTGATCAGATCTTGATAATTAAATAACTTGAATAATAAAACAAAAATCGTAAAATAACAAATCATACCTGATTTATTTTTCCTGTTGAAATCCTTTGAAAGCTTTTCGACTTATCAATCACAAGTTTTTCACTTATCCAGCTTTTAATAGTATCCATAGAGCAGCTTCTCAACTCTGGAGAGGAGCTAAGCAGGAGTACTAGCTCCCTGATGCTTATTCCTATTTATAGAAAAAAAGCATTAAGTTTTAAAATTTTTATTAAAATTAAATTCATTAATTATAATTAAAGTTATACTGTAATTATAATTAATTTAATTTTAATAAAGTCAAATATCTCATATTTTATCCCTAAAGTTTCTCAAACTTTATAATTAAACCCAACTTAATTAAAATTGATTTTTCCTTCACAAGTTGTTCTTTCATGTGTGACCCATTAGGTTTCCAATATATTTTCAATCATTATAAATTATATTTCTAATTCATAATTAGAATCAGATAAATTAAAAACTCCTTCTAATTTATCTTTAATTATTTAATTTAAAAAATTATAATTACAAATTAAGATTGACGTCTAGCAACATGTCATGACATAAAGCAACAGTCAATGAGGTGTTGGCCAATTAGGCATTCATTCAAGAACAACTACTAGGTTTCACCGTAGTTACTCAACTTTGAAACTTCAATTTGGACTTGAAAAAAAATGGTGCTATCTACTGGAAAGTAACCTCTTTAAGATTATTCTCATTCTATAATTTGGCTTGAACTAAACATGCTCTTCCCCAACAATAAAAGTCTATATTATATTATTGCGATGATCTCTTTATGAT
>JAOTJB010000005.1:23450175-23468563 GCA_027123815.1 Erythroxylum minutifolium
CCAAAAACTTTCACACTTTAAATAATCGAAGTGTATCCACTTCACTTATGAGGTCTCTTTTTTAGTTAACAGTCTTCGAATTATTTTAGAAATTAGAGCGTTTTCGATAAATTTGATGCATACAATACCAATTCCTACTTCCTACTTTGGCATATAGAGATTTAACCGTTTGACTTTAGCTATTATATTTTTATTTAGGTCACCGAATGACAAGAAGTATCTCAATATTTTCTATATAGTTTTAGTCAAACATTTAGGAAAAACAGAAGCAAAAAAGCCAATAGATATGCATAATGTTGATGAGTTAAACCTATCACACCATTTCCTAATTCTCCTTTGAATACTCTTAATAAGTGATAAGCAATCATTCAAGCTTGGTCTCTTAGTTGCTACAAGGAAACCAAAGTAAGTAAATGGATGGTTCTTTAATTTTAGTCCTAATAAGTTAGCAAGCTACGTTTCTTGGTGATTGACAACAATTAATACCTTTAGGTAGCTCTTATCTTTATTAGTAGGGAACCTAGATAAATCCTTGAATGAACAAAGAGCAGTCATAAGGGTACTTAGTAAATTGTTATCAACTCCAGATAATAGAAGAAGATTTTCTACAAAAGATAGGATAAAACTTCATAACTTAATGCATTTGTCGTATAACTTGAAATTCCTTTCTTGTCTTATAAAATGATAAATCAGTCCAATTAAGGTATCTAGGCATAAAATGAACAAGTAAAGTGAGATTGGATTAGCTTGCCTTAATCCCTTACCACCTCTAATTATGTCATTGGTCTCTCCATTAATCAATATGTAAAAAGAGGTAGTAAAGATGAATTAATTAATCCATGTTTTGAAATTTGGTGGAAATCCAAATGCTTTAAGAATGTTCTGTATAAATTCTTAGTTGGTAGATTCAAAAGCCTTATGAAAATCAATCTTAACAGTATAGCTTTTGAAAGAGTGCTTTCATTATAGTTCTTGAAAAGTTCATTAGCTACAAGAAGATTATCCATTATTTTTCTTCCTTAAATAAAAACATCATAAGAATGATTGATATAATGCTTTAAAACTTCCTTTAACCTTGATGCGAGAAGCTTAGCAATGATTTTATATATATTATTACAATAAGAGATAGGTCTAGTATCCTTTAGAGAAGAAGGGATTGCTATCTTAGGGATAGAGTGGTTAATATTTTGTTTAACTCTCTCAACATCTTCCTATTCCTAAAGAATTACAATATTACTTCAGTTACCTCATTCTTAATCAAGTTCCATACTTTTTTTTTAAAGAAGAACGCACTTAGGTCATCGGGCCCTAATGGTTGATTAGGGTTTAGCCGAAAAACTACTTTTACCACAACCATTGTATTAAAGGCTATGATAAGTGATTTTGCCTTTTCCCTGGTGATTTACCCTAAGATATATGATATCAAGACTAGTGCAAATGAACAAACATTATCTTAGGAACCAATTGCGTCACTAATTTGGTTATGAACTCTTAGCATTATATCCTTTTGAGTCTGTTCTAATTTCCTTAATGTCCTTTAATTGGAAAGAAATTATATTGGAGTTCCTCATTGACATAATAGATTATGGAAAAAGCTTGACTTCCTATCTCTATCTTTGATCCATTATATTCTTTATTTTTACTTTAATATGAGTTATAAACTTCCAAAGCTTGAATATAACTTGTAAGAGTTGTTCTTTCCTAAGTTTTATTAACAGATTAGTATAGCTCACTTAAATATGGGTAACTTTTCTCTAGTTTCCATCACTTCTTCCTAAGTATAGACAAATCTATTGTACTTCAAATCATTGGGTTCTTTCTTTACCATTTGGAGTTTCTTTATATAAATATAGGATTACAACCTTAGAATTTTGAAGTTTCTTTATATAAACATAGGATTACAACCTTAGAATTTTGAAGTTATGCCTTTTGCGACTACTTTTTGGAAGCCATCAACTCCTTTTAGGCAATTATTAAAGTGGAAAGGAGCACTTCTCTAGTAATTCCTAAACAAGTTTTAAATGACAATAGTTATATAATCAAAGAAAAGGGGATTACTATAATTTCCCTTGCCATCAAGAAATTGGGTTAGTCAGAGTTCTTTAATAGTAGCTCTATATAGCTTCTTTATCATGAACTAAATGCCACTTTGATTATTACTTTATGTAAAAAGTTCCCTTCGAACTTTATATTAGTAACTTTATGTGGTTTTGCATAATTCTAAAATTCCCCACTGAAGTTTTTGCAAATATTGCTTTTAGCTTCCGAGTGTAATATGGTACTATTAAAATCTCCTAGAACTATCCATGGTTATGTCCATAGAAGAAGTAAAAACCTTCAAAGTACTTTAGAGGGACATTGTATTGGTTTATATCCTACAATCAATTGGTTAGTCGTACTTTAATGATGTAATTCCTTAAAGGTATATTTTATCTCATACATATTGAGATGTATATAATAAAATCTGTAAGGTAAATACACTTTACAATTGAAATTACTTATATGTTATTAAAAATTTCAGTGTGATAATTGTATAAATGATTCTTTAACTTGAGATTAGTAAAATATCTCATATAGGAATTGTCATATTTTGATATTACTTATAACCAATTCTAGTAAAGGGTAGCTCAGTCGATAGTTATTAGATATAATATGAACTATATGAAAGTAATTAAATGATCCATATAGAATTAATTACTTTAAAATGATTAGAGAAAATGTTCAATTATTTTCAATTAGTATGATTCGAGAAGTCATTGATCAAGGTGGAATGACACTTTAAGAATAGCTTTCAAATGTTATTAACGAAATCAAGTACTAATGGTAGAGAACTAATATGATTGGACTCAAACAGAGTAAATATTATTCATATGCTCTATGTCTAATGGAAACATGGTATGATGAATGAATTAAATTATATGGAAAAATCATGACGAAAAGGTTAGTTAATCTACTTTGACATTCTTAAATATTTGGATGGTCATAATGCATTGCTACGGGTCAATCTTGATATATAAATATAAATGATTTAATTAGATAATTAAAGATAAATTAAAGGAGTTTAGTTTATCTAATTCTAAATATGATGTAAGCTTATAATTTATATTCATTGCTAACATACTTAGGAATCTAATAGATTTCACACAAGAAACCAGTTGAAGAGAGAGGTGTTTTAATCAAGTTAGACTTGATTGTAAACTTTAAAAAACTTTAAGATTAAAATCAAATATGAAATATTTAATAAATAAGATCAAATATATTAACAACCAATATGAAATATTTGATCTTATTTGGGCACAATTAGTATTTAATAATAAATAATTGTTATGCTAATTAAATTTATAATTTTATTTCAATTAAATTGCTAAAAGGTCCAATTTGGTTAGCACTTCTTGCCTAATCCTCTTTACAACAGTTGTAAAGTTCTCTCGATCTGTTTTGTGAATACTACTAAAGGTTGGACACATGCGACTATATTGGTTGAGATGAGTCAATTTCAGAAACAATTCAAGAAAAAGAATCAATCTTCGTGATAAAATACAAATTAAGATTTACGTTTTATTATATTTTATGTGAATCATATTATAGAATGTAAATTATCATAGCTTTTGAGAAATCATACAAAAATGTTTTGTTCTTATCCACTGTGTGGAAGATCAGATCCCACTTTGATTTCTCAATAATAGTATTAGAGTACACTATAATTTTGTAACTTAGTTAAATATGTTTGATCGTTATTGATATCTAATTTTGGAACTAAAAATTACAAATCCTAAATATTATAATAAGTTTTGACTTAAGAATTCCTAAATCACCCAATTTATTTTATATAAATACTAGTTAGATTATACAGATAAGGTGATGAAGTATATAATTAAACTTGAAATTCAAAGTCTTAACTTGAGAAAGATGCCACCTTGTTTCAAAAGCAAGAATTTCTAAAAACCCTAATCATTGTGTCCATGTGAAGCTCAAATTATGATAGGGGTGTGTGGACTCGTGGTAGCAAATGTTGTTCCAAGCCCTAAAAACTCCCATTGCTAATGACATTATTTGTGTGGGGTCTTTTCTGGACATCTCCCTCAATCAAGAAGGCCATCTGGCAAAAAAAGTTTGAATAAGCAGTAGAGAGGACGATCCACCACCATGTGAAAAACCATCTTATAGTGTTACTGTAATAGGAGAACTGGTGGTAAACAAAGTGGCAGAGGAACTTGATTGGCCAGATGAAGATCTGGTGGAGATTAAAAAAGGTGATATAATGCTAATGACGGGGGAGTTAAAGGGGAATTCAATTATCTTATACCTTCAAATCGAGACTAGACAAGCAGTGGAAAAAACTCATAGTTATGAAATTAATAGGCAGAAAGATTGGTTATAAAATGTTATGTCCTAGATTAAAGATAATGTGGAAACCAATAGGCCCTATGAATGTGGTTGATTTGGATCACAATTATTTCCTAGTGATTTCATTGAAGAAGAGGATTTTCTTAACGCCTTAACCAACGGTACTTGGGTCATCTTTGGCCATGCTCTTTCTGTCTAGAAATGGCTTCTTTCTTTTTGACCGTCACAAGGAAAATTTACAAGAGCTGTCATACAGAATCAATTTCCAGAATTACCTATTTCTCGATATCATCCAATGATCCTCTTTACACTGGGTAATCTTGTCGGCCACACCATAAAGATTAATGATGCTATAAAGAATGCTCAACGAGGAAAATTTTCAAGAGTAGTAATGGACATCGATCTCAGTGTTCCATTATACTCTAAAGTGGAGCTCGATGGGAAACTTTAAATGGTCACTTACAAGGGACTACCACAGATTTGCTTCCAGTGTGGCATAGTAGGACATGAATCAGGACTCTGCTCGGCTAGGCAAAATGCCCATGAAGGAAAAATCCAAGTAGAAGTATCATGGGCTAGAGTCGAATTCCTATAGACCCAAAACGAATGCACAGGTTGCTTCTAAAGGAAAGATGGTGGCCTCAAAGGCAAAGGAAAGTAGGGACTGAACGATTAACAGTGTAAGAAATAAGAAAGGCTCAGGCCCTTATCCTAACAAATAACTAAAGCACCCTTTAGAGGATAAACACATTGCCGTCATTATCAACTCTCATAATGAACTGTTATATGATAGGAAATTTGTAACGTTGAGGGAGATGACAGATGAGGAGAGTGGACAAACTATGGAGGGCATTAAGGGACTCGAGGATCCTGGCAGAATTACTAGGTCCATAAACATCCTTCCTCCATCCAAACCTCCAGATCTGTTAGAAAGAGATACATGTATGGAGGAAGATTCGAGTGAATTGGGCTCCAAAGAAGAGATCGTACCACAAACTCTAGGAGGCAGCGTTGGCGACACACATGAAGGAATTTCATATTATACTTAGACTTAGGAGAGCATTCTTTCACGCCTCAACTATTATCTTATGTTGATAATCATTTGGAATTGTCAAGGGGTTGGAGGGGATAGCTTTCAGGCTATTTTGCAGAATTACATTCACATTTACAAACCAAGTATATTGGTACTAGTTGAAACTAGAATTAGTGGAAGGAGAGCTTAAAAAGTCATATGCAAATTGGGTTTTGATCATTTCTTCCAAGTAGAAGTAGATGGTTTTGTTGGAGGGATATGGATGTTATAGACGATGGATTTTGAAGTCTCTGTAGGGGTAGCTCATCGTTAATTTATTCATACCACAATCACATATAGATCTTCCACTTTCGACTTTACTGCAATTTGGGCTAGTCCTCAATTTTTCACACAAAACTTCCTACAAAAACGGGGAGGATCTCCATCAGCTCCTATTGTTAACAAAATTTTTAAGGAATGGGTGCATTATTATGATCTCTATGATTTGGGTAATGTTGGATCAAAGTTTACATGGCAGAGAGGGAACATTCAGGCTAGACTAGATAGAGTGTTCGGTTCTTTCTCATGGATAGAGAAATTCCCACATATGGTCAATCAACACCTGCCCTTTATTGGCTTTGATCATTGTCCTATACTGATTCAATTTGTACAGCCGAAACCGAACGATATAGACCAACCAAAGTTTCATTTCCAGTCTGCTTGCTTAGCTCATGAAGATTTTGGTAATGTAGTCACAGAGACTTGGCATCCAAAAGAGGCAAATTTTAGTGATTCATTAGCCAAATTCCCATGCCACCGCACGAGTTGGAATAAGCTAGCCTTTGGTAATATCTTTCATTGGAATTTAGCTGGCATCTAGACGGCAATGGAGCATGAAAATTCTGATTCATTATTGGCATTGGAGGATAAGCTAAGTGGAGACTTATTACAGGTGTTTTGTAAGGAGGAGATATATTGGAATCAGCAATCCCACTATGCATGGTTGTCATAGGGTGATCATAATACTAAATACTACCACACTCTCAGTTTGTATAAAAGGAAGAAACTGAAGATTGAGCGGTTAATAGATATGGATGGAATCATGATTTCTGATTCAGTGCAATTGCGTAACTTGGCTAAAACTTACTTTGTCAATTTGTACGCTAGCGAGGATGATAGATATATTCAGTTTCCCATTTTTGGAGCTTTCCCTAATTTAACCGAGGAGACTGTAAATGACCTAACTAGACTAGTCCACGCTGAGGAAATCAAAATTTTCATTTTTGACATGAATCCCAATAAAGCTCCTAGGATAGATGGTTTTAATGCTTTATTTTTCAGAACCAATGGGGAAAAGTTGGCCCAGTAGTGGTGGCTTTTATTCAGAAGATCTTCAGACATGAATAATGAGAGGTAGATCTGAATCAAACCATTCTAGTACTATTGCCTAAAGTATCTTCTCCGAAGCATAGTACTCAATTCAAACCTATTAGTCTCTGCTCAGTGGTTTATAAGGCTATTTTTAAGGTGATTATGAATAGACTAAAGACTCAACTTGATTACCTGGTGGTGGATAACTAATGCAGTTTTGTTCCTGGAAGACACATAACTGATAATATTATCATTGCTCAGGAGGTAATACACTCAATGTGAAAGAAGAAGGGGAAGACTAGATACTTGGCAATCAAAGTAGATTTGGAAAAAGCTTATGATCGAATTTGATGGGATTTTATAAATGACACTCTACCAGATATTGGGTTTCCTTCTAATTTAACCAGCCTTACAATGAAGTACGTGACTACGATATCAATGAAAGTTGCTTGGAGTGGTACTCTATCTGATCCTTTTACTCCTTCAAAGGGTATTAGGTAATTCCACTATCACCTTATCTCTTCGTGCTGTGCATGCAATGATTAGGCCATCTTATATCCCATAAGGTAAGTCAAAGGAATTGGCAATTGATTAAGTTAAGTAACACAGGGCCTTCCCTATCCTATCTATTCTTTGCAGACAATCTCATTCTATTTGCTGAAGCTACAGAAATCCAGATTCAGGTGGTATCGAGGGTATTGGAATCTTTTTACATGGCTTCAGGATAGAAAGTGAGCAATGATAAAACTCGAATCTTTTTCTCCAAAAATATTTCTTGGGATAAAGCGCGAAGTCTCAGTCAAGCTTTACAGTTTAAATGCATAAACAATCTTGGTAAATATCGAGGAGTACCTTTGATTCATGAAAGGACAACAAGGACAACTTATCAGTACATCCTAGATAAAGCACAGTGAAAGCTTGCAGGTTGGGGAGCTTGAGTGTTGTCTCTTATGGCACGTGTCACTTAAACCTAATCAATGATCTCGTCCCTCCCAATATACACGATGCAAACGGTGAGACCGCCAAGGAAATTCTGTGACGATTTGGAGAAAATCATAAGGGATTTGATCTGGGGCTCAAAGGAAGGATGGTGGAAACTGAACTTAGTTAGCTGGGAGGTAGTATGTAGGCTGAAAAAAGTAGAGGGATTAGGGATTAAAAAAATTCATTCATCTAATGATGCATTACTTACAAACCTGGGCTAGGAGTTATTCACTAAGCCAAACGCTTTATGGGTCTAGCTACTACGGGCCAAATATCGATTTGATGGTCATCGTATCCGTCATACACTGGATAAGAAAGGGCCATCGGTAATTTGGAAGGGGATATTAGATACGTGTCAATTTGTACACCAAGGAATCAAATGGAAAATAGGTACTAGATGTTTAATTTATTTTTAGTTGGATAATTAGGTAGATTCTTGGGGCCCTTTGTTACTTGTAACGACATCCCCATTGCCTGACAACTTATTGTATTCTAAAGTAATGGATTTCATCGATGAGTTTGGAATTTGGCATGAGGAAATGTTTGGAATTTGGCATTAGAAAATGTTCTAACACTATCTTCCCTCCACAGTTTATATGGTTATAGCAGCAATTATGCACCCCTATAGTTATTTTGGGGGAGGACCAAGTAGTGTGGGGACTAACAAACCATGGTGATTTCATGGTAGCTTCCGCTTGTACAAGGATTCTTTATAGGTAATAAACATTCTGTCTTTCTACAAGAAAATGTTGACTAAGAATAGCTTTTTAGGGTTGGGTATCCGTGCTTTAATACATAGAACTTGAGATATTCAGCTACAACATGTATATAGGGAAAGGAATCAGAGTGCCGACAGGCTTGCTAACCTAGCCTTGCTATCCGTACCATGACTTCATGTTCTTCAGGATCCTCAAATGGAAAGTATGTAGATTATCCAAAAGGATCTGTAAGGGATGTTATACCACAGAGTACTGTGCTAGTTTTGTGTTAGCTTATTCTCCCTTTGTAATAAAAAAAGCAATGAATTGTGGGTGTGTTTTCTTGCCAACTAAGCCACTTAAAAGTCTATTACTTGCATTGTGCAATGTGCAAGTAATAACTGCAATAAAAAATGTATGAGACACAAGAGTCATCAACCATAAGATGTGGTGGCTTCAAGCGTAAACTGGAAGTGTTGAGGCATATCCAAAAGCAAGCATTGTTGGCGTGTGAGAAGAGGAGCAGCGGACTAGTTGGAGATGGCTTTAAAAGCTACATTGTATTAAAGTAATCTCAAAATTAAAATAAGTTATTTCAAATATAAAATAATATATCTAAAGACAATATATAAGAATTTTAATTTTTCTTGGTTTGATGGACATTTACCATGTTGAGAAAAAGGAATAAACTAAGATGAATAAACTTTCATAACATAAGGTTAGAGAGGAACCAAAGTCAATGTGGCATAGAAAGGATCAGTGATTACCAATGGAAAAAATTATACTTGATGGAGAGACAGTGAAAAGGAGGAATAACATTGAAGCCATGAACATCATCAAGTTTTCTATGGACCTCTACTTAGGTGTCTAACTTAAAAATGATTTTGATTCTATTAGGCACAAAATAAGGTTGAATGGTGTATTTAGTGCAATAACTATAAGGTGTAGCATTTTCAAGAACTGAAATTCCTAAGATCTCAATGATGAGATCAAAAGTGGACTGGATATTAACACTATAAACTTTGAAGAAGATGTGGGTGTCACCATGAATTACTTTAGGATGGAGATTAGTATAGAATAGCCTAACATTTGTGAGACTTATAAGATATTTATTTTGTAAAAAGGGACTCCCACCCTTAATCAAAAAAAGTATTATAGGAGACCATAAGCTTTGAAATTTTATAAACTAGTAGGAGAGATAACCCGATTTTCATGTAATTCATGGGAAGGATAATCTTAAAATTGAGGAGACTCAATATCAAAGTACTTATCATCACTAAGATGGGGCACAGGAGGAGGAGGGGTCAGTGATCACTCTTAAATCTTATAAGTCCTAAAGGATGTGCGAGTAGCTCTACCGTGTAAGAGTGTCCTAGGCATAAGAATTAAACTCCCTATGGTTCTTACCATGAGAGTAAGAGAAAGTTACATGATAAGGAGTAAAAAGGAAGGTTTAAAAGATATGATATGGTCTAAGTATGTAAGATCACTTGCAAAAAGAACAATTTAATAAACCCACTCCAAAAACTTCAAATTTTCTCCTACAATAAGGTATGAATAATCATAAAATATAATGTAACATGGAGAGTCATAAAGAATTCGAAGAAGTGTTAGAAATTAAAAGATATAAATAAATATTAATTTTGTGAAATGATTTTGAAAATTTTGGAGTAAGTGTAATATAGAATTATTTAAAACATAATTCCTTTAAGAAACCTAATAACTTAATCGCATTAAAAATGAACACATTAAATGAATTACTTAAAAGTATTCTTAATTAAATTATAAGTTCATCAAAATACACAAAAATTGGATTAATTTCAATCCAAATTTTCATTTAGAAAAAAGGACCAAAAACACCAATTTGGAAAAAATTAGAAAACCTTAAACCAATATTCAATTAAACTAATGAATCTTTAATTTCTAAAAATAATCTAGAATATGCACAAAAATGTGAAATTCCCAATTCTGAAGGTCTAACTTGCCTTAAATGCCAAATTAATATAATGCAGAGGCTAACTCATGAAATGGAATTATGAACTTGCATGCTTATTAGTGAGATCACAAGTTAAAGGAAATATCAATTGAAAGACAACATGAGAAATTGGAGATATCCCCAAAGACAAGATAAGAAATTGGATGAATTGATATTGTAGTTCGATGGCATGTGATCTTTGGGATGCATGTGAACTTCTTAAGGCTGTGGAAGTCACCATAATCTCATCAAAGAAGGGAGGGAGATGCTAGAGAAGAGAGGAGCTATAAAGGAGAGTCCCTGATGGAAAGGTTAGGTGAGTAGGAAAAGGTTAGTGGAAAAATGTAGTTAGGTGCGGAATGTCTTGGTGGAGGAGTTAAATTTTTAAAGAGAAAAGAGAGAAAGCAATAGAGGCTTAGTTAAGAAAAGAAAGAGACAATTTTAAGTTTAATATCTTATATATTGGTTAACCATTCACGTAAATTAGTCAACTGGTGTCTAGCAGTTGACCCTTAAATGTCAGAGTATTTACTTTACTGGTAAACCTATATTAGTTATTGGTAAACCAAAGTGTGTAACTAGTGTTTCTACAAATTCACAAGAATAAATACTTTTGAAAAAATCGGTGATGTTTTTCAGCTATTAAGTTAAATTGGTTAACTATTGAGTGACATTGGTTGAATAGTATATATGACCAAACTAACTGGACAGAAAGGAGTCTCAAAAGTGAGGACATTGATCAATCATTAAAGGATGTTGGTCAACCTATATGAATGTTTAGGGACACAATGAACAAACTCTTTGGAAGGCATAATATTCCCTAATATCTTAAACTAAACCCTTTAAAACTCAAATTAAAATAAAATTTTATAGATAAGATATGAATAAATTTAATAAAGATCTTGAAAAGGTCATTTAATACTGTGACTTTCCATCAGTCATACTCATCTCTATTCAAATTGAACAAGAGCTATTCTTACTCAAAGGTTTGGAGAAATTATTACCCAATTGATATAACTAAATAAGCATATAATCTTTAAGTTTAGGTACTAAGGTTTATACTATAAAAAGAAAAAAATCTTATTTATAATTCACCCAACCCATCAGTACTAAGGATTTATACTCAAATTGATAAATAAGAGCAATATATGACAAATTTCTAAAGAATGAACTATTAGTTGCCTCTTTTTAAACATCACTTATGGATGATTTGAATGAATATTCTTTTTGAGTTTTGACTATATTAGAGGCATCTCATCCTTCTTACCACTTTCATTAGTTAATATCTCTTCGTCTTTATGATTATTCCTTTGAGGCTTTAAACACTAAATTCTTTTTATTTTGGAGTATCATTTCTTTTTATGTAATTTAAAGCCTCATTTCGTATATGAGGGGAGATCAAATAAGTTTGTCCAATATAAGTGTTGTTAGATCCTTGGCTTTTTTATGGATGTCATTTTAGCTTCTTATATATTTGGAGTGACATAAAAATATTTCTCACCATTTCAACATCAACATAAGTCTTTCCAAACCTTTAGGAGCATTAATGATATCAATAAATCTAGTATACACGCTACTATAGGTCTTTCTAAACCTTTAGGAGCATTAATGATATCAATAAATCTAGTACACATGCTAGATATACTTTCATCATATTTCAATTGAAATAATTCATATTGATGCGTTTTAATCCTTACTTTTCTCTGCTTTACTTAATTGGTTCCCTCATGTGTAACTTCTAAACTATGCTAAATTTCATGAGTCATTTCAAACACAAAAATCCTATTGAATTCATTTCTTCCTAATGCACAAAAAATGATGTGTATGGTTACACTATTCAAGGAAACCAATCTCTTATCTTGAGATTCTCATTCTTTCGTTAATATAGGTACCATTTTGTTATCTATAATTTTTGCAAGAATGAAGGGACTATTTGAAACTATTTTTCATAGGTCTACACTTTTAGCTATTAAGAAGAATCTCATCCTAGTTTTTCAATAAAGGTAATCATTACCATTAAATAAAGGTGGTATACTAATGCTTTATCCTTCTTGGTTGCATGATGATGACGATGCTCCTAATATGGTATTATGATATTTGCTATAAGATTTCTTTAGAAAATTTGGCCCAGTGGACACGTCTGATACCACTTGTTAGTCCTTAGTAGCACTTAAGAGCGGTATAATGAATTTGGTGTTTATAAAAATCATATATATGCAAACAATTGAATAATAATTTAAGGAGGATAAGGAAGAGAAAATATAAACTAATAGTGGTTTAACAAACAACCATTGCCTATGTCCACTGCTAAGACATTTCTTGCAATTCTATTGTAATTTTTCTTTTATGGAAAAGAATAACTATACAATCTTTTTTAGTAAAGAGGAACCCTTTTACAATCTTCTTCCAAGATGAAGAGGAACCTCAATTTCACTTGGATCACCCTAGGTACAATTATATAATTCCCTAGCCAAATTTTTCAACTCAAAATAACCCACTTATTCACATGATAATTAAAAAGAGGCTAACTCACATAAATATGAAGCAATAATGCTCAAATGATTGAAAAATATTTATAAATGTGTGTAAAATACATAAAAAATTATTAATGCTAAAAATAATGAGAAAATACATATTTATAGTGTTTTGGACTCTTCTTACCTATTGGAGCTAAGAACTAGCCATTATAATGGCTATTTATAGTATATTGGTTAACCAGTATAGCAAATTGGTTGACCAATATACATTAAAAGTACTAGATTTACCAAACGTTTTAATAATGTTCAATCAATAGGCACATTTGTCAACCAATATGATTTATTAGTCAACCAATACTTCAATCAATGTTACTACAAACTCACGGGACATCAAATTTGATAACTTTAACCTATATTGGTTGACTACTAACCTATACAGGTCGGCAAATGACCCCTAAAAATATGATTTTAACAACTTCAAATGCTCAAAACTAATTTGTTTATTAATGCAATTGTAAATTAAACACTTTTCAAACTTTTTCATAAATTTTGTTTGAAAGATCAAAATGTTTTTATAATAAAATCATAAGCTTCAATGCCTTCTAATAAATAGAATGACTCGTATAATGAAGTGAACTAAAGTGTTTATACATGGTGAGCCTTTTAGAACATCAAAATGATTAAATAAGATTACAATTAACATTATAAACTAAATAATGACCTTAATAAGCCTCGACCTTCTTTTGTTCTTGGTTTGATCTTCATTTTGATGGATGTAAACATCATCTTCTCTTTATCTACTTCATAAACAATCTTCTTGATTTTTTTACTTCACTTTGTTCTTGTATTACTTTTCATCAAAATGATAAACTCTTTAGTAGTAATTTTGTTTTTAATCATTAAAACATCTATTGGAATCTCCTTTTATTCAATAGTATTATAAGTTTGATATATTTTGATGCACATATGATTACATGTTTTATATGTCTGATATTATTGCATGTAATTTTGTATTTTATGAGAAAAATGAAATGAAATCTCTTCTTAAAATATTAATTACATGTTTTAAAAATTATTGTTACCTTAAATTGTTATAAGAATAAAGCAAAGTTTAATTTATCGTTACGCTTGTTAAGCAAACTCGAGGGCGCTTTATCATGAATATGTTTAGTCTTACAACAATGAATCTTACTTAACTAAATTTATGTGATTTATATAAGAAAATCATAATCACATTAATTTAGATGCAGGGTAAGGAATAATATATAAGATATGTTTTAGTAAGAGTTGCCACTTAACAGATTTAGGAGTCACATAAGATGTAATTTAAGTTTAGTTGACTAATTAAGCAAACTCAAGATCAACTAAACTTGAATGGGATCCTAGCCTACTGGAGAGATCAAAATTATTCTTTTTGAATATTATTAGCGAAGGCTATTATTTTGAATAAATTAGTGGTATTAACAAAATATATGATTGAAGCTTTGATTAATTGGTAACTTTGGCATATAATCAATTAATTGCTTTTGACACATTTATATTTTATTTTGAGTAGAAATTACTTTGGTTAGTATAATTGATAATAAGAGTTAGTGAACTAAATTTCCTCAGACATAGGATTAGGTTTAAGAAGAGTTCTCAAAGTTAGAAAGAAAATTTGTTCATCTATGATACAATGTTGCTATTAATCCATATTAAGGATTTAGTAACAAAGTTTTAAAGATATGTCAATATCATATAGATGACAAAATGTAATGACATTTTAAGTTAACTAATATCTCATAAACTTCAATGATATGATGAAAGATGTATGTCAACAACATAATAACATGATGTAAGAGGTTGCATGAAATAGAGCTCAAAAGGTATAGTACCTTGATGAAATTATTTCACTCCATTTAGCCTACTAAAAGCATAAAATTGATTGCAAATAAATTTATTTGTTATAGTATGATAATAGTTGTCAATAAAAGAAAAACGATTGTATCACTTTTCTTGCCTATATGTGATATGATAGAGATCATAAATTTTTCAAGATCATGCTCATAAGTACTTGATACTGAATTTAGATTCAACATTATTATAATGTTCAAGACATGATAAGAAATAGGTTGTTAAGTAGATGTAGTTGATTCAAGTTTATACAAATAGTTCATATATGTTGGATCAAGTTAGACTTGTGTTTAATATAAGTGGCAAGAATACAAATATGATGAGAATCATAAAATTACATATAAGAATATATGTATCTTTTTTATTATGAATCATATGAAACTTGTTAATTTGAAGAATAAACAAATTAATCTTTGGTGAAAGGATGGTGATGGTAATGGATTGTTAAATCTTATAAATGTGATGTGTTGGATGTAATAACATTTCATAAAAGGATGATACTTGTACTTCATTAGATTACTAATGACTATATCATATAGATATATATATTAAATAAAATAATAATTTAAAATTTTTTAAAAAATCAAGTGGTTTAAATTTGAGTAGAAATTAAGCATTGATAATGTCAAGTCACTTCGATGAGATAGAAGTTCTAAGAATTTTTTAATTATTTATAAGAAATGATATTCTCTAGTAAAAACCTCCATAGCTAAATTCCATAATAGTTTGATTTTTTGTAAAAAGGAAAATACAATTGGAGATATTGTATGATGCAATATTTATATCTTTTATAGCTAAAACTAGTACTACAAATTACCTCAAGATTTCATATTAGATATAAAATGGTAAGACTTCAAAAGAGTCAAAGTTAATGATTTAAAATTGTGATGCTTAGTTGAAGCATATATTATTCAATAAGTTTACAACTAAATTGAATAATAAAAGGTTATAAAATATCCAAAACTTTAGATATAATCTCAAAACCTATTGAACAAAATGGTTGTTTGAATTTATACTTATATGAAAATGGTTCTCAAGATAAGTAGTGGAAGTAAGATGAAGTTTAAAAAGTTCAAATATCATGACAATAAACACAATTGGAGTTAATGTCTTTATTGATAAATTTGATGTATAGTTAAAAGGTTACGAAACATTGAAATATTTACTTTCATGATGAATTCAAAGAGTTTGTTTTAGAGATGGTTTTGAATTTATCATGTCTATAAGAAAGTTCGTAGGCGTGTGGTTGTCTTCTTCAGTGGAGTATATAGACATATTACCCATAGGATAAAAAATATATTTTCAATTGTCTAATATATAATAGTACAAGAACAAATCTTATTGGATATTAAAAGGTAACAACTTAATTATGAGAATTAGATCCACAAAGATAGATGAGGAAGTTGTTTACCTATTCTAGTCCAAATATATAGACAATATGCTAATGGTGTTTCTGATATGTGTGAAATATTAAAATGTCTATTATTTTATGTATAAGTTAAGTCCTAGGTTAAATGGATATTAACTTTAGAAGTAAATCCTAATTAAAGTACATTGTACTTAGAACAATACTTTTTATATTAGAGGGATTCCAATGTTGTACTAATTAATTAAGCCACAATAAAATTTTCATTTAGTGGAAATGATTATTTAGATCAAGAATTTCTTGAATGAACTTAGTATAACTTCATGTATTGTTCAGATAATGATATATTGTGGATAGGGATGGCAATGGGCTGGCCCATAGGCCAACCTGCGTTAATTTTTTCAAAATTAAAAATGTAGAATAATTTATTTTTTAAGTAAATTAAGGTCTGGGTTACCCAGACCCAAATTTACCCGAAACAACTTTTCTAAGTAAAACGATGTTGTTTTGCTTAAAATAATTAGACCTCAAGTTTGTCTAGGCCTGGGCTTGGACCATGGGCCGACCCATTAAAAACAATTAAATTTAGGCCCATGGGCGAAAAATTGTCATCCCTAATTGTGGAATATAATAGCCATTAAATAAACAAAAGGAGACAAGGTCTCATAAAAGATTCAAGTATATACTTAGGTTTATTCTCTTAATTATGATGATAATTAAGATGAAAGTTGTGAGATTTAAGTAAGCACTCATTGTATAGAATCTTGTAGAATTCTCTCACTAAACCACTATCCCGGTAATAGCACAATCATTATATAGTGATATAGTATCAAATGTTTAAGCAATTGACTTAATGTAAAATGGAGAGTCTATTTACATAATTCCTTAAAGGTATTCTTTATTCAATATATGTTCATATGTATATGATAAATTCCATGGGTTATGTCGGATCCCGTTTCCGAAGCCCGACTATCGCATTCGGATACCAATATTTTACACAACCACTCGCATTCAAACTAACCCCTATTTTGGCTCATCTCCGTTCCAGCCCAAATAGGTCAAAGGATAGCGTTGGTGAGTCCCCAATTTGCATATGAACATGCTTTGGGTATTGGCATAACTTCTTAACTTCTTCTTCTGTGTTTGGCCTATCGTCTGTTTTTGATTTGCGTCTGCCTTTCATTGCGTCTGCCTCAATTGCGCCTACCTCATTAGTGCCTGCCTCCTTAGCGTCTGCCTTATTTGCATCTACCTCATTTGCATCTGCCTCATTTGCGTCTGTGTGTGACGTCAGCACAGACGATTCCTTTTGTCTGTATTTTTCCTTTGTGTCTGTGTGCGTGATGTCATCACAGACGATACTCTTCCTCTATATTTTCCTTTGCGTCTGTGTATGACGTCATCACAGATGATACTCTTCTTCTATATTTTCCTTTGCGTCTATGTGTGATGTCATCACAGACGATTCCTTTGCGTTCAGAACACAATCTCTCCAATTCTAACATGCTATTCTAGTACAAACAACCTTAGCAATTTCAACAGAGAAGAACATGCACCTGTACGTTTCATTATCCAAATCTTTAAATATAACAAAATCGGACATGGAGAGGAATTCAATCTCACTTTCTCATTTTTAAACACAGTCAGAGTTTGTTACATGTCAATAACCACTTCAAACTTAAAACAAAAATACAAAAGATGCTCATGTTTGACATGCCTCTAAAGCTATCCGAAAATGTTCACTAACTTAGTACAGATGACTGCTAGCTATCTTGGAGTTTTTGATGCCTTGTAAGGATCAACTGTGGTTTTGTTCTGCACCTGAGGAGGGAAGATAATGGGTTGAGCTACATAGCTCAGTGGCTAATATACTTATAGCCATCAGCAATCAGCACAAATTCAAGCATATTTCAAATAAAGAGAATAATGTAGAGCACATAATGCTTGACAATTTACATATGCAATGCACAAACAAATGGCTCGAGGGTTCTATGGACAGAATGGAGAAACCGAAGTTTACCCCATAAACAGAATGAGTCCTTTTTCGGAGCTCATATGCAACAAGCAGGCAGTCGGGAGAAGGCTCTTGTTAACGTGCACATGACGAACATAATGGTTCCACTCTCTCCTAAACAAAGCACATATTCACTTAATCATATGTTTGGATTTTGTGCTTATTAATCCTTTCGTTCAACAAAATGCCATGACATATTTCAATGGCATAACAGAATCAAAATGCATTTTCAATCATCACACATTTCAGCA